>BSBK01003111.1:0-432500 GCA_027943335.1 Chamaecyparis obtusa | reverse complement strand
TTCCTAGAAAAAGTTTGTTTTGAAAGAAAATAGTGTGAGAAAGTAATAGTCTTCAAACAATCCAACAAGGGACAAAGAAAACTTGTGGATACAAGCATATGTGAGGTCTTGAAAGTTATAACAAAGTGTCAAGTTTATAGAGTGTATGTTCCAGAAATGTTTGCATGGATCTTAGCACATTAAATAACATCAAGAAAAACTACTTAAGGTCATGAGGGAAGTGTTTAAACCTTTTCCCACAACTTGATAATCCTTCGCCTCACACAAAGTGATGTTGGATTTTCATCCAAGGGAGTACATATGGTGAGTATCTTGGGGTGATCTAGGTAAAGTAAACTTGGATCAATCCTTGCACAAAGGAAGTCACATGGCCACAAGGATAGCCTCTAAGTCCTAAGGTGTTTAGTAAGACTCTTTGTTCATGACTACCCCTTGTAGTTTCACAAGCGAAATTAAGGCCTATAGCACTACAACCGCCCAAGATGCATAGTCTTGAAAGAAATATTTAGACCTTTCATCCCTATAAAAAGTGAATTTACTCCCCTTGTAGTCTTGTAAACAAGATTGAGACCAAGAAGGCCTTGAAAATTCCCAAGCAAGTGTAGTCTTTCTTAGAAAGATTGAGGCAACTAGACCCTACACATGAGGAATTATTAGAAGTATAAAATAGCCAAGTCTTCCCTCTATTTAGATTGAAGGAAGCTTTTGATTATAGAGGGATAAAGTAGCTAGGTTTTCTTGTTCCCCACTTGGGCCATTCCCCAAAGATTTCTCTCTTGGCAGGCCTTTTGAAGGTAAATGCAAGAAAGAAAATGGATAGCTAGTGGAGGTCTAGATTTATAATTTTCCATGAGGAAAAGAACATACTCTCCTACTCCATAGTGTCTCCCAAACACATGAAGCAGATGTTCATTTACCCAAGACTCTTTGCAAATGATTAACTAAGTAGGTCAAGATTTCTGATTTTCCTAAAGGAAAAGAGAAAACTCTCCTACCACTCAACTAATCACAAGACAAGAAGCCTTATAATTAAGCTAGGTTCCTAGAAAACCAAATGTAAGCAAACAAAATGTTGATTTGTATAACCAAGGAAAGCTATAAGATAAATAGAATTATTAGTTTCAAGATTGAGTCTTTGAAAAGCATCCTACTGTAGACACCTAAAAATGGTTCACACCTATGTGTCCCCTTTCAACATTTCTTCTATCATGTGTCATTTTATCATTTCACAATCATAACCTCTATCTCTTTGGCCAAATAGATCAAATCTACATCTTGATCCTAAACATTCCTAAACCAATCCTAATAATTCCTAAACCAATCCTAAATGTTCCTAATCATTCCTAAATTGATCCTAAACCATGTCAAGCCTTCCCAAATCAGTTCAAATAAATTCCAATCAATCCTAATCAGTTCAAAACCATTTCAAGAATATTCAATCATTCTCAAATCCAATCCAAGGGATTGTAAAAGTTCATTGATGCCTCATTGTCCTAATCTGAGTCAATTTCTAATAGCATTGCCCAAGATCATTGATGCTATTTCATCATCATCAGTCAACCCAATAACATTGTTAAAGTTCATCGATGCTATTTTATCCTATCATTCTTCAATCTTGCACATTGTCAAAGTTCATCGATGTTGCATTAATCCTAATAAATTTTTAATCATCGAGATCAGTTCAAACCCTAATCAAATCATTCAATACCAATCCCCTTTCAATCATACATCATCAATTAGGCCAATCAATTTAACTAATTTTTACCCTTGGGATAGATAACCCATAGTTTATCCCTTTTATATTAATCTATTTATTAGATTAATTCCCCATATCGTATGACTCCCACAATTAATTAATTGTTCCCTTTTCCATGAATTTTGGAATTTTTAATTCCTTATTCCTAATTTGTCCTTTTGGTGGGAATTAATGAGTTTGTAAATTCAAAAATTCCTTCCCTCTAATTGTGCTTCCAATCCCTATAATTATGCTTCATGATTTCTTACATCTTTCCCTATCAATTTCTCCACTAATTTGGCCTCTAATTACCTATTTATTAGCCTCATCACTTTGTCCTTGATTTGTGAATTGATTTATACATTCCAAATTGTGCATTCAATTTGTCATAATCATGGAAATCTTCCAATTTGCACTCTCATTTCCAAATCTTCATTTTGGCCTTCAATTCCTATAAATTAAGATCAAATTTCTCAATTCCAACTAACCATCTCCTTTGAAATCTTCTCATGATCATTATATTCATATAAAAAACTTCTTGCTTTCATTGTGTCAACATGGGAGCTACATCCACTCTTTTGGTGAAGCAAGAAAGAACACAATTGTCAAATTGAGGGAGTTTTGTTTATAGTTTGCATTTCTTTATCTCAATTTATTTTGTGTTTGGATAGGTTGATTGTGCATGATTTAGATTTTGATGGTTCCTCTTGTGTGCATATTTTCCTTATTTTCCTATCCTACATTTGGTGAACCCGACGTGAAACACTGATTTCTGATAAATTTTGATGTTTTTTGTGCATTTGTAGGTCCCGAAAGTCTTTCCAGGAGCTCATAGGTCAAACTCTAGATTTGGTAGCTAGAGTTGCATAGTTGGTATTCAGGGTTGAGCAGTTGGTAGCTAGAGTTGTGTAGTTGGTCATGGGAACTGTGCAGTTGGGAGCTTAGTGCTCAGGATTAAATTTTGAAAAAAAACTAAAATCTAATTTTTCAAATTTTACTATGTTTTAGTAAACTATGTTTTTGAGGGTCTTTAGTGCATCAAACGTTCCTACTTCCAAAATTTGGTTCTAGATAATTTGAATACCTTTCCAACACATCAAACTGTTCACAAATCGAAGCTAGGACTAGAAAGTTATGCCTTCTCCAAGTGGACCTAATTTTTATATATAGTTTTTTGATAATTTTTGATAGTTTGAATAGTTTATTTGTAATAAATATTATGATGGCTCTTCATTTCATTTCCAAGGGATTTTGATGACCCTTGGGATCCATCAGACTTGTATAAACTCAAAATATTCGAATAGAATGGATCAGTTTTTGGTTTGCAATCTTATTGTTCTCCATTTTCATGTTGAGTTCTATAATAATGTAGGTATCACACCAGGTATTGTAATCTGGTTTTCATAAATCAGATCACTTAGTTTGGCAGTTTGCATTTTATGTGTTTTCTACATGTTTTGTTGGTTTCTAGGTGTTTTAAATTAATCTTAAAGGCTTTAAATGAACTCTACTTGCATCCAATATAGTTTTTAAAGGCTTTAATGAACCATTCACTTGGATTTGGAGCACTTAAAATGAACCTCACACTTCAATTGGCTTAATGCAATGAAATTTACCTATCTAGGTTCTAATCAAACAATCAATTTTAGTTGCTCAATTACATTTCCTCAATGATTTCAAATTCTTCAAATTAGCCTAATTAGGGATTAAAATTCATCAAGTATCTTCCTAATCTAAAAATTAAAGAGTCCTTTGTACATGTCATTTCATGTGTCCATTATCTTCTGAAAAATGTCAAAAACTACAAAAAAAGTGAAAAAGTAAAAAAAAAAGGTCAAAAAAATAAAAAAAAGTTGCCTTGATGAAAAATTGGCAAACAGGCGTCTTGGTAACACAAAAAGGAAGAATAAAGAGAAATATTTTTTTTCCAATAGTGAAAACCTAGCAAAGAGGTGCTTTGGGCAAGTACCATGATGAAAACTTGGCAAACAAGCATCGTGTATAATTTTTTGAACTTCTTGCATTCCATACTTGGGGGTAGATTTTGTCGATATTTCCATATCCTATTATACCCCTGTCATTTCCTCTATGATCCCTATTATCTCCTCCATTATCCTATTTCCTTTCATATCCCTTTATCCTATCATCTTCCATATTCCTTTTTTTTCCAACTTTGATCTTGACAAGGTTAAGGATCTTCCTAGAAGCATCAAATGTCCTATCTTCTTTACATTATCGTGATCCCATTGGTCCATAATGTCTATCCTATCAAATCCCTTTGGTCCATACTGGCCTATCTTATCACAACCTCCTATCCATATCCCTTCCCTTTGTCCACTATTGATCTTGCTTTCCCTATTCATATCCTACCATTATCCTATCCAAATCCCTATCTTGGTCAAGTGATGAAAATAAGGATGTAAAAATGCCAAACATTTTTGAAAAACTCTTAACATGTCCATTCCAATGTGTCACTTGTACCCTATCATTGTCAAATCCCATTTTTGAGCTTGCTTAAAATATGTCTTTCCATTCTGTGGATAGTCCTTGGCAACCCAAATAGAGCTTCAATGACATATCAAACAACCCTTTGGCCTTCATCCATCTACCAACCTATCCATCAATCCATGGTGTCCCTACCTTGCTAGACACTGGGGCAATTCTTTCTTGTAAATATCCTTAATGATCCTGAAAAAATCTTTAAAAATTATAAAATGTCATGAAAAAATCCCAAAAATTCAAATACGAACCTAAAAAAAACTCAAACAAAATTTCAAAATGTCCTAAACAAATAAGTAAAAAGAACATAATATCCTCAAAACAATCAGTAAAAAGCATAAAAAGTCCCGCAAATTTCAAAAACGTATCATATAGAGTCTTGAACAAATCCTAAAAATCAAATAATGTCCCAAAAAAATCCTAAAAATTGCAAAATGTCCTTAAAAAAGCACAAAAATTAAATAATTCCAAAATCATAAAAAATTAAAACCTTCAAAATATGCAACAAATTTGTACATAATCATTTTCTATGCTTTCAATAAATTGTCCCTTGCTACAAGACAAACATTTCAGCAGACACAATCTGAAGAGTTTTACACATTGTGGTTAACGAAATCACACATTAACAGACAAACTATCCAATCTAGGTAGCAATCAATCAAATCAAACTTGTCCTATCAATAATCAACATCAATTTGTCCTTTTATCAAACTTGTCATCTTGTCTTATACATGGCATTGTATACTCGAAACCAAATGATATCTATCTTAGATGGGGTGCTTCATTCCTGAAAGTAGACACTATCATTATCAAACAAAAAATTATCAATTTAGAGAACTAGATCGGAATGGTTGTTGGCTTGCTTGGTTTAGTGAGTCTTATCTTTTATTGATTTATCTTTTTAATTTTGTCTTCTATTTGTGGGGTGTTTTTCATAAAGTTCTGGGGCATGTATGTCATATGCTTCAGGATGAATCGAAACATTCCTTGTCTGCATTGTGTTTGTTTCACGCAAATGGATTGCATTATCATCCTGGTTTTCTGTGCCATGGTACGATGAATCCATTTTTCCATATTAAATAAAGCTCTCATGACATAAAATGCACTTATGAAAGAAAGGTTCATCATTATTAACTATTCTCTGTCTAATTTTAGCCTTTTACTAACATTCCTTCTATCATTCCTACATCATCATTCTCTTTTTAAAAAAATTTCCTCGAATCAATTTCTGCCCAATTTTTTGAGGGGGCATCCTACCTCCCTTTTGTCAATCCACTAGGGAATGATCCTTTATTTTTTCTTTGAACCAACACTCATAATTGCATTGTCTCAAAGAGGAGAAAAATGTAGACACCTAAAAATGGTTCACACCTATGTGTCCCCTTTCAACATTTCTTCTATCATGTGTCATTTTCTCATTTCACAATCATAATCTTGATCTCTTTGGCCAAATCGATCAAATATGCATCTTGATCCTAAACATTCCAAATCATTCCTAAACCAATCCTAATCATTCCTAAACTAATCCTAAATGTGCCCAGTCATTCCTAAATTGATCCTAAACCATGTCAAACCTTCCCAAATCAGTTCAAATCAATCCCAATCAATCCTAATAAGATCAAAACAATTTCAAGAACATTCGATCATTCTCAAATCCAATCCAAGGCATTTTCAAAGTTCATCGATGCCTCATTGTCCTAATTTGAGTCAATTTCTAATAGAATTTTCCAAGATCATCGATGCTATTTCATCATCATCATCAGTCAACCCAATAGCATTGTCAAAGTTCATCGATGCTATTTAATCCTATCATTCTTCAATCATGCACATTGTTAAAGTTCATCGATGTTGCATTAATCCTAATCAATTTTTAATCATCAAGATCAGTTCAAAACCTAATCAAATCATTCAAGACCAATCCTGTTTCGATCATACATAATAAATTAGGCCAATCAATTTTACTAATTTTTCCCCTTGGGATAGATAACCCACAGTTTATCCCCTTTGTATTAATCTATTTATTAGATTAATTCCCCCTATCTTATGTCTCCCATAATTAATTAATTGTTCCCTTTTCCATGAATTTTGGAATTTTTAATTCCTTATGCCTAATTTGGCCTTTTGGTGGGAATTAATCAGTTTTTAAATTGAAAAATTCATTCCCTCTAATTGTACTTCCAATCCCTATAATTATGCTTCCAATCCCTATAAGTATGCTTCATGATTTCTTACATCTTTCCCTATCAATTTCTCCACTAATTTGGCCTCTAATTGCCTATTGATTAGCCTCATCAATTTGTGCATTGAGTTATGCATTCCAAATTGTGCATTCAATTTGTCATAATTATGACAATCTTCCAATTTGCACTCTCATTTCCAAATCTTCATTTTGGTCTTCAATTCCAATAAATTGAGATCAAAATTCTCAATTCCAACTAACCATCTTCTTTCAAATCTTCTCATCATCATTATATTTATATCAACAACATATTGCTTTCATTGTGTCAACATGGGAGCTACATCTACTCTTTTGGAGAAGCATGAAAGAGCACAATTGTCAAATTGAGGGCGTTTTGTTTATAGTTTACATTTCTTTATCTCAATTTATTTTGTGTTTGGATAGGTTGATTGTGCATTCTTTAGAGTTTGATGGTTCCTCTTGTGCACATATTTTCCTCATTTTCCTATCCTACACCTACATCATAAAGTATTAGTAGTCATGAAGATGTTGATCTCTTTGGCAAGAAAATCTTACTAAACCACAAGTTAGGGCACAAAAGATATGCAAATGAAAGCAATAGCCCTGCAAGATCACTTGTTAGTTGCTATTAGAAGACCATAAAATCTGAAAATGAAAGAAAACACAAGCAACTCAGCTAAAAACTTAGACTGTGATAGAAATTAAATCTAGATGACACTTAATTAGTCAATCAAAAAATCATATGATATACCACAAAGAAGTTAGACGATATTTCAAGCCCAGACAATAGACTATAGAGAAGAAAAACAATATTTATCTGGGAGGGAGATGATATTTCCTAGAGGAGCAGAACAATATTCCTCAAACTAGGAAATTTTGCCTGGTAGTATACTGAATGTCACCCGTGTATAATGTAAATTATCGTACGATTCTCTGTCCTACGAAAAAACAAAATGACGAACCTGCAACACCAAAAATATGAAAGTGCAAGAAATGGAGCTAAATATTAGAAACCAGCCCCACGGTGGGCGCCAAAGATATGTAATCAAAATGTGACACACTTCTATGAACCATTACACTTGAGAGAATCTATGGAAGAGGAAATCTCAAGAAGCGGCTCATAACTTCCAAGTTGAAGTGAGTTTAATCCTTAGATCATGATGCTCATCAAATTGGCATGAAGGATTGGTGACTTGACTACTCCAAAATGGAAGATTCAAAGCTAAGAAATGAAGCTAAAATGAAAGAATGCAAGCTAAGAATGAGAGATTAAGCTAAGCATGTATGCAAGAAACTAGTATTCTAGAATGAAGATGCAAGAGCTATTTTTTTGAAGCATTGCAAGAAAGGAAACTAGATTAGCAATGCAAGATTTAAGCTAGAGTATGAAGCTAAGATAATAATTCAAATAACAAGATTATTCTAATAATGTAAGAGATCTAGAATGCAAGAATTCAAGATTAGAAGATGTAACAAAGCTAAGATGCAAATGATCAAGATAGGGACTTGAATGCAAAAAGTGGACCCTTGAGAAAAGGAAGAGCTTCCTTTTAAAGGAATTGCCTCAAGAATGAAGGGTGGAGATTAAGAAGAAAATTAATGAGTGATTGGGATGAAGAGGCAAAAGGGAAATGTTAGGTGGAATAAGACAAAATAGCAATTTTGAAAGCACAATTCCCTTTTAATTGCTAATTAATCAAGATTAAGTGGGTGCACACATTTGAATGTGCTCTTTTAATAAAAGTGTAGGAACTTTATATTAAAAGTAATGTTATAGAAATTAAATAAATATGTAAGCTCTAGAAATTAGACCATAGTATAAGCTTGATATAATATTTTTTATTTTTTATTTAATTATGCAAAAGAAATTTTCAGGGTTATTTTACACAATTATGTCTAATAAATATGCATTGAGGCAATTAGGTTGAATTTAGGAGCTTAGGTTCTACTAGACAAATTTTAGGTGATCACACTTACTTTTTAGGACGATACAAATGTAAATGATTAATCAACAAAGTTACTAAAAAATTAGTAAAAATAGATTGATATAGTCATACAATAATATGAAATGTATAGAAATGAAAATCGGAAGACATATATGACCCGTGGTTGAAATCTGAGCTCACAATGCTAGGGGCATTATGACAATGGATACATGTACTTGGGACATGATAGGAATGGAAATTTATCCTTGGTGAATCATCAAAATTTTTCATAGATCGCCTGAATATTTTTAATCTTTCTCGATGGCTTTGTAACTTGTTCTTGCACACACAAAAAAAAGGGAATTTTTTTCCTAAAGAGGTTTTCCTTGGTCAAACCACAATTTAGGAATCAACCTTAGAAATTAAATGAAATTGCATAAAGGAAAGTATGTAAAAAATTAAATAATAGATTTACCTTGCATAAACCCTCATGGATGGATGTAGAAATCACTCATACCCATGAAGATTCTTGAATGTAATTGACATCCAAATAATTAACCTTGGAATGTAATATAGAATCAAGGATGCCCTCACAAAAGCATAGATCTATGAATTCCACTCCTAGATCTTGAATGTACATATGCTTGATAATCATTTGAAAAGAAGGAGAAAGGTGGATAGAAGGATGAATCTTCTTTCTTGATTGAGAATTCCTCTACTTGGTCATCATGGGAGACAAATTTTCATTAAATGGAGAATATTTCCTTTGACTTGAATGATATTGAAGAATTGGAGTCTTGGAGATCTTGATCTTGGATGCTTTCCTTCAAATATTGAATCTATTTTCTCTTGATTGATTGAAAATATTGATAGCTAATGTATTTCAAAATGTTTACACTTGATTATGGATGCTTGAAGTTGGTTCTTGATTAAAAAATGAGGAGAAATGGGGTTTTATACTTACTCCATCATTTTGTGATTTAAAATTGATCCAGGCTGACCACAAAAACTTTTCTCCTGCTAAAACCTTGGCATCAAAATTTGGGTGAAATTTGGGCCCCCAAACCTAGGGACATGATGCCATTGGTGACATGTCCCAAGGACATGTTTCCATTGGTGACATGTACCATGAGGAATGGGCCAAAATTGAGATGGGGTGTCGAGAGGAGTAAAAAGGTGTGGAAAAAGATTAATCCATTTGCTAGGATCAAGAAAAAATAAAATCTAATCTTGAAATCACCAAAATGAGGTCTAATAGATCTAATAAACTATCCAATAATGGGTGCTAACTTTTTAGTATTGTACATTTATCCCCCACTTTAGTGAGAGTATGAGACAAGCTCATGTTCATGGTAATGTAGATCAATGCATAAGAATAATCTTATCAAGGTCAAGGAGACAAAGAAACATCAAGCCCCCAAGTGACTTAATTCCTGATCAAATATGAAACAGAGATAAAAGAGGCATCACTTAGAAGAGAGAGAAGAAATGGAGAGGCATGATCACTATCCTAGTAAGGTATTTCCTTACTATGGATCATGCAAAGTGAAGGTGCTGCAAAATATGGTATTGAAAGTGTATAAAGTTGTATTATGCTAGTCAACCCATCAAATATGATTAGTCCTTAAGGAAAGAATTGTCTCTATTAAGGGATCTAAAAAGGGTGTTTAGGCCTAGGGAAAACATTGTTTCCATAGGGATCAAGAAAAGGAAGATTAGTCCTTAAAGAAATCATTGTATCCATTAAGGGATCTAGAAAATAAACCAGGTCTAAGGAAAACATTATCTCTAAAGGGAACAAATAAAGGAAGATCAATCCTTAAGGAAAGAATTGTATCCACACTACTACATTTGGGGCCAAATTTCGACAAAAGTTTCTGACGGGTAACTTTTTCTTACGAATTTGGTGTTTTTTTTTTGTAATAGGCCCTGATAATGTCGGTATTCTGATGGGTGTTTAATTGACCATCATAACTCCAACAAATTTGGGGTATACATTTAAAAAAAAAGTGAAACAGCCTCATCATTTTTATTTCAATTGGATAGAGGGAGTGGGAGAAAAGGAGCGAAAGCTGAGCATGGGAGAAGGTATGTGATTTCTTCATCTTTCAAGCCTCTAGCATCATATTCGAATGCATTTCATTTTATTTGATCATGAATGCTCTCTGAAATGACCACATTCTACTGGTGTCATGCTGTAGCTAGTGCTTTATCTCTATTATTTGATGTTATTGGTGCTTGTGCTCAAGGATATCGATTCACTGTATTCAAATGTTTGGATTCACATTTGTTGCTATTACTGGCATATATGTTTAATGATGCCATTGTAAATTTTTGTCACTGAAATGACCACATTCTACTGGTGTCATGCCCTAGCCCATGCTTTAACTCCATTATTTGATGTTATTGGTGCTTGTGCTCAAGGATATCCATTTTTTTGAAATGTTGACTGTGGTTATCAAATGGACAACTTGTGAGCTTCTAGCTAGGTGCCATTTGTATTGATAGCTTAGGGCATCAAATGTATTGTATCATTGATAGTTGATACTTTGTTAAAAGGAAATAGGACAAATAATGATTTTTATTTAGTTTCTCTATTTTGATCCCTAAGTGGCTTACAACCCTAGAGAAGTATATGTAGATTTATGGATGCAGTTGCAGGATACATAGCAGCCAATAATTCACAATAAATCCATGTATCCAATTTGAATAGCAATTAATACAAAGAACTAGGGTCCTCCAATGGCCCAATCATCCAGACCTTGACTGTCCCCTCAACCAGTGACCCTTCAAAACTAGGTTATCATGCAATTGGTGAGTGATCCTTCATTCTCCTGGTGAGCTTCTAGGTAGGCGCCATTTGTATATTTGATAGCTTAGGGCATCAAATGTATATTATATCATTGATAGTTGAGACTTTGTTAAAAGGAAATAGGACAAAGAATGATTTTGATTTAGTCTCTGTATTTTGATCCCTAAGTGGCTTACAACCCTAGAGAAGTATATGGAGATTTACGGATGAAGTTGTAGGATACATAGCAACTAATAATTTACAAGAAATCCATGCATCCAATTTGAATAGGAATTAGTACAAAGAAATAGGGTCCTCCAATGGCACAATCATCCGGACCTTGACTGTCCCCTCAACTAGTGACCCTTCAAAACCGGGTTATCATGCAATCAGTGAGTGATCCTTCATTCTCCCGGTCTGCCCTACATCCAAACATATTGGAAATACACAATACAATGACAACAAGTCTTTCACAATCCCCCTTCCCTCAAGGAACACTATCAACCATCCCTTCCACATAGCATTTCACTATTTATGAGTGGATTGTGTAGGAACAGTTAACATTAAACAAGGAGCAAACTCCTCAACACATCTTGGAAACCATTGAAATCAATAATAAATGAAACCTAACACCAACACTATTCCTTCCATAGTTGCAGGATACATAGCAGTCAATAATTCACAAGAAATCCATGCATCAAATTTTTATAAGGATATCCTACTAATCAATAGGAATTTTCTTGAGATGACCAATGATTATGCATTTTGATGGCAGTGTGCTAGTTCAAAAGGATAATATAAATCTGAAACAATTTTTCCTGATTTTCTCAAACTATAAATGTGGTTAAAGGGAAAATATTATGTGGAAAACCCAAAAACCAAGCTAGCAAATGATTGTACATCAAATTATTCCTATATTCATTCAAGTATTGCTATGCTTCAGCTACTTGACCTTTGAGCTTCATCTAGAGGAATGTGTAGCTTTAAGATAGAGTTACTTCTTGGGCCTTACAATAGGGTGGAATATGATCAAGATTTGTTTATGTTGTATCTTTGTTAGTCCCATTGTTAGGTTCTTATAGTTCATGGTTTGAATCTATTATGGTTGTGTAAGGGATTTGCAGATACTTTTTCTAACATAATTATTGGACACCATGATTGGAACAATTGGTTGTTGGCTATTGTACACATGAATCATATTTGTCAATGGTTCTTTGTGTTCAAGAATTCATTGATCAATCTTTGAGATTTATTGTCCCAACTTTAAAAGAGTGATAAAAGATATAGTGAGTGCTATCTTTTCCAAGTGTTTTGTGGGTGCCATTATCTTCTAGGAGTAATTGCTAGAACCAAATTATGTTCTTTGCCTCTAGTAAATATTGCAGACACAACCATCTTCTTGGTGAAGGGTTTCTTCCATCCCCATGAGGCACTATTGGATGGTTTCCATTCCCTTGTAGTTTACTTAACCTAATTTAATACAAGTGTGCACTATTTTGGGTTCCATAATTTATGGCCCCTACACTGTGGTTGTTAGCCTAATTAAGATAGGCCTACCTTTGCATATAATAAGAGGCCAACATGAAATAAACATCCAGAGGTTAGGGGGTTGTTCCCTATCCATAATTTATTATTTAAGTGCTAAGTGATGATGGGTATATCGTGTAATTCATATGTAATGTCCCCTATCAGGACCTTACTTAATTTATCCTAAATTTATCAATTAGGTTTTGGATTGTTATGTCCATGATAGGATTAGTCATTTTATCTCATTAGATTTAGTTATCTTTAACACTCATATCCAATGTTATTACTATTTTAACTCCATGAAGGGAAGCGTAAACATTATCCAAGGTGCCTAGAGACCAACTGCAATGGGCTCCCTCAAAGTTTACAGGTCCAAGCCCAAACTGTTGGGACGCTGACCCCCACCTTATTTTGGGACAGATAGCCATTGCTTGGATTTAGACAAGCCCCTCCTTGGTAACACTTTAGTCTTCCTTCTTAGCTAAATAGTAATAGGTTCTATATATCTGTTCTTATTTTATTTTAATTAATATATATATTATCAATGTAGATGTTTACTCAGATACCACTATATAGATACCACTGACAAGGGATTATATATTTATAATCACTCAGATCTGTGCTCTACCTTATACACTAATAAGTGATGTATATATATATATATATATATATATATATATATATATATATATATATATATATATATATATATATATATATATATATATATATATAAAATAAATAATGTATGATATTCATTCCCTTATATCTCCCCCATTAGTTGTGAGATTGTATAATATATATACATAAAGTTAAATCCTATGTGTTTTGGTTGTCTGACTTGTTGCCAGATGCTGAATACAGATTTATTAATCTGTCAGTATTTTCCTCTATAATGTTCTCTTCCCTATGTAGGGTAACAAATATATTTTATATTCTCTCTTCTTCGATGCCTGAATTAATGATGGAGAGTGCTTTCTTATATCTTATGCTTAGGATGAGTAGTCATGTAAAAGACACAACTCATGTCTCTTCGTAAATTATATATCATTCCTTTATCAATACTAATCACTGTTATTAGTCTAAATTCTGCACCACTTTATGAAATCATATTTGTTATTGCACTTAAGTGGCACGTTTTCTGCCAACTTGTCCTTGCTAACTTTGTTTGACTTCAACAATATCACTGTTCTTTATCTTTCCATCCCACTCTAATATTAATTTAGAATAATTATTAATTTAGTTTAATTAATAATTATCTATGCATTATTAATATATTGTTGATATACGACTAATTAATATTTATTTTAATTATTAATTTTGATAATTATTCATTATATATTCATTGATTGATAATTATTTATTTCAATGTTCAATATATATTATTATACAATTATCTATTTGTTAATAACATTGATTAATGTGATAAATATATTTATTTAATATACTTTTGATTATTTTTTAATTTATTATTATTAATTTATTTATCAAATTCTTAATATAGACGGGGGATATCACATCACACCTAGTGTGTCTCTTTCTTTCTCTCCACATTTCACATTAGGAGTATATGTTATAAAATACTAATGAAATCAACTATAGGTCAAATCTAATCAAAATTGCAATATAAAGATTAAAATAGATCTTGAAGAAATACGGGAACCATTTTTGACAGATATTGTACAAACGAAGAGAATACTCCAAAGAGGAAATGCTTCAATGTGGAACAATTGAAGGACAATATTTTTCTTTTATATGCACATTTGCAATGTTTTTGATATATTTCTGAGATAACAAAACCATAGAAAGAATAGCATATAGAAGAAAGTAAAGAATAATGATCATACTTTGAGATATTGTGGAAAATTAAAGGAAAGAATGCTTGGTGGGGTTATCATGCAATCACTAAGTGATCCTTGATTCCCCTCGTCCAGTGACCCTTCAAAATTGAGTTATCATGCAATTAGTGAGTGATCCTTCATTCTCCCAGTCTGCCCTGCATCCAAACATATTGGAAATACATAATACAATGATAACAAGTCTTTCACAATCCCCCTTCCCTCAAGGAACACTATCAACCATCCCTTCCACATAGCATTTCACTGTTGTATGAGTGGATTGTGTAGGAACAGTTAACATTAAACAAGGAGCAAACTCCTCAACACATCTTGGAAACCATTGAATTCAATAATAAATGAAACCTAACACCAACACTATTCCTTTCATTCACTTCTACCAAGAATAAAGCATTTAATCCATTCAACATTACATATAATCATTAGACAGTTACATTTCCTAACTATGTAGAGGAACAGTCACGATGAAAATGATCAAAACTACTTTCACCCTTGCACAAGCTATTCCAAACTTCAAGTAAAATGAGAAATATGCTATATCAAATCATTCATATTCATAGTAACCATTTGAAGGATCATTTTGTCAATGAACCCTCTGACTGTACGCCTACGATAGAGAAAGGAAACCTCAAAATAGAGAAAGGAAAATTAGTAAAACTAGTCTATGCTGATGTTTGTGAGGGAATCTTAGTCATGACATCAAGTATCATCTCATCATGGTCTATTCACCATGTTTCAACACCCCATTCACTCTGATCTATTCAACTTACACCATTCTTCTTCTCCAAGACTCAAAGGTTTGAAACAGTATATGTGGTAAAAATTCAGGAAATACTAAAGAAGACCTGCTATTTGTCAGACATATCTTCATTGTCCCCCACAAAAAACTAAGTAATAACTACTCTACCCTTAATTTGTTTAACAATGCACCATATTAGATAAAGTAGGTTCTATCACACATGGCACGAACTCTCTTCAAACTCACAATATGTATCATGAGTTTTTTTATCTAACATTAGATAATTGAATTACATATGTAGGTACCTGGACTCCTTTCATGAGCATCCCACACAGTCTCATGGATCGACATGTATAAGTCAATACACCCTATAGAGATTAATGTATTTCACATTTTGCAAAATATCTCGCATTACTTGCTATCTCTCTCATTTGATGGAGTGCAGGTAGTAGCAAATAGGTATTTGTTACATGTGTCTTCCTCGAGTGAAGAAAGTGAGTCATTTAGTATGTCTAAATTAGGAAGATCAACTAGAGGTCAAAAGACTAGAAGGAAATTCAATAGATGCATAAAAGTTTTCCTTGCTCAAGGGGGGTCATGTTCTTATGATGATGAGAGAAAAGGTGACATCAAGGTGCCCTCTAGGTACCAAAATCTATAGAAACAATGGGTCCCCAAGGAACTTCCTCCAATAAACATTGATTTTAGTGTTAAAGGCAAGATATATTGTATTGCACTATTGTCAATACATGGTTTGGGCTTATTTTCCATGGATAGCATAAAGGTCTCTTACAAAAAAGTTGTTGAATTGATGGAGTATGTTGGACCTTGTTACGATTACAAAAGTTGGATGCGAATTGTTCAATATAAAAAAAGTATGCGTAGGTATGCACTCTCGGAAAATTATATTCAACAAAAAGACAATGAGAAAAGTAAAAGAGTGGCTATATACATTGACGGAAGGCCAAAAGCATCTAGGAATATTGTAGGTTTTATAAATAGCATGCGACCTATGTCAACTATTAAGAAACCCAATTGCATATTTGAGGTGCGTGAGGGAAATCATGTATTTGTATGTGCGATAAAATCAATAAGTGCAGGGGAAGAGTTGCTTATTGATTACAATTTGAATCACATAGATACAAATGATGTCACTATCATTAGGGTGCAGGTACATACTATGTACCATTAAATAATCAAGTTTTTTTGCCAACCACATTTAGAAAGTCTCCTCACCATCCACCTCATCTCCATCATCATCTTCTAATGAAATTTATTAATGTAGTCCTTTCTAATTATTGGTTAACTTTAAATAATAACACAGGACCACAATATGGAGCAACCACGTAGTGGGGACAATGATGTTCATGCATGCACTTCTTCCCAGCAGGTAAACCTCTTTGTTATTGAACTATAAATTAGATAGAAGAAAAATGTTAAATAAAGTTTTTTATTATATTCTTTTCATCACTATTTCAGATTAATTCTAATAGTGTTAGTAATATTGTTGTCACAGACAGGTGGTCAGTAGAGAAAGGGAAAGGAACCCGCAGTCCTTGAAGAGGAGTCATTTGACAAGGACGTAGTTGTTGATTTCGGTGCTTGTGATGAGCCGACCTCTGCAATTAAAAAATGCCTCCATAAAATTGGAAATAGATTGGCTGAATTGGCATCTATATTCCCTTCGACTCTTGAGTCACAAAAGAGGGCAACTAAACTGATGCATCTATCTCAAAATTACCGAGTAAGTATTAATGTAATTTTTAATTATAACAAAAGTTCAATAATAGTTTTTATGTTATAGTAGTCTTTTATGTCATTAAAAAATAAGCAGATGTGTTGCCTTTACAGCTTTTTTTGCATAATTTTGATCCTTGCGGCCATGATGAGGGTACTATAGCTGGTTCACGTAGATTGCATGTTGGACTATATTTTTTTTACTTTCTAACAATATTGTCCATGCTAATCACTGGTTTTATTATGCTCTAACAATCTTATTCTTCAGCACATGTCAATGATCATTTACTATCGCCGCCTCATACGATGGCAAGCTCAGATGTATCACATCCTGTAATGTTGGCAACACAGAGCATGGCCACAAACACCATGGCACCACCTACTCATACAGGTATTCTATTTTCTCTATCATTATATATATGTTTATTTCCCTTGAAGTGTTCTTTCTTAGGGCCATTTCGTAATGGATTCAATTTATGCAATAGGGGATGCAACACTTGATGGTGATTTTCCTGGATGTACTAGTATTGCTAGTACGAGAACAGTGAAGGATTGCATATTGCTTGTGTCTGAAGAAGAAGGACTTCCCTTGAAAATAGAAAAACTTCCAGGTACTTTAAAGATTGGACCTTTCTTTTACTATACAATCGTATGTTAATTACACCTTGCATTCAATATGAGAAGCTTACATCTATTGTGTTCTTATTTTATACTATTATATCCTTCGACTAATGATCCCATGATTATTTTGTAGGGAATGATATTTTTTATAGTAAACTTAATGATGAGTGTTTGTGGATATTTGGGCCCACCATCTGTACAGGGTGAAACATCATATCCGAACTAAAACCCCAATCCACTATTTTGATTTCATATCATTGCTAGGATAGTTATCATTACATCCATTTTTGAATCTAACACTATTTTCTTTCTTAAAAGGTGGAAAACCCAAAATCAAAAGTTAAAGGATGATCTCGTAGAGAGTATGACAAACTTGTTTGGACCTCGTGCATTTGAGAAGGGTAAGCTCCTTCAAAGAGCTGGGATATGTTTGAGGTATATTAGTGACCAGTACAGGTGTACATTAACCAAAAACCCACATTACCAGCGCCCCCCTTGCATTCCTGATTTAGAGTGGAAATCTATTATTCTGGATGCGAATGAGAAAACTAAAGTAAAAAAAGGAAATACACCACCAGAGAACAGAAGAAGGTATGTGATACTATTAAGAATCTAATTATGTACTAAATACTCTTCATATTTATTTGAACTAACATATTTCAATCTCTTCATAGATTGCCTGACACATCAAAGGAAACAAAGGCACTATTGCCAAAGCATGGGCAACACAAGCTAGGCTCTAGTGGTTATTCAAAACTTGCTGCACGAGTTGTAAGTGTTGGAAAAATATAATCTTTACATGGCTTTTAACATTGAAAATAATTCTTTGATCTTTAAATATTTATTTATAATTTGAAATCTTTTTTTGTTTTGATGAAACAATAAAATAAAATTTGACAATACCAAGCAAAAATACAGGGCGCGGAGTTCAATATAGGTCTCACAGAAGAGGACAAGAAAATTGGCTTCCAACAAGGCTATAAAGCCGTGGTAGAAAGAATAAGAAGTACACAAGGTTCTACTGATGGATTCATCGGGGTAAGTAAGCTAAATAGATGATATTTCAAATTTAATTATTTACCAATTAGTTTATTTGATGTTAAGTTCCAACATAAAGTGAGTAAATTTGTTTTAAGTAAGAAAACAATGATAACATGAATGTGTATGAAATTGAAATGCAGCCTGCCAATTCTTGTCGTACACAACCTGTGGGTGTTGATGACAATGAGGATGTGCATCACAGTAATACAAGTAAACATCTTAAATTGATTGGTGTAGTAATACAAATTTAATTACAATTGGTGTTTGGATTAATGTAACAATTTGTATTGCAGCTGTAGAGAGTGTAGAGGCTACTGTTAATGAGCATGTTGAGGTTGAGGCCAAGGCTAGACAAGCTGACCTCGATGTTGATGATGTGACTAGATCATGTAAAGAGCTATACAATTATGGCATGTAAAGTACTTAAATACTTTAAAATGTTTAAAATGTTTTTAATTATAATAGAATGTTTTTAATTTAACCCTTTTATATGTTATTGCAGATGACCCCCCATTGCATCAACAAAGAACTAGGCATGCATTGAGATCTAATGAGAGGGTAGATGATCATGATGATGATATTGATGCTCATCTTAACAATTACATCTTAAAAACTAGAAATCAAAAGAAAAAAAAGAAATGATTGTCATCTATGCACTTTAATTGATAATGACTGATTTTTATATGCCAATGAATTTAATTATGTGGTAGTGAATGTTCACAAATTTTATAATGTGTTAATGAATGTTATCGTGTGATAATTAATGAATATCACATTTTATTAATGTGTGAATGAATGTTAGATATTAGATGAACTTTAGAATGTTAGATGAATTTTATTAGATGAACTTTAGATGAATGTTAGATGAATTTTAGATGTTAGATGAATTTTATTAATGGATGAAACAATGAATGAATGTTAGATGTTAACAGGGAATTCAGAGTGATGTTAGGGGGGGGGGGGGGTGGGGCCAAATGAGCTTCCACCTTCACATGGTTGGCCCTATTTAGTACAGAATATAAAACTATTCTTGAAACAAAGTGAAGCTCAATAAGTTTGTTCCTTATATAGGGTCTCAAGTGTAGCTTTTATCCCACTCTCAACATTACAAGGCTTCAAGTGGTGTTCTGATATTGGTTTCTCCATCTCCCACTGAAATTTTTTCTTTCTCCTAAGAACTCTCACCGAGCTATGATACATGGATGAGCAGAAGATGTCCCTTACAGGCTACACATATATAATATGGTAGACCTAGGGAACAAATATACTACAACATAGAATGAGTCAACTTGAATCTATAGTTTCTTCATTCATAGTGAAAATTCAAATTACAAGCCATATTTTAGATTTAATATTCATATTTATCTTCATCATGATCATAGCCATCATGGTCAACATTTGGTTCAACTTCATTTGAACCACAGTCCATGTTGGGTACCATTATAAGGCATGGAGTGTGGTCATACCCATGTTACCATAATAATGAGTTAGCCTATAAAATTATGAATAAAATACCTCATGTATCATATTTATAATATTATAGGTGCACCCGAGATTGGCCCAGGCACCCAAGCTCCTACCAAAGGAACCCAAGTCAAACCCAAAGGAGAAAAAAGTAGAATCAGAACCCAACCTCAAACAAAGAACTAGATAACTTGGCTTTTTTCTAATTCAAGTTTATTTCTGAATTCTTCTCCAATTCCAACCTGATTATTCCATATTTTATTTTCCAATTTTCCTTCTTCCTCGCTCCAAATTCAAGGATCACCACCCATGACTTATGTTTTTATTTCCTTTTACTAATTGTGCTATTTCAAGGATCACCACCCATGACTTGGTTAAGATGATGAATGCTGGCAATGCCTTTATTACCAAGGAATCATCACCCGCCATTAATGAATATTAAAGATCATTGTTTCCTAAGGGTAATCATTGTTTGTGTATGCTGATCACCCAAGTCTTTGGCTGTGATTTGCATGCTGTGAGGTTTGTCAGAAGTGGGGGTATGATATGCTAGTTGGATTATAACATATTGACACTTACACCATGAAAAAGACAAATAATTAAATAGAAAGAGAGGACCAACTGAACCATCTTGTGGTCAGTCTATATCACATTGAGAAACAACATCAAGACTTGAGAATCAAAACAATCAAAAGTTTCTTCAAGACCATGAATGATCGACAACATTCCATTAGAAAACAAAACACTAATCTATATTATCATTAAGCCATAAAATATGTCTTTAAAGTTTAGAAGCATCACAAGAACTTTCAAGAAACATAGTACTATCCAAGGACCAAAATGAATACCCTCCAAATGATTATGATTATGTTGATGTTGATGTCTATAATTTATGTCTAGTGATTATGATGATGTTGATGTTGATGTCTATAATTTATTTCACTTACTGATGCTTGCCTAGATTCAATTTTGAATTGCCAGGCTAGAGAACGCTATCAAAGTTTAGGGTCTGTTCTACATGATACTCTTAGTTACAACTCAAAAGCAACTCAACATATTTTTGATGCTGGGCAACCCACTGCAGAAACTCATCCGCAGGTGAAATTTAATGCTGTGAATCTTGGCATTGTTAATGTTATTACTTTTCCTCACATTTCATATTTGGGAAAATGTTTCTTGGCACTATCTTATTCTTATTACAATGTTCTTTGTTGTGGGGTAGGAGGTCAATCTTCATTGTCTTCATTGTGGGGGACAGTGAAGATTTCTCTGACAAATAGCAGGTCTTCTTTAGTATCTTATAATAACATGCTGAACTGATAAAGGTGTTATGGGCATTTAATGTGCAATTACTAATAGACTAAGCATATTATTACTATGCTTAATGTTCCATTTAAATGCATTTAACACAAAATTTTTTTTTACAAAAATGAACCAATGGCATGTTTACAACAAAGATGTGTTGAGGAGTTTGCTCCTTGTTTAATGTTAACTGTTCCTGCACAATCCACTCATACAATAGTGAAATGCTATGTGGAAGGGATGGTTGATAGTGTTCCTTGAGGGAAGGGGGATTGTGAAAGATTTGTTATCATTGTATTGTGTATTTCCAATATGTTTGGATGCAGGGCAGACTAGGAGAATGAAGGATCACTCACTGATTGCATGATAACCTGGTTTTGAAGGGTCACTAGAAGAGGGGAATGAAGGATCACTCAATGATTGCATGATAACCCCACCAAGCATTCTTTCCTTTAATTTTCCACAATATCTCAAAGTATGATCATTATTCTTTACTTTCTTCTATATGCTAAGCTTTCTATGGTTTTGTTATCTCAGAAATATATCAAAAACATTGCAGATGTGCATATAAAAGTAAAATATTGTCCTTCAATTGTTCCACATTGAAGCATTTCCTCTTTGGAGTATTGTCTTCATTTGTACAATACCTGTCAAAAATGGTTCCCATATTTCTTCAAGATCTATTTTAATCTTTATATTGCAATTTTGATTAGATTTGACCTATAGTTGATTTCATTAGTATTTTATAACATATACTCCTAATGTGAAATGTGGAGAGAAAGAAAGAGACACACTAGGTATGAATTACATGATATACCCATCATCACCTAGCACTTAAATAATAAATTATGGACAAGGAAAAACCCCCTAACCTCTGGATGTTTGTTTCATGTTGTCCTCTTATTATATGCAAAGGTAGGCCTCTCTTAATTAGGCTAACAACCACAGTGTAGGGGCCATAAATTATGGAACCCAAAATAGTGCACACTTGTATTAAATTAGGTTTAGTATACTACAAGGGAATGGAAACCATGCAATAGTGCCTCATGGGGATGGAAGAAACCCTTCACCAAGAAGATGGTTGTGTATGCAATATTTACTAGAGGCAAAGAACATAATTTGGTTCCAGTAATTACTCCTAGAAGATAATGGCACCCACAAAACACTTGGAAAAGACAACACTCACTATATCTTTTATCACTCTTTTAAAGCTGGGACAATAAATCTCAAAGATTGATCAACGAATTCTTGAACACAAAGAACCATTGACAAATATGATTCATGTGTACAATAGCCAACAACCAGTTGTTCCAATCATGGTGTCCAATAATTATGTTAGAAAAAGTATCTACAAATCCCTTACACAACCATAATAGATTCAAACCATGAACTATAAGAACCTAACAATGGGACTAACAAAGATACAGCCTAAACAAATCTTGATCATATTCCACCCTATTGTAAGACCCAAGAAGTAACTCTATCTTAAAGCTACACATTCCTCTAGATGAAGCTCAAAGGTCAGGTAGCTGAAGCATAGCAATACTTGAATGAATATAGGAATAATTTGATGTACAATCATTTGCTAGCTTGGTTTTTGGGTTTTCCACATAATATTTTCCCTTTAACCACATTTATAGTTTGAGAAAATAAAAAAAAATTGTTTCAGATTTATATTATCCTTTTGAACTAGCGCACTACCATCAAAATGCATAATCATTGGTCATCTCAAGAAAATTCCTATTGATTAGTAGGATATCCTTATAAAAATTTGATGCATGGATTTCTTGTGAATTATCGACTGCTATGTATCCTGCAACTATGGAAGGAATAATGTTGGTGTTAGGTTTAATTTATTATTGAATTCAATGGTTTCCAAGATGTGTTGAGGAGTTTTCTCCTTGTTTAATGTTAATTGTTCCTGCACAATCCACTCATACAACAGTGAAGTTACAAAACTGAACCGATGGCATGTTTACAACAAAGAAATAGAATGATAATAATATGCTGAAAATTCTATTCTATTTAATACATGCCAAAGGATCGCATTGTAAATTGCTATCACTAAAATGAACGCATTCTACTGGTGTCGTGCCCTAGCCCAGGCTTTAACTCCATTATTTGATGTTATTGGTGCTTGTGCTCAAGGATATCCATTTTTTTGAAATGTTGACTGTGGTTATCAAATGGATAGCCTGTGAGCTTCTAGCTAGGCGCAATTTGTATTGATAGCTTAGGGCATCAAATGTATTGTATCATTGATAGTTGATACTTTGTTAAAAGGAAATAGGACAAAGAATTATTTTTATTTACTTTCTCTATTTTGATCCCTAAGTGGCTTACAACCCTAGAGAAGTATATGCAGATTTACAGATGCAGTTGCAAGATACATAGCAGCCGATAATTAACAATAAATCCATGCATCCAATTTGAATAGCAATTAATACAAAGAACTAGGGTCCTCCAAAGGCCCAATCATCTAGACCTTGACTGTCCCCTCAACCAATGACCCTTGAAAACCAGGTTATCATGCAATCAGTGAGTGATCCTTCATTCTCCTGGTGAGCTTCTAGGTAGGTGCCATTTGTATATTTGATAGCTTAGGGAATCAAATGTATATTGTATCATTGATAGTTGAGACTTTGTTAAAAGGAAATAGGACAAAGAATAGTTTTGATTTAGTTTCTCTATTTTGATCTATAAGTGGCTTACAACCATAGAGAAGTATATGAAGATTTACAGATGCAGTTGCAGGATACATAGCAACTGCTAGTTCACAAGAAATCCATGCATCTAATTTGAATAGAAATTAATACAAAGAAATAGGGTCCTCCAATGGCCCAATCATCGGGACCTTGACTATCCCCTCAACCAGTGACCCTTCAAAACTGGGTTATCATGCAATCGGTGAGTGATCCTTCACTCTCCTAGTCTTCCCTACAACCAAACATATTGGAAATACACAATACAATGATAACAAGTCTTTCACAATCCCCCTTCCCTCAAGGAACACTATCAACCATCCCTTCCACATAGCATTTCACTATTGTATGAGTAGATTGTGCAGGAACAGTTAACATTAAACAAGGAGCAAACTCCTCAACACATCTTGGAAACCATTGAATTCAATAATAAATGAAACCTAAAACCAACACTATTCCTTCCATTCACTTCTACCAAGAATAAATCATTTAATCCATTCAACATTACATATAATCATTAGATAGTTACATTTCTTGACTATGTAGAGGAACAGTCACGACCAAAATGATCAAAACTACTTTCACCCTTGCACAAGCTATTCCAAACTTCAAGTAAAATGAGCAATATGCTATATCAAATCATTAATATTCATAGTAACAATTTGAAGGATCATTTTGTCAATGAACCCTCTGACTGTACCCCTACGACAGAGAAAGGAAACCTCAAAATAGAGAAAGGAAACTTAGTAAAACCAGTCTATGCCGATGTTTGTGAGGGTACAGTCATGATAAGTGCCTCTCAAACATCTCCAAACATGTAAGATTTTCTTTAAATACTTTATTGATCTCTTCTAAACATTAACCAAATCAAACCTACATTTGAATCCACACACAATAATCCCAAAATGAAGGGTTTTGTATCCTTTAATGAATCTCAGTCACTGGTAGCACATGGACAGTCAAACCAGTAGTCTCCAAAGCATTCAATAAGTGACTGGATTGTATTTAATACACACTATTCCTTCCATTCACTTCTACCAAGAATAAATCATTTAATCCATTCAACATTACATATAATCATTAGACAGTTACATTTCCTGACTGTGTACTAGAGGAACAATCAGGAAATGCAACTGTCTAAATGATCCAAACATTTGAAAATAGTGAATCGATATCCTTGAGCACAAGCACCAATAATATCAAATAATGGAGATAAAGCACGAGCTAGGGCACGACACCAGTAGAATGCAGTCATTTTAGAGAGCATTCGTGATCAAATAAAATGCAATGCATTTGAAATTTACAGTCGAATATGATGCCAGATGCTCGAAAGATGAAGAAATCACATACCTTCTCTCATGCTCATCTTTCACTCCTCTATCCAATCGAAATAAAAATGATGAGGCTGTTTCACTTTTTTTTTTCATAGCCAAATCTTCCTTGTACCACATGAAGAACATGCCATTGGTTTAGTTTTGTAATTTGTTTTTTGTGTAATTAGTAATTGGTAGATTAAATGCAGATAACACCTTTATTAGTTTAATTAGCATGTTATTATCATATCAGATAAAGTATGTTTAAGAATTGTTGGGACTGGTCCTTTTGTGTGTATTAAACATAATAGAATTTTCAGCATATTATTATCAATCTATTTCTTTGTTCTAAACATGCCATTGGTTCAGTTTTGTAGATTTGTTTTTTGTGTTAAATGCATTTTTCATGAGGAGGGGTCTTGTTTTGAGGAGATTGATGAAGATTGTGCACCTCAAAAACCAATTCATAAGGTACCAATCCATGTTTCCTATTCACTTATATTTTTGGTTTGGTAAATCTCCTTATAAGTTGCATGTCCTTTTTTTTTATTACTATGGATGAGATATATATCTTACATTTAACATTCAACTTCTTTACATTTTAGAACATGTAGTGTGTTTTTTGAGGATTTTACCAAATCAACTTTTAACATAAACCAAAAACACCAAACTGATATCTTGCCCTTGCAACGGGACAAAATATTTGCATTTGACCAATAACTGCAAGCAATTGAATGATAAATCCACATACCTGTATCTTTGTAAAATACCTAGAACATCAAAAAGATGGCTAAGTGGTTGCCACCATGATTTTTATCTACTGAATATGGGAAAAAAAAACACCAAAAGGAATGAAATAGAAAACATGATTGGTCATTTCAGAGAGCATTTATGATCAAATAAAATGCAATGCCTTCTCTCGCTCTCGATCAGCTTTCACCCGCTCATTTTCTCCCACTCCTTTTCTCTACAATCAAAATAAAAATGATTTGGCTATTTCAAAACAATGAATCAATATCCTTGAGCACAAGCACCAATAACATCAACTATTTTGATCTATGGGTGCCCTAATGTTGGCAAGAGTTCTTTTATTAATAAGATTACTCTGCAAGCTTGAAGAAGCGATATATTTTGGCAAATGAAGAGTGGAAAGATGATGATGTTCCTGAGATCATGGATGGACACAATGTTGCAGACAGAATGGGAAGACATCTTTCAAGCCTGGCCTTGGATCCTTCGACAATTGGGGTAGGATCGAGACCCAGGATAAAAAGATGTCTTCCTTTTTGTTGTGGAATATAGGCTCTGTTGTTGCAACAATGACAAACTATGATGTACATATCACAACAGCTGAGAAACATAAATGTAGGCATCATGGTCACAATTTTTTGGAGACACAACATAATTGAGTGCTATTCCCAGATGATGTAAAGAAACCACTACTTTGCATCTTTTCAGAAAACCACTCAATTATGTTGTGTCTCCAAAAAATTGTGACCATGATGCCTACATTTATGTTTCTTAGTTGTTGTGTCCCAGGACCCCTTATGACCCTTTACAACCATTTAAAATCCCTAAGAATACATCTTAGAGGTCTTAAAATGTCGTAAAGGGTCATAAGAGGCTCCTAGGAGGGGCTAGGTGAGCTTCCACCTTCACGTGGTTGGCCCTGTTAAGTAGAGAATGTTAAACTATTCTCAAAACAAAGAGAAGCTCAATAATTTAAGGTCTCAGTCCACAGAGATGCTGAAAAAATGACAAGAATCAATGATGGAGAGTTTTTAGATTCTGAGAAGACATATATGGAGTGGAGGCCAGATTGAGTACCAGTGTAGAGATGACGATTCAGTAACCTACATTTATAAAACCTTCACAATTATCCCTTCTTTGGCCTTCACTCATTCCTCTTCTCAAAAATGATTATCTCTAAACTTTGGATAGTGTTTTCTCATCCATGCACGAAATGTGCTAGTGATCATATAAAATTACTTTAGGCCTCCAGTATTGATGAGATGTACAAGTGTAAAATATTTTTGCGAGACTGTGATCAATTTTTGCAGTGTACATAAATTCAAGGCGGTGATTATTCTCGACGATCAATAGGTAGCTAGGACTAAAGATAACACAGCTCAAGAGACCATCATAGGTTGTCTCTTTCTTCGGTCTATATTATTGATAGAATGTTTTACCTTTCATTAGCTCATCAAATCTGGGGATTTGAAAGAATTTAATAGAACATTTTCATGACAACATATATTATTTAAGTTGACATTGCACTAATTTATCTACTTCGCGCACTTGTATACTATGAAGACGATGATAAAGAAGCATCTCCTCCCATGGCAATGCTTCTTTATCACCGTCCTCATAGTCTACAAGTGCATGAAGTAGATAAATTTGTGCAACATCAACTTAAATAATATACGTTGTCATGAAAATATTCTATTAAATTCTTTCAAATCCCTGGATTTGATGAGCTAATGAAAGGTAAAACATTCTGTCAATAATATAGACCGAAGAAAGAGACAACCTATGATGGTCTCTTGAGCTATGTTAACTTTAATGTGCCTATCTATTGGTTTTTCAACAATTAACAATTAATTCCAATAGAAGCGCTATGCATTCGACAGACAAAATGTCAAAAAAAAATAATTTTTGACATTTAGTGCGACAGTAATGCTATACGTTCGACAGGAAACCCTGTCGGAGAATATTGCATAATTGTCGCTATTTTGATAGTTTAAGTGTCATAAAGAGAACATTTTTGACATAACTTTCAACAATGAGGCCATATCGCCAACAGGTAGATCTATCGGAATATGATGCTAACTGTCAGTATTCCAATAGTTATACCGTCAGAATTAGTATGGTTTGATAGTCAGTTCCGACAGAGATTGTATATTTTCGATAGGTATTGTTATCAAAATTCCAATGGATGAACCGAAGGAAATGTCATTTCAAAGCTATTGTCATTTACAACTTTTTGATGTGAAAAGGTGTCGGTAAACTGACAGGTAGGTCTTCTGTCGCAATCTTCTATGTAAAAATGGCGACGGACTCATGTGTCAAAATTTTGACAAATGAGCTTTGCAAATCTGACAAATGGCCGTCAAAATTTGGCCCCAAATGTAGTAGTTCCATTAAGGGATATAGAAAATGAGGACCAATCCTTAAGGAAAGCATTTTCTCCATTAAGGGATCCAATGAAAATATGAATGCAAGGAAAACATTGTCTCCTTGGCCACCCACAAGAGAGATTACATTGAATCATTATGTATGTGTGTGCAAAATATGAAACAAGGAGTGAATTGTATTCCCCCACGTTAAAGTGATTGAAAATGCCTCAATGAGAGAAATCAATTTAACAAAGCATTCATCCACCTACAAGAAATGTTTCCACTATGAGATGACCCAAAGAAAGGAAAAACCAAAGGAAATGAACACATGACAAAAGAGAGCATGAAAGGGACCTACTAACTTTTGGGTCAGTATGATCATATGATAATGCATGAGTTATCATATCAAAATAAAATTTTATCATCCCTCAAAGGTAGAGGAACTACAAGAATAATGGAATAATGTCATGTAAGAGTCACATAGAATAGTCTTCTTGGGATGGCATCACGAAGACCAAAAAGAATAGGTAACTACCATTTTGCATCATCCCCAATTAGATAACACAAAGACACATTTACAAAAAATGACACATGCACTTCATAACATGTAAAAACATATATAAGAAGTGAGATACAAATAGAGGAACACCATGATAGACCAATTTATTTATCAACTTACACCATCGGAGAAATAAGGCTCATCTAAAGAAATCTAAACAAAATACATATCAAACAACACATGACAAGGGTAGCACATTACAACAAGAAAACACAAAGAATCCACTTCACAAGAGGATTTAGTCAAGCATATTGCTTTCCCCCATCTCGGTCTGTAGTGTTTAGGGAAGGTTGGCAACACACAAGAAGAGAAACATCAAGCATGATAGATGGAACAATACCCAGTTCCAAACCAAGACCATGCTATAAAGATAGGTCACTTTGCTCATCACTAGGACTAAGAGATAATTGTTGTAAAAACATAGCAGGTAAATCATGATTAATATCAATAAGCTCATACATATCATTAGAATTATTATAAATTTTGATTGTGAATGAATTCATCTCCAAAGGATTCCTATAGAGGTGGAATCTATACCTATTAAGGTGGGGATTCTATATGCACAATTACTACATGGTTGTGGTTCTTTTTTCATCTTTTTTCCTCTCTTTTGTTTAATGAAGGTGATTGCCTATCCTATTGAGGTGGATGATGGCATTAGAGATGTGGAGTTTGGGTGTTTGGTTCAGGATGCTATGTGCTGTGACTGCTTAGAGACAAGGTTGAACACCATTTTGGATCCCTTCCTGGTTGTTCCCTTTTCTGTTGATCCTATTGAGGTGGGATCCTCTCTTATTAAGGTGGAGAGAAGTTTTTAAGAAGTGTTGTGGAGGAATTGATGGGGTATTTTTTCCATTGACAACACTTTGGTTGTGGGTGTCAAGTTAAATACCATTTTAGAGGTTTGGGGAGCCTTCCAAAACCCCAAATTTTTTAGTTGGATTTTTGTTGATCGATCTTCCAATGCTATGTGTGATGATGGTTTTGGGAGCCATGTTAAAATCCAAAGTGGTGGTTGTGGGAGCCAAGTCAAAACTCATGGTGGTTTGGGGAGCCTTTCAAAACCTCTTAGTTTTAACTAGTTTTTTGTTGATCAATCTTTTGAGGCGGTTTGTGATAGTTTTGGGATCCATGTTAAAACCCAACGATGAGGTTAGGGGAGCCTTTCAAAACCCCATGGATATCCTTGATAGGGAGATTTATTCTTTGATGTGAGGCTTTGGACTTTGTTTACTTGTGATCTCTTGGGAAGCTGGAGCTTTGTATGATATTTGTTTTTAAGCTGGTGACTATTTGTTGGTTTTAGACTTCTTTCTTGTGATGCTTTGTCTTTTGCATCTACTCATTTTAGTGGGGTTCTAGATCCCCCTCAAAATTTGATTGTAAAAGGTTTTAGGGCCCCTTCAAAACCTATTTTTACCCTAATAAAAAACATCATCAAATGAGAAGGAATACTTATTTATAAAACCCTGAAGTTATATTGGAAAAATGTACCAATAAAATTCACACTTACTCTATTGATGAGAATTGGGTCCAATAGAAGGTTACAAACATAAAACATCACATGGAAAATAGCCAACATTCTCTCCAATTTTTCTCATAATAAGGGATTTGAGAATAATTTTTGAAGGGAGAAATGCTACAAACTCCATTGTTATATATTAGCTCGTATTAGTAAGGTGTATATGCTTTAGATGACTATTTATCCCATGTGCATGGGATGGTAGTAGTTTTTCTTAGCAAGAATTAAACATATTATAATGACTTCTCAAGTGAAAGTATATTGGATGTTTGTAATTGAACTATAAGCTCTATCATTTCCCCCTTAAGTGGTGTTACAAAGAAAATACAAATCATTATTTTTTTCTATTCTAAATATTTATGGTATTGTCTTATTATTTTTGCAAAGATCCAATCATGGACCTTATTTTTACCCATCCATATATATGGATCAATGTGAAGAAATTACTCCAAAATTTCTAAATTCTAAATTTAAATTGGATCTAAGACAACCCATTCCCATCTAACCATTACTTGCTAACTTGTGCAAAAAATATTTTGATTCACACACCAGTGTATTGTATAAAAGAAAAAAATACTCATTCATTTCTACAATATATGAGCTCTTACTCAACATGCATCATTCCTTAATGAGCCCACAACATTTATTGCATCACAATCTTACACCGACATATACACTTACCAAAAAGTTATGGCATGTTGTATCAGTTATTGTTGTCTTTGATACTTGCTACAAAATAATTGAATTAGAACTCAATAGTTAAAGCAAAGAAGAATATCCTTTCTTAACAAACTCAAATACATTAAATCACCTCATTTTGTAAATATTGACTTAGAATATGAGATAAATAAATATACAATATTGAAAACAAAAAAATAATATTTGTATATATAAAGAACACTTCCATAAATAAAATTCTCTTTTATAAATGTAAAAAATTAATTCTTTAAATATATTTAATCAAAAACAAAAAATAATTCAATCAAATATTTGTCAAAATATTTTAAGTTCAAAATACTAATAAAACTAAATTCTAATTCTATCACTTTACAAAATATACATAAATTACATATATAAATATAAAGATTATTATTATTTCCTTCTAGTAATTGAGAACGTTCAAATTTTTAAGATTTTCTAATTTATTTATTTAACAAATAAAGGATTTTATATCTTAGCATATTCTTATGCTCATTCACATCAATGCCATCTTTCACATCTCGAAAACTACTTTTGAGATGATTATTATTATTATTTCCTTCCAGTAATTGAGAATGTTCAAATTTTTAAGATTTCCTAATTTATTTATTTAAGAAATAAAGGATTTTATATCTTAGCATATTCTTATGCTCATTCACATCAATGCCATCTTTCACATCTCGAAAACTACTTTTGAGATAATTGAATAACACTTGTCTTTCTTTGCAATAAATAAATAATTTTTGTTCTCATCCATTTCTATGATATGAATTGTTTATTGTATGAGGTGGCAAATGATTGAGAGAGGAATATATTTTTTATCAAGTGCCACATAGTGGCTAGGTTTGAAAATTATGATAGGATAAAATCATATGTATTGTAAATGGTTTTAATATTAGAAAATAAGATTGTATTGGAAATAGTAAGATATAGCGTATAATATATATCTAATTATATTCCACTTATAAGTGATAGAATATTAAATTACATAATATTATATATATGATATAGTACTATTATATTATATATTATAGAATAATATATATTATAGATTTTAAATTTTAATAATTATTTATAGCATATATATATATATATATATATAAAGTATAATATAATAAATATTTTAGAATATATAATAGTTATAGATTATAATATTATTCAAAATATATTGTAATAATAATATATATAATAAATTTAGATTGATTTAAATATTATAAAATAATTAATTTTAAAAATTAGAACTTACAAATATTTACCATCCTTTAAAATTTTTCCTATTACTAAAATATGACAAAATAATATAATTAGAAAAAGATTATTGTAATATAGCTTAAAAAGTGCCATGATAATAGAAACTGTCCAAAAAAATGGTCCTATAACACCAAACCAATTCAACCAATCAATCATATTTGAGATAGTAATTTGTATAATATATAAAAATAATAAATAAATGTCTTAACTTTATAAATATTCAAATAACCAAAAAATAGTTATTTATCATTGGTGCAAAAAAATTCACTAATTGTGCATAGGTGAATGCAATAGTAGCCTATGGGCAAGTACAATAATAAGAGTTTTGATTTTTTTTTGTGAATGAGTGCTTTGTCTATTATTAATTTGAAAATATTGTTAATGAGTCTATCAATATTGAGTTTTACTAAATATATGGTCCTAACATCATAAGGGATGAGATTGAGACCATGTCTCATCACTTTTGGCAAATAAAATATTCTTTGGCCCTTGGCTAGGTTTCAGTCTAAAGCTCATTCTCCGATATCAATAGCTAAACAACTCTATGGATTTGATATAAAACCCTCAACAAAAAAAATATTTTGAGGGTTTTGCCTTGCATCGCTTTTCTACATCATTTTGTCCTTTCACTCTGCAGTTATTACAGGAAATAGCTTAGTATTTATGGCTCCGGCAACTACTCACCCAACAGTTGATGCTGGTGCTAGTGTGGTTTCAAATAGCAATGGCGCTGCCAAGCAAACACCCTCACAAATTTGTTCCCAAAGTGTTTCATGAGGTATGTCTTAGCCTAATACTATTTTTCCCATTCATGAGTTTAATGATGCATGTACTTGGCTTGAAACGCATACCCTTATTGGCTATTTTCTGGGACACAACCCTCCTGAACATGTTATCAGGGAATGGGTTGTGAAATCTTGGACCCCTCATGGAATCTGCCTAGATGGCATCCAGAGCCTCACCAAAGGATTCTTTCTATTTCACTTTTTCAATCCTTCCCATGTGGATGCCATTTTTGTCAAGGGTCCCTGGAACCTTAGGGCCTCTCTTTTAATTTTCCAACGCTGGTCTCGAGACTTCTCCATCTTTGACAAAAAGAAGCTGAAATTTCCTATGTGGGTCAAGTTTCCTGGTCTTCCCCTATCCTATTGGCCATTCATGCATGCCATAGCACAAAATCTAGGTAGGGTTATATGCAGCGAGCATGACCGCTTTCTCAATCCTCAACCTCAAAAGTAGCTCTATATTGAGGTTGACCTTTCTAGGGACCTAAAAGAGTCTATTGAGACTCAAGTTGGTGAGACCACCTTCACCCAGAAGGTTCTCTACCTCAACCTTCCCAACACTTGCTATCGTTGTCAATCTGCGGAGCACAAGATTAAGGACTTCCCTTTAGCAGTGCCTCGTACCGAGTCTCCTCCCAAGGATTCTGGCTCTTAGCTGGCTGAGGCTGGAAAAAAAGAGGAGGTTAAGAAAGATGAATGGGTTACAGTCAGCCACCACAAAAAGCTAGCCAAGAAGCTTGCTTTGGCTTCCTCATCCTAACTGTCACCTCTGGCTTATATTGAGGTTTCTACTAAAATGGTTGCTCTGATTTCAAACCCTGCTATAGGGGAAAGAAGTTTTTGACTCCCACACTATCATTCCTTTAGCCCGCGTGCTTCAAGTGGCTGCAGAGATTGCCTCTTCCACTCCTTTTTGCATTCTTGTAGCCCTCCTGGGCATGCTAAGAATGGGTTTGAAGGCTTGCAGGAAAAATGGTGTAATATATCCATGGAGTTTTCTGGGTCCGCTTTTGCCCCAAGTTATTTATCTAATAGTTTTGCTTCCCTTGGGGAAGGTGATGGAATGGATGACATTATTTCTCCATGAAGTACATCTCATGAAATGTTCGTGGGTTAACAGACCTGCCTAGAAAATTTTCTATCAGGGATTTGTGTCATCGTATTAGTCATCTGGATGTCTTATGCCTCCAGGAAGTTAAAATTTTTGGTTTTATGCTTGATGCTCCTTGCAAAGTTATTTGGCCTAAGATCCTTTCTCTCTGTTCTTAGTACGAGGTTGGCCGAGGTGGAGTTGCTACTCTCCTCTCTCCTTGCTGGCATTCTTTTTTGGTTAGTCATGGTTCAAATCCCATGTAGAGAGTTGTTTGGGCCATTTTCATTATTGAGAATCATTCTTTTAGCATAGTTAATGTTTATGCTCCCAATGATGTTATTGAGAGATCTCACCTTTGGCGTTGGCTTGCAGATTCTCTACTACCTGATACTTGGCTTGTTTGTGGTGATTTTAATATGGTCAAAATGACGTCTAACAAGGATGGCCTTTTGCCCTTTCGATGGACAAATGGAGAGAGAGAGAGAAGCCTAGTACTACATGCATAATAAATTAGGGTTTTTTTATCCCAATGTTGGTTGCCACCGTTTTGATGGGGTCTGGCACACTTGGTCTAATTTCAGAGCCTCATCTGATAGAATTCATAAAAGGCTTGATCATGCTATGATCTCGACACAATCTTTCTTCTCTTTTTCTGAAAAGCAAGCCTTACTGATTAATCTTCTTGTTGATGTGACCTTGTCAGATCATTTCCCCATTCAATTTAATATTGTTTGGCAGACAGCTAAGGCATGACCTCCCACCACACAATTATTATTTAATACTTATGTCCTTCACCACCCTTCCACGGTGACCCACATTCATTGGGTTTGGAACCTTGAGCCTTGGCCATCTCAGTTGCCAAGCTGGATTCAATGGTGGAATGACACCATCAGGCGTACGTCATGTTTTTTGCGCATTTATGGTAGGTAGCTGGCCAAGTATCATTGTAGATCCTCTGATGTCAACACCAAAGCCTTACATGTTGCCACCGAGGCCTTAGCCCAGAATCCTTTAAATTAGGACCCGCAACTTAACCTTGCCAAGTTATGTCATTAGAAGCAAGTTGCAGACAACTATGCTACCAGAGGTGCCCAGATCAAAGCTCGTCTTCACTAGTTAAAAGTTGGAGACCATGCTTCTAAAGAATTTTTTGCTGCTCTCTGTCCTCATCATACCAATGTGGGCATAACTAGAATCAGAGAACATCACAGCCTCCTCACGGAGCTTCTTGATGTTTTGCAAGCCTTTGTTTGCCGCTATGAACAAGTTTTTGCTACTTAGGGATCTTCTCCCGCCAGTGAGAAAGCTCTTGCTGAGTGCACCATTGTTGTTCCATAGTGTGTCTCCCCTGCTCAGTGTGTCCTCTATGATCAACTTATTTCCTTGCAGGATCTTTGTGAAGCGGTGTTTTCTATGGCTGATGATAAAGCCCCAAGATGTGATGGCTTCCCTTGTGAGTTTTACAAAGCCCTCTAAGATGCCATTGGTCCTGATCTTCACTAGGTCTATCTTGAAGCTTTTCATTCCCATTCTCTTGGGGGTATCATTAACTAGGGCAATATCAAGTTCATTCCCAAAGCTAGGGATCTAGAGGACATTTGCAACTGGTGGCCTATTACCTTTCTCAATGTCTCCTACAAAATCATTGCCAAGGCACTGGCTCTCAAACTCTGACACATTCTTCTGTAGATTGTTAGGCCAGATTAGACTAGCTTTATCAAGTCATGATTTATTCTTGACAATATCATTTCGGTTTGGGAGGGAATGGAATGGGCTCGTAAGTCTCACCAAAAAGCCCTCTTTCTTAAAATTGACTTTGCTAAAGCTTATGATTGCATTGAATGGCCTTTTATTCTTGCTATGCTTCACACTCTGGGCTTTGGGCCCAAATTTCTTCAATTTGTGTAGATGCTCTTTAGTGATACCTCTACCTGCATCACCATCAATGGCCAACAATCTTCTACTTTTGGGCTCTTTCGATCTATTCGAAAAGGATGATCTTTGGCTCCTGCCTTATATGTTTTGGCGGCTGAGGGTTTTGGCTACTTGATTGCTCATTCCATTTCTATGGGTCATGTTCAAGGAATTTCCTTGCCAAATTCTTCTCAACAACTGGTCAATGGCCATTTTGCTAATGATTCCTTCCTCACTCTGGAAGAGGATGAAGAGAATATCAAGGTAGCCTTGTAGTGTTTAGACACTTTTTGTCTGGCATCTGGTTCAGCCATTCAATGGTATAAAACCCTCTGCTACAGACAATCTACTCTTCCTGAGCCACCTTGGTTCTCTCAGTTTGGTTGGTCCAGGATTTAGCACGGGGAAATTTTCCACTTCTTGGGTACTCCCTTTTCTTTTCAAGCTCATCCTACGGATCTCTGGAATGCAGTTCTTGCCAAAATTGAAAAAAAACTTACCTATTGGATCACTAAGCCGCTCTCTCTTGCAGGAAAGTTTTAGATTTGCTCCAAGATCCTGGAATCCATGCATGTGTACTATTCTTCATGCTGGGCTCCTTCAAAAGCTTCTTACAAGAAGCTTGAGAAATTATTGTGTGATTTCCTTTGGGCATCTAGTATTGACCACCATAGCTTTCACAGAGTTGCCTGGGATTTCTACTGCCTTCCCAATGTCTCAGGTGGACTTGGTTTGCTTGATACCTAGAAATAAGGGCAAGCCCTTTGTGAAAAATAGATTGTGTGGTGTCTCACAGGTAATGAGGCCTGGAAAATTTTGCTTTGACATTGCATTTCTTCAGGGTACCCTTTCCACAAACCTGCATGGAAGGGGATTGGATTTCAAACCCTTCTTGTTATGAAGGAACCTATTCAGATCTAGGGCACTTTTGTCGCCAAAAGTATCTGGAGAGCCTGGGAGTCTATCAAGCCCTGGCTTCGCTGGGCTGGGAATGGTTTCTGTGATGGTCTTTCTCTCAACCAGCAGAACATTTGGTGGTCCCCCTTATTTTCTCAGCAAGGGATTCTGCTTGCTAGACTCTAGGGTGTTAGTGCTCTTCATTTTCACAAACATGGCATACAAACCTCGAAAGATCTTTTCTCCAGAGCCACTATGAGTCTTCATTCTTGGGATGACCTCCGGATGTAGTTACAACTCATCTGCCTAGATCATCAAACTTATGACTTGCTGGTTTTGGCCATTCCACCTCACCTCCTGCACAAGTTGGGAATTCAGTCAATTAAACCTTGGTGGAAGGACTGGAAATGGTATCCTACTATGCCTTTCACCAGTTACAAGCCCAAGCTTGGTTATTCTTGGCTTGTGCCCCATTTTCCCATGATTGATTCTCTCAACTAGTGATGGCATCTTTCCTCTTCCTAGAAGAGTTGGAGTTGGTGATTTTGCACTATTTGGGATTCTATCATTGAGACTAAGATTTCTCATTTTTCTTGGTGTTTTCTTTACCAGGGCTTACCTTTGGGAGCTTGGCTCCGACATTTGGGTGTTCCTGATCCTAAATGCCCTTTTTGTGGTCATTCTGAGATGCTCATGCACATTTTTTGGTTCTGTCATTGTGCCCATAATTATTGGATCTGGATTCATGACCTCTTTACTCCCTTTAGGCCTGAACCTTTTTCTTGGCATATGGTGTTTCTTGGTGATCCTCCCAGAATGCCTTCCTAGTACACCCAGATATGACATGCTTTCAAGATGGAGATCTTGTTTACTTTATGGAAAGAATGAAATGTTGTTCTCTTTTCTCATAGTTCTTTGGATATTCATATCTCTCTTTATGCTAAGGCATGTCTTTGTAACAATGTCATGATGCAGATTTAGGTGCAAGAAGACAAGGTGGCCTTAGAGGTCGCCCACTTACAGGAGCTGCTCCAGCACTGGGGCAATGCCCCTTGTGTTGTTGCTTGGGTGCCTCTGGACTCTCTCTCAGCTGATCGTATGTCACCCAGGGGCCACCGTCGCAACCATAGCTCCTCTACCAGACACTCCAGGACTCCACACCAATGATGTCATCGCTTCACCTCTCCTCCTCCTTGGAGGGGTGCGGGTGCCGATTGGCCTCCCCTGCTTATCTCTACTGCTGCTATAGTTACTCGACCCTCAACTAGTGTTCCTACGTGGCCTCCTGCCACTTCTGAAAAAGTCCCTCACCTAGCGCTTGCTATCTCACCCAGGCAGGAGGAAGGAGAACTGGAGAAAGAAGATCTAGAAGATGGCTGGTTGGTTCCTAACCAGACCCCGGGGCCCAATGTTTGGGGCAATCCTGATGACAGAGATCCTCCTCCCTCTTCTTCTACTGCCCTTGTAGCTTGAGGGTTTCTCTTTCTATATGGTTTTTTTTTATGAATAGTTGTATGCTTCCGGCCTAGTTGTCGTGTGACTTGCGCGGGGTGAATGTTTCCCCCAACCCCTTTTTTGTGAATACTATACTTTATTATTATTATTAATAGAAAAGGCCTCTATTCATAAAAAAAATTTGATTTAAATTGATTTGGAATGGTAGATCATAAATTATTTTGTTCTTCACATTAAAAAATAGAGATAGAGGTAAAAAATGCATAAGACAAATAGGATTTGTGAGTTGGGCAGAAAAAGAACCTGAGCCACACTCAGATAGTTGTCTGTTGGCACCTTGTTCTATGTTACATGATTGACCATCAGGGTCTTGAATTTGATGTATACTCTTTGATGTATGTTGTATTATCATGATGTATTTTGTGCATGACAAGTAAGTCCACATCTTTTTACCTTTGGATTCATTATCATTCTATTATGGATAGCCTTAGTCTATTTGACAGTATGGTTGATACCCTTTGCTTGTATATTTAGACATGTTCATTTCTTATTTCATTCTACAAGTTAGTCGAAGCATTGTATTTATCATCATGAATGAAATGGAAATTTAAGCTGACTTGCCTTTTATTGGAATTGTCTTTGACTTTTTGTAGACTAAGTGAGTTTTTAGCTCTTTGTGGCATTCTTGTGAGAATTTTGGTCTTTACAATCACTAACTAAATAATTAAATATTAAATATATTTAATTAATCTAGATCATCACTTACTAATTAAATAAATATTATCAAATGGGAAAACCCAACATTATCTAATTAAATAATATTTTCAATTTCCACCTTACATGGATAATTCAATAGTTTTGTATATAATTATTTTATGTTCCCTCCATTTTCAAAAATATAAACTAACTGATTTTCCCTTCTAATTTTGATTACATCTTATAATTTATGATTATTCCTCTTTTTAAATGATTTAATCTCATTCCTTCATTTTAAACAAATTAAATTAACTCCCTTCTTCTCCTTGATCACAAATCCTCTCATTTATTCTCCATGTCAATCTACCAAACAAATCTTTGTTGTCCATCCTCCCTCACAAAAACATTACAAATAAGGCTACGAGCTTCTTAAAATAAATCAACCATTTTATAGGTACATTTATGATTTTCAAAGAAAATAGTTTAGCCACCACATCCCCATCCATTGAGTGAATTCACAAGCAATGATGTAGTTTATATTTGGTAACTTTGTATATTTGCATAGTTTTGTTTGAATTTATTTTTTCGTAATCTTGAGGTAAGCATTAAGTTTAGAATGGGATTAAACTTGTTGGAATCTTAAATTTTAGAAATTTTTTATTTTTCTTAGGATTCAAAATAACACTAAGAAACCCTAAATAACCTCCTCTCATAATCATTTTCTATTGATCATCACCAAGATTTTATATTTGATCGAAGGTTGAAGCTAATTAAGTTTTCTTAATATAATTGTTGCCCACATGTGAGTATTGGCCTAGTTTTCCACTAATATTCATAAGAGTGTCCATTAATAATTCCATAATTACCCATAAGACATCCCTATGTATACACCTAAAAATGGTCACCTAGACTATTAGCCCCTTTTGCTAAATCATAAATTGCTTATTCTTGATCAAATCCTAGTTCTATCATTAATTCGATTATTTTCTACGGGCTAACCATTTTATCCTAAGTTTTTATTTATTAAAAGGAATATTTTCTCCCCTTTTAATAAATAAAAAGCCCCCACTTTTCCTCTTATCCTAAGTTGCACAAATAAAGCATTATTCTTATTTTATAAAAAGGGAAAAAACACTTTTTGTCTCATATGGACACAAAAATCAACTCCTATTTTCCTATTGGAGGATATTTGTGCACATGGATTGCTCATTTTTTAAGCTCCATCATTGATTAAATATTTTGCCTCTTAATCTCCATGGTCCATTCCTCCTCATTTCTTTTAAAAGGAGAGCTCTCTTCTTCATTCTTTTGATACCATAGGGGAGTATGCTTTTCACCCTTGTGGTGAACCAAAAACCTTGAACCTCAAGAGTTAATCCACTTTTTATTTAGTATAAGGATCCTTTAGCGGGCTTGCTCTTGAGCAATCAAGAGGAATGACCCAAGTGGGGACAACCTTGTCATCATTTTTCTTGGTGGCGAGTGATTCCAACTCACTATAATCTCAAGGCTATCGAGGACACAAAACCTTGGTAGACATAGTATTTATCTTTGCTTGATCTGAGTAACTTGTGGGATTGTGACCATGAGGAAAGCATTAAGCAAGAATGCTTAAGGTACTCTTGAGGCCGCGAGGTCCTAGTCCTTTATGAGGAGCAAGAGGGGTGCTATGAACGGAAGCCCTTACTATGAACCATTAGATAGAGGCCACCTTATTTTAGCCGCTTAGCTTCTTGGTGCAAGGATTGATCCAAGTGGACTTACCCGGATCACCCCAAGACACTCACCATATGTGTTCCTTTGGTTGTGTTTTTGACACTTCCATGACAATGCCAATATCTCTTGTGGGCAACCACTTGGTGTGAGGCAAGGGAGCATCAAGTTGTGAGCCATGTTACTAAGTAATGAGCCTTGTCTTTCTAGGTAGTAATTGCTTGAATTATCTTCGATTGTGCTATACCAGTGTAAACATTCTCAACATTCAAACAAACGGTAGCATTCATAAGGTTCTCTATTTTGATATCACAAGTGCTTGTCTTGGCAAGGTTGCTTTTGCCCTTGTTTCGAGTGTTCTATGACATGTTTGATCTTATACTATTTGCAAACTTGTCTTTTATCTACTGTTACTGCTTGTCAAACTAAGAAATTGCACTATCCAACCTTTGAACTTGATCAAAATGCTTCAAAACTAAGACTTTTATGTTCACTGGTCAAAAAGTCATACAAATCTGCAATAGTATCGCGTGCCTTACTGAGAAATATCACACGATAGTTTGCGCCTACTATCTATCGCTTACTTTGTCTGAAGTCTGTCGCTCTAGTATATTGAGGTCTATCACCTGGTTTAAGGTGAAGTATCACCCGACTGAGAAATATCACCCTGTCTGCCTGGAAAGTGTCGCCTAGAATCTTTTTGCTATCTTGTTGCTATTGCAATCTGGAGTTGCTAAACTTGCACTTTAACCTATCATAGATTGTCTTTTTCTATTCTTACCTGAAGCTAGCTTGTTGCCTACATGCTTAGATTTGTTCTAGACTGAAAAAAATGGCCTAAAACTATTGGATTTGAGCTTAACAAATGCTACTCTTGATCACTTGTCGCATCACGGTTACCTCTCTAGCTACTTGCTTATTGAGCTTCTTGCTCACTGCTTGGCTTTAGTCAATTGATTGCTGTAAGTGCTTGAGAACTTTTGATGAGCCATCTCTCTATTGTTCTACTTTGACAAGTGATCTTAATTAGCTTTTCTTATCTCAAATCTGAGAAACTTTGCTCATTCTATTAGTCAACCAACATCTCTTTTCATGCCGGTTACAACTCGGTCTCAATTTGAGCAGGAGAGTCATCCTCTGTTCAATTATACACAGTTACCTTCTCCAACTAGATGCTCACAAGCGCCCATTAGCAACAATAGTTCTAGTTCTGACCAATCTGAGGATTCTAAGGCTACCCTATGGTACAAAGGAGGTTTCCTCTTTTCTGCATTCAAGACCCCCAAAAACACAGATAGTGTCTCACTCACTTTGACGGAACAAGAAAAATTTCAACTCTTGCAAGAACACTTTGAGCGTAAGGATAACCAAGCACGCTTAGAAAAAGAACACAATAAACAAAGGATGGATGCTGCTAGGTGCATGGCTTATAGAGGGACATTTCATGAGCAACCTGAGACTAGTAATCATGAGCATAGATCTCTTTTCAGTGGCAACAATGGCAACAACACGCCACCAAGATCTCCTCCAAGACCCACTTTTGCTATGCCTTCTTCACCTCCTAGACCTCCTCCCTCTCAACATGAGGTAGAGGCTAATGATGAGATTTCTAGTGAGGATCTTATGAGATGTGAACAAGATGTAGATTTCCAACGAATGATGCATAAGCTTTTAGAGCGTAATGGCGATCAATACTTTCAATATATGACTTCTAGAGGATACAAGCTTCCTCCCGACTATGATGTCAGACAAATTGTCCAACGAAGAGTACCAACTAAATTGGAAGTCCTTCAAGAAGAATTACGTTGGACAAATAAACGCCTTACCCAAATGGCATTAGAAAGAGAGCCTCCAAAGGTTTCTTTTGTAGAATCAATTTGTGCTCTTCCTTTTGATAAAGATCTATACATGGTCCCATTTCCTAAGGATATTGAGGTTCCTAAATATGACAAGTATGATGGAAATGGTGACCCTCATGACCATGTGCATCATTTTTATGCTCTTAGTATGGACTTTCTTCATGAAGACACATATCTTCTATCCTTATTCCCTCGAAGCTTAAGAGGCCAAGCTTTAGAATGGTTTGCAAAATTGACACCACCTCTTAAGACTTTTGATGAGTTGGCTCAGCGATTTACCTAGTAGTACTCTTACAACATCCAACAACCTGTCACTATGATAGATCTCGGTAATCTAAGACAACATCAAGGTGATCCATTTGCAACTTAATTACAATGTTGGAGGTCATTGTATTCTCGATATCCTCATCAGCTACATGAAAGAGAAAAGATTGACATTTTCGTGAACACACTTGTGCCTGAGCTATTTTATGATCTAAGGAAGCAACTGTTCTCTTTCAATGACATGGTTGAAAGTGCATATCGAATTGAGGATGTAGTTATAAGAAAAGGGGATATTGTTATTAATAAAGATGCTAAAGGCAATGGCAAAGACAAGAACAAACCTTGGAATAAAAACAAGTATGTTGTTAATGATGGGGTTGTTGATGCTCCTAAAGCTAAAGAGTCTGCTTTCAATCTCTCCAATGCTATCTATGCAGCAAAACAACAAGAAGCTGCCAACGCTCACAGTGCTCCTAAACCGCAATATGCAGATAAGCCTAAGAAGTCATTTCGAAAGAGAGTCTATACCAAGTTGGCAGAACCTTACGATGTGATCCTCAAGACTTTGGTTGACAATGGATATCTTATGCTTTTTGATAAACCTGTTAACTGGGGTCTGATAAATAAGCCTGATTGGTGGAGAGAGGATCATTACTACCATTATCACAAAAACAAGGGACATCTGACAAATAATTGTTTTAGGCTTAAGGATGATATTCAAGATCTTATTGAGAACGACACAATATCCACTGATGGCTTAACTAAAAATTTTGATCACACAGCTTTCAAAGATCCTCTACCTAAGCATGATAAGGGGGAAACCTCTCAAGCACATAAGAAGAATCATGATGCTAAGATCAATTACACGTATCCTTCTAATACACCTGTGATCAACATGGTAGAGCCCATTGAGAGCATTCTAATGATGAGGTCTCAAGATGATAATAAAGCCAATCATGGTAAGCCAAAGTTGATCTTGCAAACACATGATAGTTCATCTTCCCAAAGTGAGACACTGAATGCTGTTACTAGGGGGCAAGCCAAGATTGTCCTTAAAACTACACAAAATCCCAAACAAGCTTTACCTTCCAAACAAGTGGCTCCTTCAGCCACCCCTAGCTATGATCTTATCCAACATTTGCACAAGACACCGGCTTAGATATCAATCCTTGAGTTGCTTCAGTTATCCCCTTCGCATAGAGAGATTCTTGATAAGGCTCTACATACAACATGTGTTCCTAATGACATTGATCCAGATCAATTTCAGGCTATGGTCAACCACATTTCATCTCCATTATCTCTCTCCTTTTCTACAGAAGATGACATATCTATTGCTCACCCGCATAATCTAGCTTTACACATTGACGTTCTAGTCTACAATACCTGAGTCCGTCGAGTCCTTATAGACAATGGTGCAGGGTTAAATATTATTTCTTTCAATGTCATACAACAGTTGGGTTTGTCAGAATTTTCTGTGGATTCTAAGAAGAAGATTACTATAAAAGCTTATGATGAAGTGGACAGATCTTCCAAAGGTCTTGTCACGTTGCCTATCCGAGTGGGCCCTATCACAAAAGATATTAACTTCCAAGTATTGGACATTCCACTCACATATAACATTCTTTTGGGTCATCCTTGGATCCATGACATGCAAGCTGTTCCTTCCACTTATCATCAGTGTGTCAAATTTCCATACAATGGCACTAAAATTGTGATTTCTGGAGACCATACTATTGCTATTAATGCTCTTGCTACTACTGAAAAATTTGTTCCTCACAATGAACCTACTGATGATCCTAGTACGTCTCTAGTTGCTGCTAAGAAATCATTTAAGATGATGAGCCTTGGTATGGGTGAATATAAACTAGATTCCTTTGCTTCTATACCTATTTCTCCTAGGTCATATGGGAAACCTTCCACTTTTGCTATGGTGATCCTTGAAGCCGAAAGAGAAGAACAAGCTGTTCATGAGTGGATCTATAGAGAAGATGCTCGAAATACTCCCATGCTCAGTAATTTAGACACAGATATAGATGAGTCACCAATACACACTATGGCTCACATGGGAGATGATCTTCCCTCTACTTCACTTCTTTGGGGAGAAAAATGTATATCTACTGATGATATGGATGTTGATATGGTTCATTCTTGTAGTAACCATCTCGACGTGGTTGATGGGTCTTGTGTGGGGTCTGATGAGTTTGTTCCTCGTATTTCCTTAGTGGACCACGCTAGTTCTTCTATGACAAGTCTAGATCTAGCTACTTTTGGAGCTTACCCTATAGGCTCAACCTCTCTTGTTACTAGAGATGACACCCCTCGCATAAATGCTATTGAACCAGTCACTTCATTTAATCTTGCATCAACACCTGTTAGTTCTTCCACCAGTGAACTAGCAACAAAAAAGATTGAATCAACAATCAAGTATCACAGTCATCACATCAAAAGAAAAGAGCAATGGTCAGATGGCAAAAACCACATTGTGGCTGTATCCGCACCTAAGAAAAGTAAAAATAAAAATCTGCTCAAAAATAATGATTCTCAAATAAAAGATGACAAGTTGATTCTCTACAAAAAAATGGTGCACTACTTCAAGCATGATCTCCTATCTGTTATACTTCAGCCCATTCCTAGAGCTGAGAACAAAGTTGCTAATGCCTTAGTTACTTTGACATCCATCTTACAAATGAAAAAGCATAAATTTTGCTTCAAGTTCCTGGTGGATGAATTACGCTATCCTGCTCACAAATCTTACAATCCTACCATCTTTTCATATCTTCCACCTCATATTCCTCCTGCAAATCCACCACGCCATTCCTTTCCCCATCCCTTACACTTTGCCTTTGTCTCTGGTGACTTGTATAGGAAGGGTCTAGATGGAACTCTCCTTAAGTGTCTAGAAATAGAGGAGTCAAAAAAAGTGCTAGCTGAAATCCATGATGGCGTATGTGGATCACATTCTAACGATCCTCCGCTAGCTCAAACATTGCTTAGGGCTGGTTATTATTGGTCAAACTGGTTGAGAGCTCCTATCACCACAGTTGCAGCATTTGGGCCTGGGGCCTATCAGTTCTCTACATTAGAGGAAGTAGATTCTCAATGCCCGTTTTTGTCTAGGGGCATCCTTTGTACATATTTTATGATCCTGAAAAAATTCTTAAAAAAATTCATATATGATGCTGAAAAAATCCTAAAAAATAAAAAAAATTCAAAAAATCAAAAAAAAAATTGAAAAAGTGCCTTGGTGAAAACCTGTAAACAGGCGCCTTGGTAGCAAAAATACAAAAAAATTATAAAAAGTCTTGAAAAAATTGCAAAAAATCTATCAAGTGGTGAAAACCTGGAAACAGGCGCTGCTTGAGACCCTCTGCACCTATGTCTATCAGTCTTGCATGGCGCTCCATTCGCTCCACTTCTCTCTTTGCCTCTCTTAGCCTGGAATTGACTCTTGTCTTAGTCTAGGGGGCATCCGTTGTTTTCAGCTTATCTTGGGTCTCTTTGTGCGTCTGGGTTTCTTAGGCACCTTGTAAATGGTGTTTTTCAACACCACCTCAACTGTGTTTTCAACACTACCATAGCGTCAAGTGTTTCTTAACACTTATCAAATATCCTTCCCGCTGTCTTGGATGATGCAATATTTCTCACTGGCAGATGTGATACTCAAAGTTTGACTATATGACCTACACACACACGCACTTAAACAATCAACTTCTTGAGATATGTTGACTTTATTTTTCTTTGTGTGCTATCTATGAGGATTTCTTTGATGAGTGGTCTCTCCCTGAGAAGTTTTCGATGATGCATAGCTAGAAGACTAAGGGAATGAGAACATGTTTTATTTCTTTATCTACTTGTGGGTATATTTTGTTGGTCCTCACTGTCATCAGCATTTATGCTGGTCTTACTTGACACTATGGATTGACAAGGTATTACCCTTGACTGTTTTGCAAGTGCATGCTTATAGTCATCTTGACTTTCTTGTGTCTCGATGCGAGCATAATCTTGCTATATCAAACTTAGGTAATCTCACTCCAATAGTCATCTTGACCTGCATGTCTTTGATGCTTAGGTGGGATTCCCAAATTTCTATCTGATATAGATCATATTCAGATCCACATAGTTATGCTAGTGTGTATTGTATGATCTTGCGACGCTACCAATAATGCTCAATGATGAATATTAGATGTTTATTGGCTTTGTGACCTTGCAAGTAAACCACTTTTCATGTAGCTTGCATTCTTAAGTTCATGTTAGTTTTGCATCTTGCATATGGAGAGAGCTCTCCTTTATCTTTCATGGATTTGTTAATCAACTGCACTCACCTTTTGCTTCTTCCCGATCATGTCTTTCACTTCTTGCCTTTCATATCACATCATTTTCCTTTCATTTCAGGATCCAAACTGAAATCCGAGTTCACCTTGATCACCCAACTCATCTTTTTCCTTCTTCCATGCAGTTGGTTAACCTTTTGAAGCCTGATCCTTCGATCTTCGCTGGGGCATTCTTCACCTCTTCATCCCCATCTCTTTCAAACTTCTAGTCTTTCATTCACTTTCAAATCCCAAGTTCAAATCCCCCTCTGTGGTGTTTATGGGTTGAGGGACCAATAGGTTCATGCCCCGTGTCTCATGTGTGGGGCATACCCTCATTGCTTGATGGTTATTCTATTCTCTTTCTTCGATTATGATTTCTAGTGATTTAATCATGTTGCTCTTGCTTCTACATTCCCTCCACCTGGATTTCACTTTCGATCCCGAGGGGGTAGACACATCATATATTATTGGTTATCCCTTTCCTAAGTGTTCAGTACTATCACTACCAGGCTGACCATGCAGGATTTGCTATTTTTCTGCACTTCATTCTTTGGAGTCAGAACGCTATTGCTTGCCTTCTTGGCTATCTCTTGCTTTCTTGGCTAATCTGAGTTGCTTTGTGATCCCAAATCGATCTCACATTTCAACTTCATTCTTTGACTACATGTGTTCCCAAATCGATCACACATTAGTCAAAGAGGGGCAAATGTATACACCTAAAAATGGTCACCTAGACTATTAGCCCCTTTTGCTAAATCATAAATTGCTTATTCTTGATCAAATCCTAGTTCTATCATTAATTCGATTATTTTCTATGGGCTAACCATTTTATCCTAAGTTTTTATTTATTAAAAGGAATATTTTCTCCCCTTTTAATAAATAAAAAGCCTCCACTTTTCCTCTTATCCTAAGTTGCACAAATAAAGCATTATTCTTATTTTATAAAAAGGGAAAAAACACTTTTTGTCTCATATGGACACAAAAGTCAACTCCTATTTTCCTATTGGAGGATATTTGTGCACATGGATTGCTCATCTTTTAAGCTCCATCATTGATTAAATCTTTTGCCTCTTAATCTCCATGGTCCATTCCTCCTCATTTCTTTTAAAAGGAGAGCTCTCTTCTTCATTCTAGATCCTCAACTTTTTATGCTAACTTTATGCTGCAGGATTTCTAGGTCACTTTGGAGCTTTTTGAAGATTTGGAGCATTCTTAGCATCTACATCTCATTCTTGCATTCTACATCTCATTCTTGCATTCTTAGCATCTACATCTCATTCTTGCATTCTACATCTCATTCTTGCATTCTTAGCTTAGCTTCATATTTATGCTTTCTTAGATTAGCTTCATTTCTATGCTCTAGATTAGCTCACATAGATTAATTAGCTTGGGTTGTAACACTTGCATATTTCCTTTCATAGCTTAGCTTGCATTTTCATTTCTAGCATAGCATTGCATTGCATTTCATTTGATTCTTGAGGATATTGGCATTCTTTCCCTTGTCTTTGTTGAATCTCCCATTGCATGGTTTACTAGAAAGGTTATAAGCTAAATAGCTCTAGCTGAGAGCATTCTTAAAAACCCTTGCACTCCATGCTTAGGGAGCTATGGATCGATTTAGTGAGGGCTCATTCTTGAGTTTCCTTGCATGTAATGATCCATAGAAGTGTGACACATTTATAGCACACACCCTAAACCATTGATACATTGAATTCACTATTCATGTAACCTATTCATGAGAGATATCACTCATTGGGAAAACATTATGCAGTTCCCTCCAATCTTAGTTTTTGTCTATGTAGCAAGTCTTAGTTCATATCAAATAAGGTTGATTATTTTTACATTGATCAAGTAACTACACAAATAAGAAATATTCAAGTACATAAGGAGTCATTCGAGCTGAAACCCAACAGATAAATTTGTATGTTACCCCGATGAAGTTTTTGAGGTGGTGGATAGCTAGAAGAATATTTTTTATATTATAGATCCTTTACAAACCTTATGTTCATTCAAGAAACAACATAAGAAATAACCATTGGATATTAGAGGAACAAAGGCTATCAGAAAAAAAATTTAAGACATGACCGATACTATAAGATACCCCGATGGTTTTCTCTATCAATTCTATCAAAGGAGCATTATGTTTGTTTCACCAATGAAGGAGCTAAAATGAGGAGAAGTATCTCAAGAGAAGCATCAGGGAAGAAAACATTTTTTAGAAATTATGTCGATGAGAGTAACTCAAATAATAGAAGATCACGAATCAACAAAAGATTCACTAATGAAATATTCATCGGGGAAGAAAACACTATCATGATCATGTGAGTTAATTCGATGACATTTACCTAAGTTACATCAAAGAAATATTTCATTCTCTTTACTGATGATGGAGCTACAATGAACAAAGGATATCATCGCCAAAAGTCTCAAAAATTTGGTACTCACCACAAAGAGCAAAAAGGGAAAATATATTTGGTAGGATTTTTGCCGATGACTCTCATCGGAGGAACTATAACCATCAGAACCAAGGAAAATTGTTGTACCGACCATGATGGTTACCCTGATGAACACTTTACACTTCATATCAGAGAAAACTACTGTTAGTTTCATCGATGTAGAAAGTAATAGGAGAATATGTTATATCACCATAAGTCCCAGTGGTGTGACACGTTACCAAAGCATATCTCTAAGATCGGGAAAACCATAAACATCAGGATGGTTCTTAATGAACTTTTTGATAGTTGATGCTACACCGATAACATCATTGAACATCACAATCAAGAGAATATTTATTGAGTCATGGTGATAAAACTTATCAAAGGAACTAATGATATCACATTAAATTTTTAAAGGCTTTCCAAAAACCAAGTTACACCGATGGTGAGCACACGGTTGATCAACATGGGTTACTCCGAAATGTGTTCCTAGGAAAAGAAAGGAACTTCGACTGAAGTATTCATCAAAGAGATATAATGCTTACTTCTTTGATAAAGTGATTAAAGATGAATTATGACTAAAGAAACTGACTGAAGTATTCATCAAAGAGATATAATGTTTACTTCTTTGATAAAGTGATTAAAGATGAATTATGACTAAAGAAGTAAATTAAATCACCAAAAGTTATTCTGATGAGGTGAGAAAGATTTCAAAAGGCATAATAGATCAAGGGAACATTTCAATAGAAACACTAATTTAATAAATTAATCTATAAAATGGCTCTAGTAGAGATATTATATTAGTACAATATTAAACGGGTTTTCGAAATGATGACAAATGTTAATTCAATATTTCAAATTTTAAAAAAATTGAAGCATAGATGATAATTCTGCAATATTAATGTCTCACATGAATAATTTCTCTAAAAATTATTGATTGGATTAAGTTTCATTAGAAGAAGATCTCTTGGAATGAGCATTACGGAGAAAAAAAAAACCCAAAGAAATCACAAACAAAGGACAATCATAACATTTTGATCACCTCCAAGTAGGTATTTTCTTTTCTAGAACTTGAAACGTTTCTTTTGTGATATAATTTAATTGTTCCAATGGAAAGCCCTAGCACTTCTAAAGGAAAGAGGCAAAAGAAGGAAAAAAGTAAGAGTAGTAAGAAGCAAAAAACTGAAACAAAATCAATACTTGAGAGAAAATTTCAATAAGATATGCTAGTCTAGATGGAAGGGTCGAGACCAAAGTCAAGGAAATCCATGCAAAATAAGCTTGATGCTGACAAAATTGAACACAAATACAAGGAGGTAGGGGATGTATGGAATGGTGTGAGGGTATATGAGCTATTTATCTTTCACTATGCTAGAAGACTTATCATGAACACGTCTATAACCCGTGGAGAATGAATTTGGGAAGACTCGTGGTTACAAATGTTTTTTTAAATATTGACCTCCTAAAACTATTGGAAAGCCATTATATCCCTAAGAAAAAAGCTACATGCAACTTGCAACGAGAGCCCTTTGTATATATATATCAAAAAGTACAATAAAGGAAGTGTTTAACCTATATGACCAACCAAACTATCCTATAAATCTTAAGGACTTGGAGAATGAATAAGCAAGGTTAGGTACAACCTATAAGGAGTGGATATTTTCACTAGACATACCCAAACCATATAGGAAGTCGGTACCACCAAATTATGAATATGGGCCTCCCTTCAATATTGAGCTATTTGAGCCATACATGAAACATACCTATTACTTGGTGGGACAAGTGAAAGGTGCAAAAGTTCAAGACTTTATGTCCATGTCTCCCATGGTAATTATAAAAGATGTTAAGTGCCACAACCATAGATCATTTGATTATGCAAAATATGTTTCTAGGATGATTGACATTGGGTTGAAGTCTATCAAAGATGACCCCGAGAATATCTATTTCAAGCATTACTTAGTCTTAATACATATTATACTCTTCTATGGTCAACATTTGGGGATGTGGCTAGAGGGATTAATGATAAGGAAAGTTGGAAAAGAGGGAGAATAATTACCACTCTAATTATGGACTTCGATTTGGGACTCAAGATTTACAGAGTCACACTATGTTCATTTTGACAAGTTCTTTGTGAAAAATCTTTACAAGATGTATGATCATCCTTGTGATTACTCTATTTATATTGAGATTAAAAAAGTCTTGAGGCCTAAATAATTTTATGAAAGTGGGATAGTAAATCATAACTAGGGAGATTGGTAGTGCACAAGGACTTCAAAATGATACAGACTTTGGTTTTCATGTTGGTCTCAATAATCTAATGAAAACCATATATTTGATAAAGTAAAATATTGGTTCTTTATTTTTGGTGGCCTAGGGACACCAAGTGAAGTTTGAGTTTCAGTCTAGTATAGTTTAAAGTAATATCAGAAACATGAATGTGACTCTTATTGTGTACAATAGATCAAAAATTGCCAATGTATGGACAATTCTTGAAGCAAGTTTTTTCTTGATATAAATCCATGCACAATTTTATATATGTAAATAGGTTTTATTTCTGGCCTAGTTGTCTTCCCTTGGAGATCCCTGAATTCTCATTTTGGTCTTGTTGTCAACTATCCCCAACTAGAGTTTTTGTTGAGAGTGTCAATTTTTTTGCTTTAGATCAATACCTTTGTCTCTATTGAGGGTTTATATGCAGAAACCTTGTTTTTTTCCAAAAATCCCTTAAACCATAAACCCTTAAGTTTTTGTCTTGAATTTGTTAGTGCTTCATGTTCTATTTCTTCATTGACTGACTCTTCTAGTTACCAATCTCAAACATTAGGATTTAAGCCCATTGGTGTTGTTGCATAACCATACCTATTGTGTGTGTATTTTGTGGTAGTTGTAATCCTGCAACACAACACTCCAATAACTCATTATATCAATTGTTAGCATATGTAAATCATTCCAAACTATAATAACTATTTAAATCAAATTATTTCTCTCTAACTAACACAAGTATGGAAAGAACCTAAGATTGCTCTCAAAATTAGATGCTAAACAGTAACAATACTGTTAGGAATAAGGTGTCTCAACCTTGGATAATTCCTATTCTTATTATTTGTTTTGTAAATGTTTATTTTGCAAATAATGAAATTAAGTGTGAGTGTACATGTCTAGTTGGCATGTTGATGTGTCACTCCACTTGATGTGTCGACATCTTGTGCGTAAGGAGATCATGACTGAAACGGTCATGACAGATTCCTATGATGCATAAGAACTATTTAAGGAATGTGCTATGACAAGTGTAAGAGCATCTTATGACTTGGGCCTATTTGGGCGCCCAAGAAGAAGTGGTTGGTGTGTGTAAGAGAATATGCCAAAAATAGGTTGGTATGACAGATTCTCTTACACTTCTCTTGTGACCATTATTTTTGACGGATTCTATGACAAGCTGTCATAGTCTATTCTAGGGATGGATGCCTATTCTTGAGATTACATGTAATAGCTGTGTACATGTGGCTTTGTGCATGGGTCTTGGTGGTTGGATGCCAAACTCCTTTTTTGGGTATTTGTTGGGTCCTGAGGAGTCTATATATATGATGCTGCTTCTATGGGAGAAATATAAGTTTTACTAGTCTCTCATCTCCTGAAAGAACTTGCATTGCAAGTGTGTTGTAGTCTTTGTGTTGAAGATAATACATTGTGTAGGTTTTGGAGGGATGGGGTTGTTTTACCGAAAGGATTTTCCCCACTGACATATCTTTGTGTTTATGTGTTTCAATCTTCTCTATCTATTTTTTGTATGCATGGTATATGGCTGCAATATCTTTGTTAAAGTAGTTAACGAATCTAAAATTGTAAGGGTTTAAAAATAATTTGCACAATACTTTACTTTAGAGATTAGTGTAGGAAGCTATTTCCGCACCTGAGTTTCCTTACAAGTGGTATCAGAGCCTGATCAAATTTTGATCCTAGTTGTTGGGTATGTTTTTTTGAGCTAATCTCAAGTTGAGTGGGAGTTTTGTGCAGAGCATTTGAATCTTATTTGTAGATTGAGATGGCAAGTTCCTCATACAATAGAATGGAGGTGGAGAAATTTAATGGCACTAATTTTGAGTTGTGGAAACTCAAGATGGAAGACATGCTTGAAGAGCGTAATCTATGGGAGGCTACTTCACTTGATGTGAAACCTGCAATCATATCACAAGAGGGTTAGGAGATCAAGGATCAGAAGGCTAAGGGTCTCATCAGACTTTGTCTAGCAGATGTCATTCTTCTGAATGTTCTTGATGAGACTACTGCAAATTCTTTGTGGCAATGACTTGGGTCTATGTATCAGGCCAAATCTCTGGTGAATAAGTTGTTCCTGAGAAAGAAGTTGTATTCTTTAAGAATGGAGGAAGGTGGATTCGTAACTGATCATCTCAATGCATTCAATTTATTGATTGCACAGTTGGCATCATCCGATGCCAAGATCAAGGAGGAGGATCACTGTATGACCCTTCTTTGTTCCTTGCCAGATTCATGGGACCATCTTGTGATGGCTCTCGAAAGTACTATAGTCACATTCCATATGGATGATGTGGTGTCTTCGCTGCTATCTGAGGAGATGCGAAGAAAGACTTTGGATTCATCTAAGGAAGCCCTTGCTATTTGTGGGAGATCCAACGACAGAGGAAAGAAGAATGACAACAAGTCAAAGAAGGGTAGATCGAAATCCCATGGGAGTTCTAAGACTCCTGGAAAGTCCAAGGAGAAATGTTGGAACTGTGATAAAACTTGGCACTTACAGAGGGACTGCAAAGAACTAAAGAAGAAGAAGAAAGGCTCAGATTCAGCTTCTGAAAAATCTCAAGAAGATGGAGATTCTTTTATTGCAGCTTTGGCAGCCCATGCATCTGATGATGTGTGGTTGGTAGACTCGGGTGCTTCTTTTCACATGACCTCTCATCGAAACTGGTTATCAAAATATGAAGAGTTTGATGGTGGAAAGGTGTACTTGGGTGATGATTCTCACCTAAAGATAGTTGGATGCGGAAGGGTCACTATCAGATTTCCTGATGGATGAGTAAAGGGAATCAATGAAGTTATGCACATTCTAGGTTTGGCATGTAAGTATGCTGAATGATGTAGGTGTGCAAGTTGTCTTTTTGAAAGTTGGATGCAAGATGATGAGAGGTTCTATGGTGCTTGCTAGAGGTACTAGGAGAGGTACTTTGTTTCAGCTTGAAGCATGCATTGCTCAGTGCAATAGTTCTTCTATTTCAAAGAAGAGAGTGGCTATCACTTTATCCCCACCATTTGAACAAGCAGTAAAGAAGACTATGGCAATGGGTTCCGATGGTAGTGCAGTAAGTGTACCTAAGGGTGAAAACACTTTGGAACGCAAGCTTCCTGTAGAAAAGATGATGTTGTGGCATATGAGATTTGGCCACATTGGTGAGAAGGGTCTTAGGACCTTGAAGAATAAAAACCTTGTTGAGGGGTTAAATGATTGCAATCTTGAGTTTGACTTCTGCGAACACTGTGTCTATGGTAAACAAAATCATGTTTAATTTTACTCTAGTTCTCACAAATCTTCTGATGTTTTGGATCATATTCATTCTGATGTATTTGGTCCTGTAAAAGTTCCTTCAATCTCCAAGTCTGTATTTTTTGTATCTTTCATAGATGATTACAGTAGAAGGACAAGGATTTATTTCCTTAAAAGTAAGACATAATTCTTTAGTCGGTTCAAGGAATTTAAAGCCCTTGTAGAGAATCAGACTAGTAAGAAGATTAAGTGTGTGAGAACTGACAATGGTGGTGAGTTTTGCTCAGTATAATTTGAACAGTTCTGTAAAGAACAAGGTATCAAGAGGCATAAGACAACTCGTTATACCCCACAGAAAAATGGAGTTGCAGAGAGAATGAATAGGACACTGATGGAGAAGGCTAGGAGTATGCTTAGTGGAGCTAGTTTAGAACAAAGGTTTTGGGCCGAAGCTGTGGCCACTACTTTCTATCTGGTTAACAGATCTCCTACATTAGCTCTTGTTGGTAAGACACCCATGGAGGTGTGGTCTAGTAAGAAGCCTTCAATTAGACATCTTCATGTTTTTGGTTGTGAAGCTTATGCACATGTTCCAAAGGAGAAAAGATCTAAGTTGGAAAATAAAGCTGTCAAATGTATTTTCATCGGATACAGTGTTGGTGTGAAAGGATACAAGCTTTGGGATCCTGTGACCAGTAAGGTGTTGTATAGTAGAAATGTTATTTTCAGAGAGCTAACATCTTCTCCTATTGTGCTACAACCAGATGAAAAAGAAAAGGAAAAAGATGTTGTTCAGTTGCCTCCTACCCCTGAGAAGATTGAACAGAGAGACCATATTGGGCCTAATGATGAGGAGAGCTCTAGCAGCTCTGATAGTTTGGAAGAAGAGGAAGAACAACCTCAACCTTAGCCCTTGAGGAGATCCATGAGAGAAAGAAAGAAACCAGAAAGGTTTGGTTATTCTATGTTAGATTCCAGTTGTGCCTTTTCTTTGATTACTAACACTGATGAGCCTAGATCTATGAAAGAGGTTTTGGGCATGGAAGATGCAGGTTCCTGGATTGAGGCTATGGATGATGAGATGGCTTCATCGAAGAAAAACAAAACTTGGGACCTTGTAACTTTTCCTAAAGGGAGAAAATCTATTGGTTGTAAATGGGTGTTCAAGAAGAAATTCTATACAGATGGCAGTGTTGAAAGGTACAAAGCTAGATTGGTTGCAAAGGGGTATTCACAGGTAGAGGGAATAGATTATGGTGAAATAATCTCTCCTATTGCAAAGTTGACATCCATTAGATTTCTTTTATCTCTTGTTGCATCATATAAATTAAAGATAGAACAGATGGATGTGAAGACAACTTTCCTTCATGGTGATTTGGAGGAAGAGATTTATATGTCACAGCCTGAGCACTACATTGTTAAAGGTAAAGAATCCTTAGTTTGCAGATTAAAGAAATCTCTATATGGTTTGAAGCAATCTCCTAGGATGTGGTACCTTAAGGTTGATGCCTTTGTGTTGTCAATTGGATTTGTTAAATCAAAATTAGATCATTGTTTTTATTTCAGAGTTGAAAATGATCGCCTTCTTATTGTTGCATTATATGTTGATGATATGTTGTTGTTTGGGAAGGGTAAGGGTATGATTTTTGATTTTAAATCTCGGTTGTCAGCATAGTTTGAGATGAAAGATCTTGGGGAAGCTAGCTACATCTTGGGTATGGAAATCAGTAGAGATAGGTCTAACAGAAAACTTTGGTTGAGTTAGAGTAAGTATGTGAAGTCTATGTTGGACAGGCTCAGCATGGTAGATTGTAGACCACTTTGTGTTCCCGTTTCTATGGGAACAAAGTTATCTATAGATGATTGTCCAAAATCTCCTAGTGAGGTGGAGGACATGAGTAGAGTACCTTATGCTAGTATAGTTGGCAGTCTTATGTATGCTATGGTCTATACTAGACCAGACATTACCCAAGTAGTGGGAGTCTTGAGTCAGTTTATGGCTAACCTTGGACGAGTACATTGGGATGCAGTTGAGTGAGTATTTAGATATTTGAGGGGTACATCAGATTACTCCATATGTTATCATGGTAACTCTTCTAGATCTCTGCATTCAATTTGTATTCATGGGTTTGTGGATTCAGATTGGGTAGGTGATATTGATAGCAGGAGATCCAGTAGTGCTTATGTGTTCACTATGTTTGGTGGTGCCATTAGTTGGATGAGTAAGCGACAACCTGTGGTTGCTTTGTACACTACAAAAGCTGAGTACATGGCTGCTACTCATGCTTGTAAGGAAGCCATTTGGCTTAGGAGATTGTGTTCTGATGTTGGTGTTGATGTAGAATAAATTACTATTTGGTGTGACAGTCAGAGTGCTATTTCCCTTGTAAAAAATCCAACTTTCCATGCCAGAACAAAGCACATTGATGTGCAGTTTCACTTTGTGAGAGATATGGTGGAAGATGGAAAGGTAAATTTAGAGAAGGTAGATACTGTGAAGAATGTTGCAGATGCGTTAATGAAACCAGTGGGCACTAAGAAGTTCAGATGGTGTTCGAAGTCTATGGGCCTTTTGGCCTATAGCGGTTAAAGTTCCTGTTATGTTCCTGTTGCTCTTACAAGGTGTTCGACAAGTGGGAGAATGTTAGGAATAAGGTGTCTCAACCTTGGATAATTCCTATTCTTATTATTTGTTTTGTAAATGTATTTTTTGAAAATAATGAAATTAAGTGTGAGTGTACATGTCTAGTTGGCATGTTGATGTGTCACTCCACTTGATGTGTCAGCATCTTGTGCGTAAGGAGACCATGACTAAAACAGTCATGATAGATTCCTATGATGCGTAAGAACTATTTAAGGAATGTGCTATGACAGGTGTAAGAGCATCTTATGACTTGGGCCTATTTGGGCACCCAAGAAGTGGTTGGTGTGTGTAAGAGAATATGCCAAAAATAGGTTGGTATGACAGATTCTCTTACACTTCTCTTGTGACCATTATTTTTGGCGGATTCCATGACAAGCTGTCATAGTCTATTCTAGGGATGGATGCCTATTCTTGGGATTGCATGTAACAGTTGTGCATGTGGCTTTGTGCATGGGTCTTGGTGGTTGGAGTCTATATATATGATGCTGCTTCTATGGGAGAAATATAAGTTTTACTAGTCTCTCATCTCCTGAAAGAACTTGCATTGCAAGTGTGTTGTAGTCTTTGTGTTGAAGATAATACATTGTGCAGGTTTTGGAGGGGTGGGGTTGTTTTACCAAAAGGTTTTTCCCCACCGGCATATCTTTGTGTTTATGTGTTTCAATCTTCTCTATCTATTTTTTGTATGCATGGTATATGGCTGCAATATCTTTGTTAAAGTAGTTAACAAATCTGAAATTGTAAGGGTTTAAAAAGAATTTGCATAATACTTTCCTTTAGAGATTAGTGTAGGAAGCTATTTCCGCACCTGAGTTTCCTTACAAATACATGCTAGAATGAGATATTCATGTTTAAATAATGCATCTAAACTATCAAATTTACTCAAATTACTCATGAAAGCTATTAATTCATTAACTCTTAAGAAATTGAAATATTTTCTAATTAGCTAGGAAATCAAATGAGCAACATGCATGTATGAATTCAAATTAACTATATGTTTTAAGGTTTGAAAATTCTTCTTTTATAGAATCTTAGAATTTGGACTGTTGAGATGCATCCTTAATGAGTGGTTAAGATGCTTCCTTGCTTGATCCATGTGATGAGCTTTCATTGGTTTAAGGTGTCTTTGTTGTCCCCTTGAGAGGTGACATGTCATTTTGGAGTGTTTTTATTCATTTCTTTTAATTAATTACTCTAGCCATGTATTTAATAAGCTTGATTTATTTAATTAGGCTTAGAAGTAATCAAAGTGAATTTTGCTCAATTATTGATAATAAATGCTTGAATTATGGAATTTTATTGATTTTGTTGAATTTAATGAATTATGTTAATAATCAGGAATCAAATTAACACAATTAGGATTTTATCCCGAATTAGGGCAAATAGGGCCTTAGATTCTATTAGCCCAATTTGAGGTGATTACATTTTCCCCTCTTTGAATTGCTTTGCGAACACCATAGGGATTCAAAGAAACTCTAATTTAAGACATGATTCAACATAACTGATAGATTCAAGGAGATTTAGAGAGCAACGAGAACTCCTCTGAACTCAAGTGATTTCGAGAGCAGTGAGGACCACTCTGATTTTAAGGAGATTTAGAGAGTAGTGAATCCACTTCGAAAGATTTAGAGAGCAGTAAAGAGAACTATTCTAAATTTTAGAACTCCAAACTTGATTGAACAAAATCCTACATGATTCAAAAGTCATCAATTCTAAACCTGATTGAATGAGAATTGACCATACTGATTCTGAGCTTGATAGAATGAAAACCGATAAGAGATTTTGATTTTAAAAAATTAGTTAAATTTGATTTGTAATAACTGAACATGATGACATATAACCAATTTGATTTGAAGCGATGAAATTGATCAATGTCGTAAAGATTTAACAACATCAACTTGATTAAAGATAACTGTCATGCCCCTAGTGTTCAAGAATTTGATTGGAAAATTTGAATTTTAGTATGATTATGCCCCCTCGAGACCAAAATCAGAATAAATTCAGATAAAATCAGTGTTTTCAAGCATTTAGGAAAGATTACGGTGATTGAAATAGATCTGGATCAAGCGAAAATCATTTAGGAAATGTTAGTAAGTAATTAGAATCAATTTTAGTGTTAGAGGAACACTATTTGACCAAGTTTGACCAAGAAAATATGAGATTTGACCAAGTTTGACTCGTATTTAAGCAATATCCTGATTTGAAAATTTGATGCATGAGTAAGAAAATCACTTTTCACAGCTTCTGACAAGCTTTTTGTGCATTAATTAAGCTTTGTGTAGCTTTCATAAAGCGTGTTTGATTGAACTTTGACTTCTATTGACCATTGATTTGACTAATAATCATTACTGAACTTATTTACCTTGTTTGTGATATCATTTCTACTCATTTTGCCCCTATTTGACTGCAATTCAACCATAGTTGACTTCTGCATTTTGAAGGTTGACTTTTCTTTGTAACTTCATTTTTACTGTATTTAAGTGATATAGATCACTTGTTTTGATTTCGGTCCCGATACGAACCTTCTATGACATCTTGTGATGAATGTGCCCTAGGTCACCAGGGTCCCTTGGAGGCTTAAATAGGTCCAAAAGGGTCATTTTACTATTCATTTTCACTTTTCACCATAGTAATTTTTGAGCTCTGAGAGATGAAATGGTGTTCCCAGCTGAGCGTCACCGATTTGAGCTTGCCCGACGTCACGGCCAACCACCTCATTATGCAACACCTGTGAGTACCCTATAACACTGCCATTCAAATTTGAAAATTTTAATTTCTTATTTTTTTACACTTTTTATAGCCAATTCAATTTAGGATCACATCCCGTATGCAAGATCACACCCGGTCAAACCCATGTTGCATCTGGTTTTTCACCACATTTTGGATCAGATCCCGTGTTTCTTGGATCACACCCTATCAGGTCATATTCGATGAATTTTGTCCAATTTCTTAGCCATTTAAACTAGATTTCACATTTGGTAAGAACAAGGTCGCATCCAGATTCTGGATCGCTTCTTGGATTTCCTGAATCACATTCAAGATTTCCTAGATTGCATGTAGTTAGGGTGTCGCATCCTAGGTTTCTTGGATTGCATCCAGGAACCAGGATCACATGTGGTCTGTCTTGATTTTTGAGCCAATTTCACTTGTTTGTTTGAACTTTTTAGACATTTTTAAATCAATTTCTCATGTCTAATGCTCACATAGTGTCCATATTTTCTATTGTGCAGACACACTTTAGCGTTGTATCTTTCTTCTCTCCTTAACCTACACAGGTCCTAGAACTACATGATCATCTCACACCTGTCGAGATGCGTGTTATTACTTGGTGGGGCATGTGGAGCTTGGTCAATTTATGATGCAGGAGCATCTTGGGTCTTGAGAAATATTGCATCGCCAAAAACATTTCCTATTTTATGTACATGTCTGTTGTTTGTTTTGTATCCATTGCTACTTATGGTTTCATGCTTTGCAAAGTTAATGTTATGCCTTGGACTTATTCTTGGACCTTCTCCTATGAGCACATAAGGATTAGATGGATCATGTCGAAGTTAGAGTTGTTTTACCTTGTGGCTGGAGCAATATTTTTCTACTTTTTGCATGTTGATTGCGCATCATGTATCCATTGATCCTTAATGAATCAACCTTTGTGATCTTAGGGCCTTAAAGAGGACCTAAAATACTATCTTCCTTGGGTATCAATTTTCAGCCAGTTTCACGCGAAACGTGGAGTTTTTCATCTTGCATGGTTTTGTATGATGATATGGGATCTTGTTAAGTTAGGATTATTTTCCTTGGATCATGTGTGGACCTAAATTTAGCCTCACATCGAGTTTTGTTCATTCTTTCTTTAGTTTTGGTTTACTCTTCCAGGTTGGACCTATAATGTAATTAAATGCATGACTGGTTGACTTGTGGCTTAGTTGGCTATATATTGGGAGCTTGGGTTGATGTAGAGGGGGCAGTAGAGTGTGAATATATAGAGAGGAAGGAAGAGAAGATATGATGATAGCTGAGTCTCTATTTTCATAATTTAATTGTATAAGGCCGAAACCCAGAAGGTCTCACAACTGGGCATGTTGAATGAAATTCTATTTTAAAGCATTATATTGTTGTATTCCACTATGATTATTATTGTTACAGTTGTTGTTGTAGGTTTGGACCAACCATTATTGGTTCATCCATCCCTTCCCTATGTTAATTTACCTAAAATTTGGGTAAATTGTGAGTTGTTGACATCCCTAGCTGAGAGGTGGCATTTTGAGCATAACACCTTCCACCTACCTACTGGAGAGATGACTATGACGCTAGAGGATATATGGAAGATCCTACATGTTCCAGTGATGGGATCACAGGTTAAGTACAAGGCCGGAGCCACTATGGTGATGGAAGATGATCATTGATTATTTCATGATGACATGATTGCATAATGATACATCAGTTGGGACCACATGGTGGCCAACTACAAGTGGTTACCTATATATCTAGCAGGATTGATCAGAGGCTTGATGATGCCTGATCATAGGTAGCATGGCTTTATGTGCGGGTGGTCGCAGGTTATCGAGAAGATGATCCATTTGTCTCATCAATTTATGTGGGGGAGTTGTATCTTAGCTCATATGTACTGTGAGCTACATGAGATCATGTATCAGCACTCGCGTACTATGACTGTTGGTATTTTGGTTCTTTAGATTTGGGCTTGGGAGCACATTATCGTCACATGACTGATTGTTGAGAGGCAACAAGATGCTAAGCTACCCTACATTTATATGCATTTTGGTATGTTACAGCAGCCCCATCTGGGCAAGCTGGACTATTGGAGGAGATTTTTGGACGATGTTACACATGCCGTCTAGAGGCCCTATCTTTATTGCAAGGATGGAATTTTGATATTTTCCAAATGCCTTTCTTTCTCCACTCCTGGTATCTCATAGGTCGGATGAGATATATTGTTGAGAGATTTTTGGTTGGTGGGGTCTTGAGGAAGTTTGGTAGAGTACAAGGGATGCCACAGGAGACGGTTGTTTATGCTCAAATCTATGACGAGGAGGCGCAGTGGGGATCTAGTTTGATATATGAGACAGGGCTTCATGAGATCTCATAGATGGTTCCAGTACCATGGGACTATCTTCCAAAGGTTATAGATGGAGGTATCACTTATGGGTACCATACCCATTACTCACAGTATCCTTTTCCCAGGTTCACTTCTCATGACAAGATCGCTCCTCGCCTAGAGAAAGCTCTTGATTATGATCCAGCTGATGAAGGTGGTGGCTGAGGTCGAGCTACCAGACGTGGAGATAGGGATAGGGGTCTAGATAGAGGTCAGAATGGTGGGAGAGATGGTGTCCATGGAGGAGGCATAGATGAAGGAGGAGGTGAAGGAGGAGGAGGAGGAAGTGGTGATGGTGGCAGATGAGGTGGTGGTGGTAGATAGAGAGCACCTGGTGGAGATGTCGGCCAATAGAGTCAATAGAGGAGATTGAGAGTCCACACCCTAGAGAGAGATACAAGTCTACTCCTTCATAGGGATCAGCATGCTTAGCAGCAGTAGGGGGTAGCGGTGGGGGTGATCAGCAGGCTCAGAGAGATCCACCGGCAAGCGGAGAAAGGGATCCTTTATCATGTTGCAAGAAGGATAGGGAAGCTTTACATCTAGAGGTAGCTACATTGAGGGCATGCCTTGCTGAGAGGGACTCACAATTGACAGAGATTAGAGAAGAGCAAGACAGACATGCTCACACGTCCACCCATCAGGGATAGAGGGCCACTTACTATTTGTATTTATACTGCATTGTCATTCCTACTACATAGAGAGAACCACTATATTCCTTCATAGCTTAGCAGTTAGAGGGTGTCATGCCACCACCTATCCCAGGCAGATCAGACGCACCACCTCTTGATCCTCCTCAAAAGGATGAGGGTGCTAGTCAAATAGAACACTTTTGTATATTGCTCGTATATTCTATCACAGACTATATTGTATCATGGATATATCTTGTACTTTGTACCATTTTTTATCAATGTACACTATGATGTCTCTCTTGGACTCTTTATGCTAATATACCAATACTTGTTCTTTGATGATATTCTGATATACTGCTTCATTTATGCTCTGATACACTTTATGTTTTGATTCACTATCACTGTGATGATTTAGTACTTTTTCTAATATGATGATGATTCATGATGTATTGATGCTTTATATTATTTGTGTTGCTCACATCTGATGTTCTGATTCTTTCTGATTTCTGCACGTGTTGTAATATCTGATATGTTTCTCATGCTTTTGATATTTGATCTTATGTTAATACTTGGTCATGGATAGATTAGATGATATAGTGACATCATGATATTATTTCATTGATATATGCATATGTTTTTGTATTTTTAACATTTTATGGATCTATGGATGTAATTCTTTATGCGATGTTTTATGACAATGTGTGCAATTTTTAGTTTTATGCATGTACATGGATGTATGAGATGTAATGTGATGCGATGTATGGACATCTCACTTTATTTATGTATGGATGATTATGGATGCATTATGCAGGCGTACTTATGATATGAGATGATTATGAATGTGAATGGATATCAATGATACATATCCAGTCATTTTATTTAAGTTCTTATGATTATATGATGTATTTGGTCAAACTTGGGAAATGGTTATGTTTTTAGAATTTTCAATTTATATGGATGCTTAGTTAATTGAATTTACACATTCATACTAATGCAATTTAAAATGTATGCAACTATATTAAAATGAATGAAATTATAAAATGAACTTCAATGCAACTAAAACATGAAATGAATCTAAATGAATGTAATGCAAATTAATATGACATACAACTAAAAATGAACCTTAATGTAATTAACAATGAAATGCACCTAGACTAAGACACCTAGGACAGTCACTGTTTATTCAAAGTGGATCTATTATCATAATAGAGTATTTGTAATTGGGACCTCATAGGTTAGTACAATTTTCACTGATAGACTTAGCAATCATGAAAATATGAATACTTCCCTTTCATTCATCATGTCAAAAGTTAACCTAAACATTAAAGCATATAGGCTAGAATGTTTTGTCAGTTACTTCCTATTTCATATAAACCTTTTTCTTTTCAGGTGCAAAATGTATATATACCTGCAATGACCTTTCATTTTATATTCATATCCTTGGGTATTTTCTTGATTTATCATGCATCTTACTAGGAAGTAGTTTTTCATTTTATTTTAAAATAGGCAAGGAAATAAATCCAACCTCACTAAAGCTATCATAGGAAACAGGTCGAGATATACGTAGCATTCCAATCATGATGGAGGCACTTATCATAGACACCCATTTCCTACAATCACCTTAGATCATCGAATTTATCACCACAAATAGAAGACAAAGAAAATGGTATGCCCCCGGTCCTTGTTTCTCTAGTCCAATTTCGACATCATGGAGTCACTCGAGGAAACATAACAATCAAAAATTGATAATAAGAAAATTTCCTTATTCCTTTATCTTGATCAATGTATTTTCTTTAAGAATAAACAGTTGTGATTATAGTGTTTAGGAACACTGTTGATTAATTTGCAAACACACACATAATTATTATTATCAATCATATATTTCTCTTTCATCGATAAGTGTCTCACCTATTTAGTGTTTAGAAACACCTTTACATCATGACATAGTGTTTAGGAACACTTTTTAGGTCTGAGTATTAAGAAATACTATTTGTTGGTGGTATTAAGAAATACCTTTATTTTCATAGTTTAACTACTATTGTGGATTATGGATAAATGACACCCTAAAAGAAAGTCCTAATAGCGACTAAGCGACTTTGCGACATGCGTGACTTTGATCATTGCCCCCTAAGAAATTTTTTTACCTAGGACCTTAATGTAGATAGATTATGTCCTTAGGAAGATATGATTTTCTGATAGTATGCTTTAGGATTTGGCTTGTCACGAAAGTGATTGGAAGATATTTACAAACTGAAATTTACATTGGCCAAGTGTTCAAGCGTTGTATTGATAGATAGAGCATTGATTACAAGTAGCACCTATTTACCAGGTTTTCACCACTTGGCCAAACTTTTCTATTTTTGCTATCATGGTGCCTGTTTACCAGGTTTTCACCAAGACACTTTTTCTCTTTTCCAAATTTTTTGTACTTTTTTTTTTCTATTTTTTTTTGGACTCACCAAGGTGCCTGTTTACTAGGTTTTCACCAAGATGGTCATTTTTTCAGGACTTTTTCCATTGTTTTTTATTTTTTTTAGGATCAATATTTGTTGTTTTTGTATTTTTTTAGGAACTCTTTTCACTCTACAGGTGCTATCTCAAGAATGTCAGGCATAAAACCATTTCAGATGTAGAGTTTTGATTGGATCTAGTAAAACATCTCCCTTAGGTGTAGCTAATTGATAGGCTCCTGATCCAAATGATGCTATGATGACAAAGGGACCCAACCAGTTGAGTTCAAATTTTTCCTTTTGCTCTTGATTTTGCTGATTTTTAGGATTCTCTCTCAAAACTAGATCTCCTACCTAAAAACTTCTTGGTTTCACCTTCTTGTTGTATCCTCTCAACATTCTCTTTTGATATACTTTGAGATGGTCAAATCCCTATTGCCTATGCTCATCTAGAAATTCTAGTTCTTGTAGTCTAGATATTCTATAGTCCTCATCAGTGACTAGATGTTTCAATGATAATACTACCTCTTATCCATAAACTAGTACAAAAGGGGTTGGGCCAATTGGTGTTCTAATGCTAGTTCTGTAAGCCCACAATGCTAGATTTATTTGTAAATGCTAGTCTCTTCCTGATTTACTCATTGTCTGATGCAAGATTTTCAAAATAGTTTTGTTTGATGCCTTAGCCTATCTATTACATTGAGGGTAATAGATTGATGAACAATGTTAAGTGATTTTAAACTGAAGACATAGGTCATCCATGTCTTTATTTTTAAATTGACCCCATTGTCAGTCACAATTGACGAGGGTATTCCATACTGATAGATGATATAGTTCAAGATAAACAATGAAATTTGTTTTTGAGTTGCATTAGACAATGGCACAACTTGCAACCATTTTGTGAAATACTCAATTGCAGTAATGATGTATTTGTGTCCATTTGATGAATTTGGGTAGATTTGTCCAACTAGATCAAAGGCCCATTTCTGGAATGGCCAATGTGTTTTAAAAGGAATTAGCTCCCTTGCTGGAGCATGTATCAGGTTGCCATGAATTTAGCATTTCTTACATTTTTATGAGAAATAGATAGCATCTTTTTTCTATTGTGGGCCAATAATATCCAACCCTTAAGAGTTTCTTGGCTAATGAAAAACTGTTTGAGTGTGACCCACACACACCTTCATGAACTTCCTTTAATGCACGATTAGAATCTTCATTTTCTAAACACCTAAGAAGCATACTATCTAGACCATGTCTACAAAAGTCATTAGCGATGATTATATAATGTGATGCCACTCTTATAAGGCATCTCTTTTTATTTCTTGAATAGCTTTTAGGGATTGTTTGGTCTTTTAGGTAAGAGTAGATATGGGCATATCTAGATAAAACTTGAGTTTCAAGGGCACAAACAATCTGGAATTCAGGTGAGTCATAAGCATGGAATGGGAGTTCTTCTACCAAGAAGTCATAGTGAAATTTATGTTCTTCAAGTTGTAACATTGATGCTAAAGTAGCAATCGCATCCGCTACTCTATTTTATGATCTTGGAATTTTCTCAAATGTGATGAAGACAAAGTATATCTTCAAGTCATCCACCATTCTTTTGTAAGGCATTAACTTGTCATCTATTGTCTGATAGTCACCATTCACCTAATTGATAATGAGATGTGAATCTCCATAGATGTGTAATTTAATGATTTTCCATTCTATTGCAAGTTTTAGTCCATTAACTAGAGCCGCATACTTTGCTATGTTGTTTGTACATGGAAATATCATCTTATATACTCTTGGAATTTTATGTCCTTGTGTTGTGATGAATAAGCATCCAGCTCCTAATCCTTGCTGTGTGAAGGAGCCATCAAAATACATTTTCCATGGGTGTTCTATCAAGTGCATAATAGCTTCATCAAGAAATTCAACATGTAATGGCATATCATCTGTTAATGGTGTTTCTACAAGTTGATCAGCTATCACTTGTCCTTTAATGGATTTTCTATCAACATATTCAATGTTGAATTCACTTAGAATTAAGACCCACTTTGCTAGTCTCCCTATCAACATTTCTTTACTCAATAGATGTTTAAGTGGATCTATCTTAGCCACTAACTTCACCTTATGTGCCAAAATATAATGCCTGAGCTTTTGGGATACAAATACCACTACTAAGAATGCTTTTTCAATCATGGAATAGTTCAACTCATATGTGACCAAAGTTATGTTGATGTAGTATATAGATATCTCCTTTTTAGCCTCATCCTCTTGCACAAGCAATACTCATAATGATGTATATGTCACTGATATGTATAACAATAAAGGTTTTCCATAGATTGGAGCCATTAGGATTGGAGGATTCATCAAATATATCTTGACTTGGGAAAAATTTGCTTCACACTGCTCATCCCAAGTGAATGTAGTTCCTTTGTGCATTAGCCTTGTGAAAGGTTGTGCCTTATCCGCTAACTAAGATATGAACCTTCTTATGGATTATAGCTTGCCTTGGAGCATCCTCATTTGACTAATATTTCTAGGTGGTTGCATTTCAAGAATAGATTTCACCTTTTCTTGATCCACCTTGATTCCTTTTGCTGAGACTATGAATCCTAGTAACTTTCCAGATGATACCCCAAATGCACATTTCTTGGGATTAAGCCTTAATTGAAACTGTTCCATTCTATCAAAGATTTTCCTTAGATATTTTATATGTGTTGCTCTTATCTTTGATTTTGGCAATGTGTCATCTACATAGTCGTCCATGTTTCTATGCATCATGTCATGAAATATTGTAGTCATTGCTCTTTGGTAGGTTGCACCCACATTTTTGAGACCAAATGGCATCACATTCCAATAGTATGTTCCCCATGTGCATGTGAATGTGGTCTTTTCTTGATCTTCAGTAGCAATTTTAATTTGATTATATCCAAAAAATCCATCCATCAATGAGTACATCTCATAGCCTGCGCCAAATCTACAATCATGTCTATGTTGGGAAGTGGAAAGTCATCCTTTGGGAAAGCCTTGTTTAAATCTATAAAGTTTGTGTAAACTCTTATGGATTTGTCTTCTTTAGAAACAAGAACTATGTTTGTAATCCATTCCACATAGTCAATGGCTCTTATGAATCTAGCTTTTAATAGTTTTTCCAGCTTTGCCTTGACTAGCAATGCCACATGTGGATTCATTTTCCTTAATTTTCGCTTTACTGGTTTCACATCAGGATAAATGGACAAGTGATGCATTATCAAATCTGTATCCAATCCAATCATATCTAAATAAGACCAATAAAATTTTATCTTCTTTTCTTTAAAGAAATTGGTGAATTGGATCTTTTCCTCTTGTGTCAATGACTGAGCAATGTGGACTAGATGAGGAGCTTATGTGGTTCCAAAATTAATGGGTTGTGTTGGTTCAATCAGCACTGGGTATCTTTCCTGAAAGTCATCTAGGAGGATATCAAGAATCCCATCCTTAGGCACCTCTAGGAGGTTTTCACCATCGGATGCGTCTTTTTATTTTTCTATTTTTGAATCTAACACTTCCACTAGGTAGTTTTCACCATCATATTTCTTGTTCTTTTTGTTTTTCATTTTGAGACTGAGAAACTTGATATCCTCCTCAGTTATTGTTTTGCTCTTTACATTGGTGGAATAAGGGAAAGATTCACAAGCATTTAGATAATAGGCTAGGGAATAGTCATTGTCAAAAGATAACAGGCTTGTGGTTGTAGGCTCATTCCATTCTATCATTTCAGGATGTATTAAGGACAAAGATTTAGTGGATTCAAGAGACAACACCATGTTATTATCAATGTCATTAATTTGCAAGATATTTTCCATTAGGTTTTCTTCTAAATAGATGTTAGGATTATTAGAGTCATTATCATTATTATTAGAGTTCATGTTAATGTTATGTAAGTCTAACTCTAGCAACCTTTAGAACTCTCTCCTTCAATTAAGACTCTAGGATAATATTTATGTATCACATCCACTTCTATATCCATTGTAGCATTAGAAAGGATATCCCATTCATATTCAAGAGAGTCTACCTGACTATAATCTGAAACTCCCAAGAAGTGGGCAATGGTTATTGGTACTTAAACTTCTCCATTAGCATTGTTATCTTCTTCTTGCAATGGTTCTTGTGAAGTTATCATGTCTAGTTCTTCATCAAAGTGGGGTGTGTCTAAAATAGAGAGTCCTTGTTCTTGTTCTCTTTCAGGTTCTTCTGCTTGTCCTTCTTCTGGTTTGTATTCAAGATTGGTGCCAATTTATGATAATGGATCTCCTTGTAAGAGTAGCAACCTTTCATAGGAAATAGGTTGTCCTTCCACTTCTTCTTCATCATCTAAGTCTCCTGATCTATCAAATACAAGACCATTTTCTGCCACAGGATGAGATGCTACTTCCTTGGAGCCTAATCCAGTTTTGTCCTTCGGGTTTCTTAAATCCATATGTATCGGTTCTACAAGTCCTTGTTTGATTTGTCCCAAAGGTCATTTTCATTGGTAACCCATTTTTTTCATGATATCATATCATTTTCCATATTTTTTTTGTAGCTATCTCAACATGCTTGATATTTCCATCCTCTTCATTTTATTTATATAATCATTGCAAGACAACTTTTTCTTTGTTTTCTTCTTCAAGGGACACCTTTTCTTTAACCATTCATGTTCCTTCATGTATTGTTAGAGTACTACCATTAGAAGGTTTAAATGTAGTTGAAGGTCATCCTTGAGACCTAGGAGATACAGGGAGATCTATTAGGGACATTGAAAAATATATCTACTCACCAATACTTGTTTCTTGAATATTGACCTTTTTAGCAAAGCTTCGCATAACCATTTCATTGGATGTTTCTGCTTTATTGGAAATTTCTTTATTATGTGGGACCATGCTTTCTATTTGTTTAATATTGTTACAAGGATATGTTGTGTCGGCTGGAATAGTCACCTCTACTCCATTGTGAGGAAACTTTATAGACTGGTGGTAAGTAGAAGGCACAACTTGCATTGAATGTATCCATGGCCTCCCAAGAAGAATGTTATATGCAAGGGGTAAGTCAAGGACTTGACATATCACATCGATTTCCACTGGTCCCACTCTGATAGGTAAGACAACCAATCCTTTAGAGAATCTTTCTTCCTAATCATAAGCTTTGATTGTTATCTTCCTTCTAGGATCAATTGCATGTTTAGAAAATCCCATTTGTTTTACCAAATTATATGTGCATATGTTCAATCCAGCACCTCCATCTATCAAGACATGCTTAACATGATGTTTATGAATAAGAACCTCTAGATGCAATGGTTGATTATGTGGCTGGTTCAATGACTTATCATCTTCCTCAGAGAAAGATAGGTAATGCAGAGAATTTAGGTGACCAACCATAGTCTTCAATCTATCTACATCTAGGTCCTTAGGTACATTAGTATTGAGCAAGGCTTGATCAAGGACCTCCCTATGACTAGGAGAGATTTTTAATAGCTCAAGAATGGAGATTTGAGATGGCATGTGCTACAACTGGTCTACTAGATTAAACGTTGGAGGTAATGCCAGTTGTTTTGATGCTATTATTGTAGTTGGTGTGTTTGATGTTGAAGCTCCTTTGAGATAGAGAGAGATAGCTTGGTTTCTTGTTACAACATTAGATGAATCAATTTGGTTTTGTACCCCTTTAAGAGTAATCATGTGGATGGATGGTTTGCATGGTTCCACCATATAAATTACATTATCATTATCAGTGTATGTGAACAACCCCATAATAGGTAATAATAATTACGCCAAAGCTTTCCCTAGGAATAGTGTATTCATATTAGGTATTATTTCCCTATCATAGAGTGCATTTAAATTGTCAACCCAGGAATGTATACTTGAAATGGGACAGCAAAATCTATGCACTGAGCCTCTCATAAAGTCATCTTACTTAAGTTGGAGGAAAGGAAAATGCATAGAAAGAACTAAGCTATTGTTGCGGGAAAGTAAAACACATAGCTGAACAAATGAACTGATGTAAGGAATCATAGATTTAATGCTAACCTATCCTATCATTCCAATACATGTACTATGGCTATCTCTGCATATGCTGCAAGAACAAGCAAATATATAATGTTGTAGGAACAAGCAATGAATACTACTTCAAATACTAAAAATAATTAAATTACTTTCTCTACTCTAATCTACTCCACCTCCCAAGTGGCCCCCCCTTGGTTGGTTTTGATTAACTATGAACATAGAAGATAATTCAAATTACTCCTTCATTTCATATATTCAGAAAAAATGGATTACAACAGAATGGAAGACAAGTCCAAGGAGTAACTTTCTTCTCAATAGAATAGTAATACCATTATTTGTCTAACTAGATTTCCATCAATCATCTCCCTATATATGGAGAATTGACATTTAAACATTCAGATAAACTTTGACTAATTCATCCATGAAGGAAGGAGAACACGTCAATCAATAATAGAAGATCATAAACACCAAACAACCATCTCAACAAAATATTGATTATGGAGGAGATTTAGCATGGTCATGCCCCTATATTCTCTGAGACATTCATTCCTTCAATTATGCAGGCATGTCCTGCGACTATCTTAATGGTTCTTCTTATCGTGGCTGAAACATCATCACTCCTTCATCAAAGCAACCGATTTGTTCTCTAGCTACTCCTTCAATCCTAGCATATTAGTAGCGTATGCATGCATATTCAAGTATTTAACTTAATCAATTTCATCCAAATATTAAGACACAAATTAAAATAGTTATATGAAATACTGAAGTGTATATATATAGTATTAGCAAGGTGTGTCTACTATTTCCTACACACAAGTTTGGGGAGCTAACTATACTTATAGCATATATACAAACTTAAGAAATAAAAAAGTCACACAAATATTTTAGGAATGTTTAGGAACAGAGCATAAAATATCATAAAAAAAAGACCAACTTTAGTCTCATCATTTTTCCCCCCAACAAGTCTAATGCTTGTCCTTAAGAATTAAGCTTCTTGGCAACTATTTTGAATTCTCCAACCTCTATCTTGCCTCTCCGTTTACTCTTAAAAATATAGTAAAATCCCCTTGTTCACTCCCAGTAGTCCATTCGATGGTCTTCCTACAGCTAGCCCAATTTTGTAGTGTTGATATCATATAATGGCCATGGGAGCATCAATGGTTGAAAGGTTAGAGGACACCAAAGCTCTCTCCTAATATGTCTCCCTAGTTGCATGTACTGTGTTTCCCTACTCACTGCTACCTCAAAATTAATTGCACTTTGTGGTTCATATTACTTGAAAATCTCAGGAAATCTATTCCATCTACTCCTCATTCCAGTTAGGTCTCTTTGGAATGTAAAATAAGGTAATCCCTAATATTCTCTGCAGACTTTATCTCTGGTAGCAAAGATCTTGTCTCTGGTTTCAGGTTTTTTCTTTCCATAAGTGAGTGTTAACCAATCTCTTAAGAGAACATCTAGCTTACTGGATTCAACTCTTAAAGGTAAAGGCTCAAATTTTCCTTGGTCTCTATATTTATCTAGTTGCCTATCACAGATGGCTTCATTTTGCATGCAAGACGTTAATGCTTTAAAATGTACATCCCTTATATAGAGCAAGGGATTCCAATAAATTTCATTAGGAATAATGAAATTATGAAAATACAATTCACAAAGAAAGTTTTGTTGCCAAACAGGAAGTGTCTGATATAAACCATAAAAATCTTCAGTTGTTTTGAACTCAGAATCCTTATTTTGGATAGTCATCATTAACTGAAACATAAGGAACTATTCTTTTAAACAAATAGCATAAACCCTTGGGGGAGGCCTACAAGCTATGATCTGATTAGCCAATTTTAGGGCATGATCCATTTTCTATTTTTATTTCTCTATTTGTTCTTTTAGGTGCTCAATTTCCTCTTTCTGCTCATCAATTTCCTTTTTCATCTTTTTCTTCTCCTCTCTCCACATAGCATTCTTGAAGAAAAACTAGGTGTATAAGCTAAAGAGAATAGATTGTAAAGTAGGCATGTCAGGCTCCTCTGATTGAGTTCTTTGTCTTCTCTCTGTAATGTGAGCCTATTCTAGATAATTTGTGTACCAAGTCCTTTTGAAAGGCACTATGGAACTATGGGTACATGAATAGACCGGTGACTGAGGCAACTGAAGGTCCTCATGATATTCCTCTTGAATTGTTTGTGTGCTTTCCTCAAGCCTACTTTGTTGTGAGGGAGGCTCATTAGGAGATGGATCACTTACATTATGTGCATGATCTTAGCAAGTTTGTTGAATTGGAGAATCAACTGTGACATAGTCAACATGAGAATCTGTAATAGGCATCTCGGATGGAACATCTTGACTTATCGGGGTAACCTAAGGAACTTTTCCCCTCATCCTAGAACTTCTTATCAAAGGGGTTTCTTTTTCTTCCACCATTTTCTTATAACCAATTTTCTTCGGTCTCTCTGCTACAGGAGTATTTGTTGTAGGAGCTGATTTCCTCTTTCTACTTTTTGAGATTGTAGGGTTTTGGGGTTCTATTTTAGGAACTGAAGTTCCTTCATCAGCCTTTCATTTCCATTTTCTTTGATATGAGGTAGGTACATTATCGCTCATGATAGGAGAAGGTTCCTTTTCTTTGATATTCTCAGACTCTCTTTCTTGGGGTATTCCAACTAGTTTAGGGGGTATTTCATTCTCAGGAACTGGCTACTCAATAGGTTCATTCTGGGGATGCAAGGTTTTCACCCTAAAAAATTTGTTCCATTCTAGAGGAGATATGTCCCTAAGAGATCTTTCAACTAGAATTTTGACTAGGACATGATGTGAAATAGAATTTGTTTTACCCTTTTGAGTTTCCTCAGCACTTATACTTAACATGTTATACAGAAAATTTGGAACATTCACTTGAAGATTATTTTTGATGTAGCTAAGTAATTTGAAATGATACGCATGTAAGTGGGAAAAATATCCCTTCACATGTGAAATAACTTATAATGTGTGTAGCCAGCTCATTGTATGGAACAGGTAGTGACATTCTCTTGCATCCTAGTTTATTTACTTCCAATGGAGGGTTGGAAGGTTGAGTGAATTGAGCTCGTGCTGACCTAGCATCATGCCCATTGGGGTAATGCTCTCAACCTATTGGCAAGCATGTCACCTCTGTAATATGTTCCTTTGTTGCTAAAATAGTCACTCCCCAGACATTTTCTTCCCCTTCTTCAAATGTGTTCATGAACTCAGCTGCCACATCCTCATCAAACTCTATTAATTTCAAGAAATAGCCAAGCCATCCGCAGGCATGAAATCTGTGGACAACTTCTACATCAGTTAATAAAATGGTATGAACCATGGGTTCATGCTGCATCAACTGTCCTCCCATTATGCAAAATTCTTTCCTCAAAATTCTTTCTCAGTCTGTCAATTCACAACTTCTATTTTCTCTACAATGCCAAATTTCCTAAATTCCTTTGAAATTCCCTTCAATTTGGCACCTAAATTCACTTCAACTTCAACTCCCTTCAAACTCTGTGTCATACTTATTTTTTAAAATTAGGCAATATGAATGATGATGACACTTTATGGCAAGGAATTATGTTTTTAAGTGCAATTAACTCTCATGCAAGTTTGATTATGTCATCTAGGGTAACATCAATTAAGAATCAAGAATAATCTGGGAATTTAGGTACACTACTTGTACAAACATTGCAAGGACTTAATGACACAATACTTAAGTACAGATTTAGCTGACATGCAGTCTAAAGTTGAAATGATAGATACAGAAAATAGTGACTTGGAAATTAATACACTTTTCTCCCCCATACAAAAGAATGACAAGTGTCCACACTTGTTGTCCTTCGCATGGGATAGAAAACTAGCATAATTCCATTATATATATATATATATATATATATATATATATATATATATATATATATATATATATATATATATATATCTGTGTGTGTGTGTGTGGTATTAAATATAATCATCAAAATTTATGTGTTAAAAGTGGAAATAAATTGAATAGTTGTACTTGTCATGATGTTTTTGTATGTGCTTGAAGGACATGAATCAATTTTGCCTTGGAATGTACCATCCTTAAATGTATTTATGTGCTAATGTGGAATTTATTAAAATCTTAGAAAATTAAAGAAAGTGGGTGGAAGATAAAGAAATGAGGTGTGCTGGATAGAGAAATTAAGAAAGTGAATGTGGAATGAGACTTCATTTGAAATGAAGTTTTTATTATGGTCATACTTGAAAGTATCTTAGGGTGAAGCTAGAGGAAGAAGGTTGTCACCTTATGTTCCAGGAGTGATTACCTTTGTTGTTGTTGGGTCGGCTTCTTGGAATTATTGTAGGAACTCTATCTTGGTTTGTGGTTGATGGTATAGATGGATTCTATGGCCATTGACTAGTAATTTGAATTGTACCAGGTCAACTGTTGTCATTTGAACCACGCCATTTTCAAAAACACGTGTTATCTCATATGCTCCTAGACATCGTGTTTTTAAATTGCCTTGTGTTTCTTGATATCTAGAATCAAACAATAGTGCCCAGACACCTACTTTGAACTGTCTATTCTTTATGTGGGAGTCATGTCATTTCTTTCTTTGTTTTTGGACTATCTCTATGCACTCCAATGCAAATTTTTGCATCTCATCCAAAGAGTTGAGATTCAACAAGCATTCACGCTGAGCTGTAGGAAGGTCCATATTCAGCTTCAAAGTAGTCTGCAATGTTTTGTGTTCAAATTCAATTGGTAGCATGGATGTTTTTCCATAGAGTAGTTCAAATGGAGTCAGTCTAGTTGTTGTTTTCCATGTGATTCTATATACCCATACTACTTCTGATAGATGACTGCTCCAGTCTCGACAATTGAGTTGAACTATTTTTGTAAGGATTGCTTCAATTTCTCTGTTGGTGACCTCTGTTTGACCATTGGCCTATGGGTTGTATGGAATGGATTTCCTGTGTTTGGTGCTGTATTCATTTATGAGGTCTGTTATTAAATTGGATGTAAATTTTGATCCTTGATCAGTCACTAGCTCTCTTGGTACACCATAGCGAGTGAATATTTCTTCATACAAGAATGTTTCCACTTTGTTGTCATGGGCATGCTTCATTGCCTTCACTTCTACCCATTTTGTTACATAGTTTGTGCATGCCAAGATGTATGATTTTCCATTAGATGGAGGATCTATAGGACCGATAAAATCCATTCCCCATTTATCAAATGGTGTGACAACTACTTGTGGGTGTAGAGGCATTTCACCTGATTTTGTAGGGTGACCCATCCTTTGGCATTTGTCACATTTTCTGGTATAATTGGTTGCATCTTTGTGAAGTGTTGGCCAATAGTAGCCTGTTGTTAACACCTTCATTGCTGTCCTTTTTACTGCAAATTTTCCTTCGTAGGGTTCATTATGGCATGCATGCAAAATATCATAGGTCTCATCTTCTCGGACACATCTTCTCATGACTTGGTATGGGCCGGTGTAAAATAATGTGTTATCAATTAATGAGTGCGGAAAGCTCTTTTCTACTAGCAATTTCTTATTCTTTGGAGAAAAGTATGCAAACATCTTGTCAACTACAAGGTAGTTTTCTATATCGGCATACCATGGAGTTTTGATACCAACGTGGAATAGATGCTAATTTGTAAATGTGTCATCTATCAATGAGGTATATGTATTTGCATGTTGTAATCTAGACAAATAGTCTGCTACTGCATTGTCTTTTCCTAGCTTGTCTACTATTGTGAGATCAAATTCCTGTAACAAAAGTATCCATCTTGCTAATCTTCTTGAAATGGTAGGTTTGTTCATAAGACATTTTATTGTAGCATGATCAATATGAAAAAATATGGGGTATCCTATTACATAGTGTCAAAACTTGTTTAGAGCATAGACTATTGCTAATAGTTCTTTTTCTATGACTGTGTAGTTTAACTCTGGACCATATAGACTTTTACTAATGTAGTAAATAGCATTTTAAAGTTTTTCAGACTTCTATCCAAGGAAAGCTCCTATTGCATAATCAGATGCATCAGTATGTATATGAAATGAGAAAGTCCAATCAGGGCCTTTTAGTATTGGTGCTCTTGTAAGAAGGTTTTTAAGCTGCAGGAATGACTCTTCACAAGATGGAGTCCATGTGAATTCGGCCTCTTTTGTAAGAAAAGTGTATAGTGGACTTGCTATTTGACTAAAGTTTTGAATAAAACATCTATATCATCTAGCATATCCTAAAAAGGATCTAACTTCTTTTTTCTTAGTAGGAATGGGCAATGTTAAATTACCTCTATCTTTGTTGGATCCACTTGTATTCTAGGTTCTAAGATGAAGTGTCCCAAAACAACTCATTCCTGCATAATCATGAAACATTTCTCACTGTTAAGTGACAAGTTGTGCTCTTTGCATCTAATCAAAACTTTCTCCAAATTCTCCAATGCTTCTTCAAATGTGACTCCAAATGTAGTGAAGTCATCCATATAAATCTCCATGCAGTCATGTGAGATGTCAACAAAGATGTTGATCACAACCCTTTGAAATTTTGTAGGTGCATTACACAACCCAAATGGAATAAAAGAGTAGGCGTATGTTCCCCAAGAACATGTGAATTTTGTCTTTTCTTAGTCCTTAGGTGCAATGTTCATCTGATTGTATCCACTATAGCCATCAAGAAATGAACAGTACTTTTTTCCTGCTAATGTATCTAGCACCTGATCAATAAATGGTAATGGAAAATGGTCTTTCTTTTTTGCATTATTAAGATTAGAGGTTCGATGGTTGAATACCAATTCTCCATTTACCCCCTTTCTTAGGCACTATCACAAGAGGTGAAATCCATTTACTATCTGATATTGGATATATGAATCCAATATTTAGCAATTTTTGCAGTTTGGTTTTCACAATTTCCTTGAGGGCTGGGTTGATCCTTCTTTGTGGCTGACGTAGAGGTAGACTACCTTCATTGATGTAAATCCTATGGGTACAAAGTTTTGGACTTAGTCCTTTCATGTCCCCGTATTCCCAAGAAAAAGCCTTTTCATGCTTACATAGGAGTTGTGTTAACAATTTTAATTGTTGCTGAGACAATTTATTGTTAACATGAAGGTTATGGCTAGGTGAGATTTCTACAGTAGTGGTTAGTTCTAGCATTAAGGCTTTTGATATAGGGTTGGTTGATATCTAACAAGGTAATAGTTTTTGTATGATTTTAGGCTCTGTTGGTAGGACACAGTTTTCATAGGTAGTCAATTGCAGAATTGAGCTTTGATAAATATCTCTTGTTGTAACACAATCATTTGTAAGGATAATTTTGGAGAATAGCCTCATCTTCTTGTAGTTTCAGAAAAGATTTCTAATGTAGCATCATCAGTTGAGCAACAGAGTTTATTTCTTCTTCCTCATCTCCCAAGTTTGGCCAAATAAGATTGTTTAAATCTTCTTGTGGTTGGGCTAGAGCACATAGTGCTAACTTATTGAGGGTTTGGCCATCAGAGATTGTCATATTTCCTAATCTGCAACTGATATTAGCATCTTTTTCTATTAACCATGGCCTTCCAAGGATTACTGGATAACCAGCAAGGGTTACTTTGGGTGACAGTATCATAAAATCAGTAGGGTATTCCCAAGAGTCCAATGTGACTACTATGTCTTCAATCATGTCATCTAGAGTAACAGTAGAACTATCTGCAAGTTGTAAAATTATTGCAGTTACCCTTAATCCCTCTATTCTGATGCAGAGGCATTCTAGGATGATGCATGGGAAATCTTTTTCCTTAATGAAACTGCATGGGTGTTTGTATTTTCACTGGTGTTACTCGATTGCATCCTTAACTGACGGTCTCGGTCATTGAAGGAAGGTCAGTCACTGAAGGAACTCGATAACCTCTGGCACTTGGTGAAAGTGTTACTTGGTGATGCCTACGGTGCTCGGTCAACACTGGTGCTCGGCGATGCCTGGCATGCTCGGTTATTGTTTGGCCGACTTGGTGCATTTATTGTTGGTAGATCTTGTTACAAGCTGACATGTTGAATTAAATGTTTGTAATGCAATTTGTAAGCCAACTTGTATGGCATTTAATATTTATTGGGGGGAGTTAATGGTTTCATCCAGCCGACTTGTGGTTGATGATTAGTATTTAAGGGGTGTTTGGGTAGATGTTTTGGAGACACAACTGGGAGGTGGAAGGGAACAAAAGCCTGAAAGCTGAAGTTGGCAAAGTTGCGGAAAAGATCTTGCATGATCTTGTAGATCATATTGTTATATGATAGTTTATCATTGCAGAGCTAGTGATTTGCACACTTGGGAACAAGGAGATTTCTTGGAGGCTTGTGAGCTCAAGTTTAGATCTACCTTAGGGTTTCCATCAGCTTCTGATTATCTTTAGAGATGAATTAGATGAGATTGTATTGGATCTATTTGGATCTTGCAGAATTGTTTATGATTATAATTGGCCCTAACTCGGAAGGCCTTACAGTCGGGCATGTTAATGAAAACTACTTGAAACAATTTTTTGTGTTGAGTTTTCTGCTGTGTAATTCTGAAGCTGCAAGGTTTAGACTATCCTTAATTGGATGCCCCATCCCTTGGTCTGCGTTAGGTGGTATTAGAGCAGAGTTGATCTTGTGAGAGCTGAGTTGATCCTATTGGAGCAAAGGTTGACCTAGCAAGGCTGATCTTGCAAAGTTGATCTTGTTGGCAAAGAGATCGTATGATCTTGGTTGCAGATTCATGGCACTAAACTTGTGAAATTGTGCCCTAGTTGCTTGCAAGATTATGGATTGCGATCTAACTTGTTTACAACTTGGAGATTATCACAAGGTGGTCGATGAGGGTTTGTTGCAAAGGGTTTTTGCATATCTTTAAGGATGCCTCTGAGAATATTGTACCCTAGAGTTATTTTTGATCTTTGTGATATTGTGGAATCTCGGATCATAGAGAAGGTAAAATCAGATTTCAGATCTGAGATGGAATTAATGAAGAATGTCATGGTTGCCAAGATCATGAGAGCTGTTACTGGTATACCTTGGAATGTTGGTACTGAGGATGGCTATAAAGAAGCTACTAAAGAATTTGAACCTGCTCGATCTAGTGGTGATGATCGGAGGGACAGATCTGGTGAAGATAGAACTACTCAATTGCATAGATCTAAGGCTCGATTTAGTAATAGTTACCAAATGGAAGTTTCTACTTTCTTTGGTACTTTGAAGCCTGACAATATGATTGATTGGATTGGTGAACTTGAATATTTCTTTGAGCTAGAAGAAATTGAAGATCCTCTTTGGGTGAGATTGGCACAGACTAAGTTGAAAGGACATGCTTCTCTTTGGTGGAAAGAACTACAAAGAGATAGAGAAGATGAAGGTGAAATGAAGATCAATCAGTGGAGGTTGATGGTGACAAAGTTCAAAGCTAAGTTCATACCTATTGACTATGAGCTTGACTTGTTTAAGAAGTTGCAGAATCTAAAGCTTTGTCTGTTGAAGATTATACCGAGGAGTTCTACAAGCTTACTATTCAGTTTGGACATAGAGAGCTTGGTAAGGAAAAGGTAGCTCGGTATGTGAATAGTCTGAGATTCAATATTCAAGATGATCTTGGTATGCTGAAGATTGGTTTTGTTGAAGATGCTTATCAGTATGCTCTAAAGGTAGAAGATAAGTTGAAGAGGAAACAACATAGTAATCCCCAAGGGAAGGAGAAAATTGATCACTCAGTAAAGGATAAACTGACTGATGCAGAAGATGAAAAAAAAACCTATAGAACCGAAGAAGAAGAGAGGTAGAGTTATCTTTAAGGGTACTTGCTATAACTGTGGAGAGGAAGGAAATATTTCTTTTGAGTGTATGTAGAAGAAGGTTGACCAATGAACTACTATGATAAATGAGAATATTCATAATGAACCTGAATTTGAGAACTTGCTACTTTGGCGAACATTGCTCGGTACAAGGAGGAACCTTGTTAGAGGAGTAACTTGTTTAGGACCCAATGCAAGTATGCAGGTAAACTCTCTGATGTTATTGTTGATAGTGGTAGTACTGATAACCTTGTTGTTGAGGACATGGTTCAGAAACTTGGTTTGAATAGAATGAGACATCCACATCCTTATAGCATTGGCTGGTTGCAAGATGATCATGCTCTAGAAGTTAGAGAACAATGCTTTATTGATGTTCAGATTGGCTAGTATAAGGATCTTGTTTTATGTGACAGTGTGAAGATGAATAGTTGTGATATATTGCTTGGTAGACCTTGGCAATATGATTACAGAGCTATTTATGATTGCATGAAGAATGTGTTTACTGTTGAGAAGGATGACAAGAAGTTTTCACTGATGCCTTTGATGGATACAAGGCTCGGTAGGAGAAGCCTGAGTATTGGTAGCCGAGTTGAGTTAGTGGATCTAGAGAAAATGAATGATCAGTTTGGAGAACAGACTTGTATGTTGTCAAGAAAAGACTTGAAGAGACAGAGAAAGCTGAAGTGGAAAAGTATGCAAGCTGAGAAGATGGAGGACTTGTATGTGAAGAAGTAGTTCGGGGTTAATGTGTTGAACCTTGGAAGATGTTCTTCTCACATATGAACATCTTTTGGAACCTGGGGTGTTTGATGCAGGGGCATTCTGGGATGATGCAAGGGCAATCTTTGTCCTCGGTGAAACTGCATGGGTGTTTGTATTTTGGTTGGTGTTACTCAATTGCAGCCTTGACCGATGGTCTTGGTCATTGAAGGAAGCTCTATGAAATTGTTACTTGGTGATTCATGCAGTGCTTAGTTGACACTGGTGTTCGGTGATGCTTGAAATGATCGGTTATTTCACCGTTGCTCAGTAGTTCTAGCTTATCAACTAGAGTTCTATGTGATTTTTTGGGCCGACTTGGTGCATTTATTGTTGGTAGTTGTTGTTACAGGCTAACATGTTGAATTAAATGTTTGTAATGCAATTTGTAAGCCAAATTTTATGGCATTTAATATTTATTAGGGGGAGTTAATGGTTTCATCCAGTCGACTTGTGGCTGATGATTAGTATTTAAGGGGTGTTTGGGTAGATGTTTTGGAGACACAACTGGGAGGTGGAAGGTAACAGAAGCCTAAAAGCTAAAGTTGGTAAAGTTGTGGAAAAGATCTTGCATGATCTTTTAGATCATATTTTTATCTGATAGTTTATCATTGCAGAGCTAGTGGTTTGCACACTTGGGAACAAGGAGATTGCTTGGAGGCTTGTGAGCTCAAGTTTAGATCTGCCTTAGGGTTTCCATCAGCTTCTGATTATCTTCAGAGATGAACTAGCTAAGATTGTATTGGATCTTGCAGCATTGTTTTTTATTGTAATTGGCCCTAACTCGGAAGGCCTTACAGCTGGGCATGTTAATGAAAATTACTCGAAACAATTTGTTGTGTTGATTTTTTCAGTGTGTAATTCTGAAGTGCAAGGTTTGGACTGTCCTTAATTAGATCACCCATCCCTTGGTCTGCGTCAGGTGGTATCTAAGCAGAGTTGATCTTGTGGGAGCTAAGTTGATCCTGTTGGAGCAAAGGTTCACCTAGCAAGGATGATCTTGCGAAGTTGATCTTGTTGGAAAAGAGATCATATGATCTTGGTTGTAGATCTATGGCATTGAACTTGTGAAATTGTGCCCTAGTTGCTTGCAAGATTGTGGATTGTGATCTGACTTGTTTACAACTTGGAGATTGTCACAAGGTGGTCAGTGAGGGTTTGTTGCAGAGGGTTTTTGCATATCTTTAAGGATGCCTCTGAGAAGATTGGACCCTAGAATTATTTATGATCTTTGTGATACTATGGAATCCTGGATCACAGAGAAGGTGAAATTAGATTTCAGATCTGAGATGGAATTAATGAAGAATGACATGGTCACCGAGATCATGAGAGCTATTACTAGTATACCTCAGAATGTTGGTATTGAGGATGGCTATGAAGAAGCTGTTGAAGAATTTGAACCTACTGGATCTAGTGGTGATGACCGAAGGGATAGATCTAGTGAAGATAGAACTGCTCGGTTGCATAGATCTAGAGCTCGGTTTAGTAATAGTTACTGAATGGAAGTTTCTATTTTCTCTGGTACTTTGGATCCTGACAATATGATTGATTGGATTGGTGAATTTGAATATTTCTTTGAGTTGGAAGAAATTGAAGATCCTCTTCGGGTGAGATTGGCACAGACTAAGTTGAAAGGGCATGCTGCTCTTTGGTGGAAAGAACTACAAAGAGATAGAGAAGATGAAGGTGAAATGAAGATCAATCGATGGAAGTTGATGGTGACAAAGTTGAAAGCTAAGTTCATACCTACTAACTATGAGCTTGACTTGTTTAAGAAGTTGCAAAATTTGAAGCAGAAGGATTTGTCTATTGAAGATTATACCTAGGAGTTATACAAGCTTACTATTAGGTCTGGACATAGATAGCTTGTAAGGAAAAGGTAGCTTGTTATGTGAATGGTCTAAGATTCAATATTCAGGATGAGCTTGGTATGCTAAAGATTGATTCTATTGAAGATGCTTATTAGTATGCTCTGAAGGAAGAAGATAAGTTGAAGAGGAAACAACATAGTAATCCTTGAGGCAAGGAGAAAATTGATCACTTGGTAAAGGATAAACCGACTGATGAAAAAGATGAACAAAAACTTGTAGAACCAAAGAAGAAGACAAGTAGAGTTATCTTTAAGTGTGCTTGCTATAACTATGGAGAGGAAGGACACTGTTCTTTTGAGTGTACACAAAAGAAGGTTGACTAACGAACTATTGTGATAAATGAGAACATTCAAAATGAACTTGAATCTGAGAACTTGCTACTTCAGCGAACATTGCTCAGTACAAAGGAGGAACCTTGTCAAAGGAGTAACTTGTTTAGGACCCCATGCAAGTTTGAAGGTAAACTTTGTGATGTTATTGTTGATAGTGGTAGTACTGATAACCTTGTTGCTGAGGACATGGTTCAGAAACTTGGTTTGAATAGAATGAGACATCCACATCCTTATAGGATTGGTTGGTTGCAAGATGATCATGCTCTATAAGTTAGAGAACAATACTTCGTTGATGTTCAAATTGGCCAGTATAAGGATCTTGTGTTATGGGACATTGTGAAGATGAATAGTTGTGATATATTGCTTGGTAGACCTTGGCAATATGATTGCAGAGCTATTTATGATTGTGTGAAGAATGTGTTTACTGTTGAGAAGGATGACATGAAGTTTTCATTGATGCCTTTGATGGTTACAACACTCGGTAGGATAAGCCTGAGTATTGGTAGCTGAGTTGAGTTAGTGGATCCAGAGAAAATGAATGATCAGTTTGGAGAACCAACCTGTATGTTGTCAAGAAAAGACTTGAAGAGACAAAGAAAGATAAAGTGGAAAAGTATGCAAGCTGAGAAGATGGAGGACTTGTATGTGAAGAACCAGTTTGGGGTTTATGTGCTGAACCCTGGAAGATGTTCTTCTCACATATGAACATCTTTTGGAACCTAGGGTGTCTGATGCAGGGGCATTTTGGGATGATGTAGGGGTAATCTTTGTCCTCAGTGAAATTGCATGGGTGTTTGTATTTTGGCCGATGTTACTCAGTTGCAACCTTGACTGATGGTCTTGATCATTGAAGGAAGCTTGGTCGCTGAAGGAACTTGATAACCTCTGGCACTCAGTGAAAGTGTTACTCTATGATGCCTGCAGTGCTCAGCCGACACTGGTGCTTGGTGATGCATGGCATGCTTGGTTATTTCATTGTTGCTCAGTAGTTCTAGCTTACCAACTAGAGTTCTATGTGATTTGTTGGGCCAACTTGGTGCATTTATTATTGGTAGTTATCGTTACAAGCTGACATGTTGAATTAAATGTTTGTAATGCAATTTGTAGGTTGACTTGTATAGCATTTAATATTTATTAGGGGGAGTTAATGGTTTCATCTAGCTGACTTGTGGCTGATGATTAGTATTTAAGGGGTGTTTGGGTAGATGTTTTGGAGACACAATTAGGAGGTGGAAGGTAACAGAAGCCTAAAAGCTAAAGTTGGAAAAGTTGTGGAAAAGATCTTGCATGATCTTTCAGATCATATTGTTATCTGATAGTTTATCATTGCGGAGCTAGTGGTTTGCACACTTGGGAACAAGGAGATTGCTTGGAGGCTTGCGAGCTCAAGTTTAGATCTACCTTAGGGTTTCCATCAGCTTCTGATTGTCTTCAGAGCTGAACTAGCTAAGATTGTATTGGATATGTTTGGATCTTGCAGAATTGTTTCTGATTATAATTGGCCCTAACCCGAAAGGCCTTACAGTTGGGCATGATAATGAAAATTACTTGAAACAATTTATTGTCTTGAGTTTTTTGTTGTGTAATTTTGAAGCTGCAAGGTTTGGACTGTCCTTAGTTGGATCCCCCATCCCTTGGTTTGCATCATATAATCAACCTATGCATAGTATCCTTGGTCATGACATTTATAGCAGCACCTACATCTATCAAAGCATTCTTCACTTACTAGCTATTAATTATTACATCAACAACTAGGCTACTTGGATTAGAGTATTTAGGAATCACAATCTTTCCCAACATTATATTAGCCAATTGGCCTATTACATGCACTATTTGGGGATCCATTTTCTTTCTTCTAGGTATCTTAAGACATGCTTCTTTGATGGCTTTTCCATAGAGTGGAACATCTTTGATGGCCTAAAATAGTGGAATTTGGATGTGCATGTTCTTTAACTGGTCAAGGATATCAAATGGTGCTTCTTCTTGGAGCACAAGTTTATCCATCCTAAGCCTATGAGGAAATGGAGGACTAGTTTGAATTTGAGGGTCATTTTGGTCTGGTATCTTAGTTGGTAAGGTTGAATTTGGCAAAGTAACTTCTGGTTGTTGTGTTGATACTACAGGATTATCTGGTACTTTTGTTATAACAAGTGGTTATGGTGTTGGTAGAGTAGTACCGGATCTCTGTGGATATTAGTGATATCCAATACATAAGAAGGGTACTGTTGGGCTTCAGTATTGTACACTGGTTATAGTTTCTTATTATTAGGATATGGTTGTGGTTGAGCCAATAATTGTGTTGGCCATGGAGGAGAACTTGTGGTTGTAGGAGGTGGCATGAGTGATGGTTGAGGAACCAAAGGTGGTAATGGTTGATAGTCAGGATTCTAATTAGGCCAATGTTGAGGTCCCCTCCATTGATTATATTGCTGCTAATTTCCCTGTGGTGGTTGCCATTGATTTTGAGATTTTGGTTGTGGTCATTGGGGTTTTTGGGAGTTATACCATTGGTTTGGCTGAGTATTTGTCTAGGAATTAATCCACACAGGTTGGAAGGAATGTGAAGGATAATGGGAATTTTGGGTTTTCCATTGGCTATTATAATTATTGAAAGATTACAATGGGTCCTGAGGCATACCTTGTTGTGGAGCCCATGGGAAACATTGAGCAACAAAGAAGAATTTCTCATCCTCTCCCTCTATCTACGTAAAATCAGTTGGAACATGGTGTGTTTCCAAATTTTCTACTAGCTTGCATCTACAGTCCTTCTTTTGTTGTCTACAATGTAGGCAGTACTCAACTAACTTTAACTCAGATTCTTCATGCTTATTTTTGGCTTACATTGTATCCAGGTGGGTGGCAACATCATTGATAATGTCTTGCTTGAAATCTGACAACAAGTTTGAGATTTCCATCTTTGATATACCAGAACTACTTCCTTTTGCAAGTGTTGGACGAAATCCTCTTTCCTTCTTTACTGTTGATCTCAAATAGTTCAAAAAAAATTTCTTGAGATCATCCCAAGAAGATTGAGATACATTTCCTCCAGCCATAAGGTCCAGTGCTTCGAGATAATTATCATTTACGCCTCTCAAAAAGATGAGTTTTTGTGAATCCTCCTGCAATGCATGTTGAGGATTCTTTTGCAGATTGTATAAGAAGTGTGAGATGTAGTCTTCCAAAGTCTCATCTTCTTTTTGTGACATTCGAAAGATGCCATCTCCTCTCAAATCACCCCCTTTGCAGTATTCTTTATATTTTTGCAGAAATAGATTTCTCATCCCATCCCAATCGGTTGCTGCGTTTGCCCCTAGTCCCATAAACCATCTTAAGGTTGACTCCTTTAATGTGGCTAGAAAGAATTTGAGTTTATGACTATCAGTGTTATAGTCAAAACTTTGACAAAGAATTTCAAACTCAAATAAGAAGGTGTCAGGATCCTCAGTTATTAGGCCATAAAACTTGGGTAACGCAACAGTGGGTATGTTTTTAAGATTAACATTATTGATAAGGCTAGGAAGTGGAAATGGAAATTTAGGCTGGGCCATTACTGTTGTTGTTTGGAATTGAATTTTTTGTTGAGAAGTGTTTATACCCAGAGGTTTACTATTAGCATTTGGTGCACTTGGGGTGGAGTGTACAAGAAAACTGGCCAAAATCTCAACAAAAGGCCGAAGGTCAGATGGATCAAATGGGTCCTCTAATGATGAAGTGGATGGAGGAAATTCTGGACTCACATCAACAAAAGTTAATTCAATTTCTGTGGATTCTTCATTTAAATTGAGTGTTTCTCTTAGGAGAAATATGCCATGGACATCTCTTCTTCTTCCCCTTCGATGCATACAAGTGATTAAATGAACTTGTGAAGCAAGTTAAGACTTACAAACTATTCCTAGAAAATAGGGAACTATCTAAAATGACTCAATAGGATTCTCAGTTTGATGCCATCCTCGACAACAGCACCAAAAATGAATAGCCCCATAATAGGTAATAATACTTACGCCAAATCTTTCCCTAGGAATAGTGTATTCAGACTAGGTATTATTTCCCTATCACATGGTGTATTTAAATTGTCAACCCAGGGATGTATAATTGAAATGGGACAACATAGTTTGTACACTAAACCTCTCATAAAGTCATCTTACTTAAGCTGTAGGAAAGGAAAATGCATAGAAAGAACTAAGCTATTGTTGCAGGAAAGTAAAACACACAGCTGAACAAATGAACTGATGTAAGCAATCATAGATTTAACGCTAACCTATCCTATCATTCCAATACATGTACTATGGCTATCTCTACATATGTTGCAAGAACAAGCACATATATAATGTTGCAAGAATAGGCAATGAACACTACTTCAAATACTAAAAACAATTAAACTACTTTCTCTACTCTAGTCTACTCCACCTCCCAAGTGGGCCCCCCTTGGTTGGTTTCGATTAACTACAAACATAGAAGATAATTCAAATTACTCATTCATTTCATATATTTAGAAAAATGGATTACAATAGAATGGAACACAAGTCCAAGGAGTAACTTGCTTCTCAATACAACAGTAATATCATTATTTGTCTAACTAGATTTCCATCAATCATCTCCCTATATATAGAGAATTGACATTTAAACATTCAGATAAACTTTGACTTATTCATCCATGAAGGAAGGAGAACACATCAATCAACAATAGAAGATCATAAACACCAAACAACCATCTCAACAAAATATTGATTGTGGAGGAGATTTAGCATGGTCATGCCCCTATATTCCCCAAGACATTCATTCCTTCAATTTTGTAGGCATGTCCCGCGACTTTCTTAAAGGTTCTTCTTATCGTGGCTGAAACATCATCACTCCTTCATCAATGCAACCAATTTTTTCTCGAGTTGCTCCTTCAATCCTAGCATATTAGTAGTGTATGCATGCATATTCAAGTACTCAACTTAATCAATTTCATCCAAATATTAAGACACACATTAAAATAGTTATATGACATACTACAATGCATATATATAGTATTAGCAAGGTGTGTCTACTATTTCCTACCCACAAGTTTGGGGATCTAACTATACTTATAGCATATATACAAACTTAAGCACTTAAAAAGTCACACAAATGTTTTAGGAATGTTTAGGAATAGAGCATAAAATATCATAAAACAAAGACCAACTTTAGTCTCATCAATATGTATAATTGATCTTGTTACTCTTAGAAGACTCTCATTTTTCATAGTTAGGCAATGGAGTTTGAAATTCTTTATGATCATTGTTTGACACAGTCAAGGATGGTGGATCCAATTAAGGACAGTCCAACCTTGCAGCTTCAGAATTACACAGTGGAAAACTCAACACAACAAGATGTTTCAAATCAATTTCATTAACATGCCCGGTTGTAAGGCCTTTCGAATTAGGGCCAATTACAAATAGAAACAAGTTCTTCAAGATCCACACAAATCCAATACAATCTTAGCTAGTTTAGCTCTAAAAAAATAAGAAAATGATGGAAACCCTAAGGAATATCTAAACTTGAGCTCGCAAGCCTCCAAGAAATCTCCTTCTCTCCAAGTGTGCAACCACTAGCTTTGCTATTACAAACTATCAAATAACAATCTGATCTGCAAGATCTCGCAGGATCTTTTCCACAACTTCACCAACTCCAACTCTTCCAACACATCCAAACTAATTTCCATTATGTTGTTCATGTCCTAAACAACTACCCAAACACCCTTTAAATACTAATCATCAACCACAAGTCAGCTAGATGAAACCGTTAACTCCTACAAACAAATATTAAATGACATACAAGTCAGCTTCAAAATAGCCTTACAAACATTTAATTCAACATGTCAACCTGTAACAACAACTACCAAAAATAAATGCACCAAGTCAACCCAAAAAATCACACAGAACTCTAGTCAGTAAACCAGAACTACCGAGTAACAGTGAAATAACCGAGAATGTCAGGCATCGCTGAGCACCAATGTCAACCGAGTACTGTAGGCATTGCCAAGTAACACTTTCACCAAGCACCAAAGATTACTAATTTCCTTCAGTGATTGAGCTTCCTTCAATAACCAAGACCATCAGTTAAAGCTGCAACTGAGTAACACCAGCCAAAATAACAACCACCGTGTAGTTTCACTGAGGACCAAGAATTCCCTTGCATCAAACACCCCAGGTTTAAAAAGATGTTCATATGTGGGGAGAACATCTTCCAGGATTTAGCACATAAAACTTGAACTGTTTCTTCTCATACAAGTCCTCCATCTTCTAACTTTGCATACTCTTCCACTTCAACTTTCTCTATCTTTTCAAGTCTTTTCTTGACAACACACAGGTCTATTCTCCAAACTGATCATTCATTTTCTCTGCATCCACCAACTCAACTCGTCTACCAATACTCAGGCTTCTCCTATCGAGCATTGTATCCATCAAAGGTAGTAGGGAAAACTTCCTGTCATCCTTCTCAACAATAAACACATTCTTCACATAGTCATACATAGCCCTGCAATCATATTGCCAAGGTCTATTGAGCAATATATCACAACTATTCATCTTCACAATATCACATAATACAAGATCCTTATACTGGCCAATCTGAACATCAACAAAGAATTGTTCTCTAACTTCTAGAGCATGATCATCTTGCAACTAGCCAATCCTATAAGGATGTGGATGTCTCATTCTATTCAAACCAAGTTTTTCAACCACGTCCTTAGAAACAAGGTTATCAGTACTACAATTGTCAACAATTACATCACAAAGTTTACCTCCAAACTTGCATCGAGTCCTAAACAAGTTACTCCTCTGACAAGTGTGTGTGTGTGAAAATTGTACCTGATCTGTAGACACAACACTTCAATAAAACATTAGAGGTTAGCAAAAATCAAAATCGTGCAAAATTGAAATCTAATTTAACCAAGCGATTTACTGCCTTCTAGTAGGTGCGAGATTAATGTTCTCAGATTGTTATCGAGATCAGTGACCTAGACGACACCTAAACGAAGGATTTGAATGCAAAACTGATATGAAATATGAATTGAATGCAAATTAAGCTATTTTTTTTGGTATTTTCTATGCAATGATAATGAAAAATTGATATGAATCTATGCTATGAAAACTGATATGAAATCTATCTAACAATGATATGAATCTATGCTATGAAAAATGATATCAAATCTATCTAACAATTATATGAATCTATGCTAAATAATATGCAATGCTCAAAACTAGAAATGATATGAAATATGAATCTAAATGAATGCAAAACAAGATTGATCTCACAAAGGTGTCGATTCGCAAGAGCTTTGATTTTCCCAATTCCAATTCTCCAGCGTGATTGTGCGAATTTGTGGATGCAAATTTGAGATATTTTAGAGATGAATTATGAAGAGATGAGCCTTGTTTTTATAGAAATCCAGGGCTTTGGAGGTGCATGAGAAAAAGCCATAAATCACTCAAATAACTCAGGTTGATTTTTGAGTTGTTTTTAAATAATAGATAATTAAGTCACAAAAATCATGCAAAAGCACAGTTCAACTCGAATTAGAAGTTTAGATCAACTTTAAAACTCAAAAATGATGTTGAGTTCCAAAAAGTCAATAACTTGCATTGATTTTCTGATTTGGAGTTTAACTGCTCTTTGATTGTGCATAATAATTATGAATTAATTAAATAAATAAAGTGATTTATGCTCAACTTAACTAATTTTTGAAATAAAATAATTAATTTATGGGTTAATTAACTATTTTATCAAACTTTTATTAAAAACTATATTATTAAATAATGACAACTTGCTTTAATCAATTAAATAAGAATTTAATCAATTATTCATAGGATATTAGATTTATTGTCAAAATTAAATAATACAATTAATAATAGATAGAATTAAATTTAATTACACAATTAAGTGGCAAGATATTAAATCTAATTAATTAAATATGAAAATATTCAATTAATCAAACTTAGGATAAATGTGATTTATCACCAAATAATCATTAAATTAAAGATAATTAAGATAATTAAGAATATTGCTAGGAATATTCCCTGATGCAGAATTTATGATAATCGATTATGATTCGATGATGTTTAGATGTGCCTTAGGTTAGGACTTTGATGTCAATTTCATTCGATATGTTGATATAGAAGATTAATGAACTTATAGCCCATTTTTGGGGTATTACAACAAGGTTCCTCCTTTGTACCGAGCAATATTTGCTGAAGCAGCAAGTTCTCTGATTCAGGTTCATTCTGAATGTTCTCATTCACCATAGCAGTTCATCGGTCACCAAGCTTCTTCTGCGTACACTCAAAAGAATGGTGTCCTTCCTCTCCATAGTTATAGAAAGTACCCTTAAAGATAACTCTACCTATCTTTTTCTTCAATTCTATAGGTTTCTGTTCATCTTCTACATCGTCGGTTTATCCTTACCGAGTGATCAATCTTCTCCTTCCCTCGAGAGTTACCATGTTGTTTCCTCTTTAACTTATCTTCTGCCTTCAGAGCATACTGATAAGCATCTTCAACAGAATCAATCTTCAGCATACCAAGCTCATCCTAAATATTGAATCTCAGACCATTCACATACCAAGCTACCTTTTCCTTACCAAGTTCTCTGTTTCCAGACTGAATAGTAAGTTTGTAGAACTCCTCGGTATAATCTTCAACAGAAAATTCCTTCTACTTTAGATTCTGAAATATCTTAAACAAGTCAAGCTCATAGTCAATTGGTATGAACTTAGCTTTCAATTTTGTCACCATCAACCTCCACTAATTGATCTTTATTTCACCTTCATCTTCTCTATCTCTTTGTAATTCTTTCCACCAAAGAGCAACATGTCCTTTCAACTTAGTCTATGCCAATCTCACCCGAAGAGGATCTTGAATTTCTTCTAGCTCAAAGAAATCTTCAAGTTCACCAATCCAATCAATCAAGTTCTTGGGTTTCAAGGTACCAGAGAAAGTAGAAATTTCCATTCGGTAACTATTACTTAACCAAGCTCCAAATCTATGCAACTGAATAGTTCTGTCTTCACCAGATCTATCCCTCCAATCATCACCACTAGATCCAGCAGCTTCAAATTCTTTAGAAGCTTCTTCATAACCATCCTCAGTACCAACATTCTGAGGTACACCAGTAAAAGCTCTCATGATCTTAGCGACCATGTCATTCTTCATCAGTTCCATTTCAGATCTAAAATCTGATTTCACCTTCTCTATAATCTGGGATTCCATAGTATCATAAAGATCAGCAATAACTCTAGGGTCCAATCTTCTCGGAGGCATCCTTAAAGATAAGAGAAAACCCTCTGCAACAAACCCTACACCGATCACCTTGTGACAATCTCCAAGTTGTATACAAGTCAGATCGCAATCTGCAACCTTGCACAAACAACTAGGGAAATATTCACAAGTTTAGTGCCATGGATCTGCAACTCAGATCATACGACCTCTTCGCCAACAATATCAATTTTGCAGGATCAACCCTCACAAGATCAATATTCGCTCCATAAAACCAACTCAACTTTGATACCACCTGATGCAATCAAGGATGGTGGATCCAATTAAGGACAGTCCAACCTTGTAGCTTTAGAATTACACAGTGGAAAACTCAACACAACAAGATGTTTCAAATCAATTTTCATTAACATGCCCGGCTGTAAGGCCTTCCAGGTTAGGGCCAATTACAAACAGAAATAAGTTCTTCAAGATCCACACAGATCCAATACAATCTTAGCTAGTTCATCTCTGAAACAATCAACAACTGATGGAAACCCTAAGGCAGATCTAAACTTGAGCTCACAAGCCTCCAAACAATCTCCTTGTCTCCAAGTGTGTAACCACTAGCTCTGCTATTACAAACTATCAGATAACAATCTGATTTGCAAGATCTCACAGGATCTTTTCCAAAAATTCACCAACTCTAACTCTTCCAGCACATCCAAACTGATGTCCATTATGTTGTTCATGTCCTAAACAACTACACAAACACCCTTTAAATACTAATCATCAACCACAAGTCGGCTGGATGAAACCCTTAACTCCTACAAACAAATATTAAATACCATACAAGTCGGCTTCAAAATATCCTTAAAAACATTTAATTCAACATGTCAGCCTATAAAAATAGCTACCAACAGTAAATGCACCAAGTCGGCCCAACAAATCATACAAAACTCTAGTCGATAAACCAGAACTATTGAGAAACAATGAAATAACCAAGCATGCCAGGCACCGCTGAGCACTAGTGTCAACCGAGCACCGCAGGCATCACCAAGTAATACTTTCACCGAGCACCAGAGATTACCGAGTTCCTTCAGCAATCGAGCTTCCTTCAATAATTGAGACCGTCGATTAAAAATGCAACCAAGTAACACCGGCCAAAATAACAACCACCATGCAGTTTCACCGAGGACCAAGAATGCCCCTGCATCACTATTGGTATGATGTCCATCCACCTTAACTTTTCCTTCTTTGATTAAATCTTGAATAGAATGTCTTAATTTCATACAGTTGTTAGTTTTGTGTCCTTTATTTCGATGAAAATCACAATAGTCATTATCATTCCACCACCTTGGTTTTACTTCTAGTTCCCAAGGTTTGGAGTAAGGAATTGTGATAATTTTATTGTCCAATAGTGACTTCAAGACCACTTCTATTGTATCTTCCAATGGTGTAAATGCCCTCTTGGGTCTTGTTGACCAAGGCTCTATTCAAGTATTAGGTTTTTTGAAAGTTTTGTTAGCCATTGGTGTCACCGTTGTATTCAAACTCTTGCTCACTTGGAGACTCCTCGTAAGATTGAAAACTTCTAGTTTTGGTTTGGTATTAGGAGTATGTACAACCCCATCACTTACCACATTCTTGTTCTTGTTTCCATACTTTTACTTGTCTTTGGAGGGATACTATTTGTCCTTATTTTCTTTATTGATAGTTATCTCCCCTTTCTTGATCAAGACCTCTTCAATCTTGATGGAACTATCTATCATTTTATCAAAACTGGGTGGACCTTATAGTTGTATTGAAAAATTCATCTCAGTTACCAAGTTATTGATAAAAATGTCCATTTTTTCACTTTCGGGTATTTGTCTAGCGTATCGCGTGAATATATTCCTCCATTGTTGCAAGAAAGGAAAGAATGATTCTCCACTTTTCTGCTTGGTATTGCATAAATCCAACATAGTCACAATGTCTTGGATGTTATAGGAGTATTGTTGGATAAACTTTTCAACTAGTTCTTCAAATGGTTTAAGTCCTATAGGTAATTTCAAGAACCAATCCATTACATTTCCACCTAAACTTCATGGAAATAACCTCATAAGGTATGTTTTTTCATGCATGAATTTTATACTGGATGTTCAAAATTCCCTCACATGGTCTTGAGGGTCATAATTTCTGGTGTATTTGTCATATTTTGGAATTGTGACATGCTGAGGAAATGGTATCATCTTTAATCCCTTATCAAAGGGGAAGGGAAAAATGTGTTCCAAAGAATATTGTTTTGTTGGTTTGTCCTTTTCTTTCTTTAGCTCTTGGATTTCTACTTGCATAGCAAGTAGTTGTCTTGTTAAAATGGACATAGGACTAAGATCCTCCTTTTTTTGAGTTTGTTCATGTCATAGTCCTTAGGTAATTTCACTCCTTGAGATGCACATTCTAGGAAGTATTTTTCCTTGTTTTCTTCCTATGTTCTTTCAAGGATTTTGTTGAATCTTTTTCTTCTTAAAAATCTTTGGTATTCTTGTTCTGTAGGATCTTCATCATCATTGGAATAATAATGTTCTTCTTGGTATCGTTTATCTTCTTGGTTATTCTATTCTTTGTGGTTATCTTTTTCTTTGTGTATTTCATCCCAACGGAAGTCACCTCGAGTAGACATGTTTGTTGCATTAGGGGTTACCATGTGAGTAGTGCTAGGAGTTGTTCCAAATAGAGGATTAAGTCATGAATTTTCTCCTCTTTCAAATGTGATTAGTGGCACTTCTTTTGATAATGGATTCATTTCAAATTTATAAGATTTGTGTCTTGTATTAACCATGAAAGCTTGATTAAGGAATTTTTGAGTGTCTTATGTGAAAGTGGGTCTGAAAGTATGCAAGTGTCCAATTGTGAGTCCAAGTTTGCAATAGTGGGTTTGAAAATGTCTTAGGATCCAACGTCAAAGGGTTAGAGTGCCCTGATAGTGAGTTGGGAACCAAATGCAAGTGGATTTGTTTGGATATGTTTGAAAGTTCCAACGTCAAAGGGTTAGAGTGCCCTGATAGTGAGCTAGGAACTTGATTCGAATCTAATGGTGACAAGGTAACTCCACAATTTGAACAATGCAGCATAGACCAAATAGGATGACAAGACTTACTCAATAATAACTCTTTCATGCTTGTAGGTATACTTGTTTTGACAATAGAATCTAACTAAAGGCCAAAAAGGGTATCCAAAAATGAAAAAATCTAGGTTGTGACAGGTACAGAAGTGCTTTCAGCCCTAGATGTGATCCTCAAGATGCGACTGACAAAGTTTTAGTCCTAGGTGTGATCTAGGAAATACAAGGTGTGATCCCTAATCCAAATGCGACCTAGGAAATGCAGGGTACGACACTATTTTTACCATATGCAATCTGGGATACGAGATGCAAAATAGGATACCAAATGCGACATTATGATGACTAATCTGATGCAAAGTTTTGTCAATTTTGGGAAAATGAGTCTTCTCTGTCTAATTCCAGTGACTTGTAAGTGTCTGAAAATGCTTAGTGTTTGTTCATTTGAGGGATTTATCTAAAGTTTATATTTAAAACACATCAAGCAATCATTTTTAGAGAAAACACACCTATCCTTCCTTATGCTAGGTAGAGATTGGAAACACTTATTCACTGACTTAGGAACACACTCAAAGACTCCTCGGAATATGGTAGTCTAACAACATGCAATGGATGTTGGAGGCCATATTAGCCAAGTAGTAACGTCAATGAGGGCTCGATATGGTGAATGTCTTGGGGAAATTACTACTTTCCTTGCACAAGTCTTACCAACCTTTTGGAGGTGAACCGGGTAGCATCTAACTTAGGCTTTTAGTGAAGGCATCCATTCATAACCATCTCTCATAGTCCCGCAAGAAGGATTGAGGCCTATAGCCCTATGAGTACTCAAATCGGTGTACTCTCATAAGCAAGATTCAAGCAGCTCCGCTCTACACAAGATCCAAGCATGTCATTGGAAAAGATCAATTCAAGGTTCCAATGACAAAATGAATTATCTTCTTAGATTTTCATCTCAAGGAAGCGTCAAATTTTATAGTGGGGTGGAAGAGTCGGCTTAAGACTTGTCCCCACTTGGGTCATTCCCAGGAGCTTTTTTCCTCAACCGGTAAGCCCTCTAAAGGTATGCAATAAAAGGAAAGTAGATCAATAATTCAAGGTCTAGATTTCTAATTCTCCATAGAGGAGAAGATCATAATCTCCTAACTCAAATTATTTCTCCAAGATGCATCATGCAAAATTAATTCAAATTACTCCAATTTGACCCCAAATTGCAAGCTAACTTTTGAGTTTTTTATTTTCCCAAAGGGAAAAGAGCATAATCCTCTGGTTAATTTGCAAATTGATTTCAAATTGTATTAATATTCCTATAAAAAGCAAGCATGAAGTCTATTTGATCCTTTGAGGCAACCTACAAACAACCATTAGTAGTCTCAAATTGTTGATTTCTTTGACAATTCATCCTGCAAACCACTATTAGGCTGTTATAAATCCATAGAGAACACAAAATCAATCTATTAGACATTAGAAAAATCAAATTTGAAGTAAATATCCCCAGATGTGACCCAAATTTTTTACTGAATGTGATCCCCTTTCCCACATACGATTAAGGATCCCAGATGCGATCCAAAATTCACTAAATGTGATACCTTACTAGATGTGATCCAGGAAATGTCGGGTATGATCTTGCTTCCCAAGTGCGATCCAATTTTCTATATGTGATTCTCTGTAGTCAAGAACATGACAAAAATTTAGTTTAAAAGTTAGAAATCTAGGGCTTGGCCCCACGGTGGGCGCCAAAAATGTGTGTATTTTGTGGTAGTTGTAATCCTACAACACCACTTCAATAACTCATTATATCAATTGTTAGCATATGAAAATCAATCCAAACTATAATAACTATTAAAATCGAATTATTGCTCTCTAACTAACACAAGTATGGAAAGAACCTAAGATTTCTCTCAGAATTAGATCCTAAACAGTGACAATGCATGTTAGAATGAGAGGTTCATGTTCAAATAATGCATCTAAACTATCAAATTTACTCAAATCACTCATGAAAGCCATTAATTCATTAACTCTTAAGCAATTGAAATGTTTTCTAATTAGCTAGGAAATCAAATGAGCAACATGCATGTATGAATTCAAATTAACTGTATGTTTTGAGGTTTGAAAATTCTTCTTTTAGGGCCCGTTTGGGTGCTAGAATTAGATTGGATATTCCAAAATTAGATTTCTGGATAATGTCAATTCCAAGTTTGTGTCTATCCAAAAAATTGGAATTGGAATTTAGAAATTCCAATTTTGCCCCCAAAATGGGCATTTCATCTTCCACTCAAATAGGTGGAATTGGAATTTCGAATTCCAATTCCAATTTTTATAAATTCAAATTTAATATTTCATGGGATCCGTGACTATAAGGATGTATATTATATTTCTATAAGGATGTATATATATATATATATACATGTGTGTATATACATACATGTGTGTGTGTGTGTGTGTGTGTGTATATATATATATATATATATATATATATATATATATATATATATCTGTATATATATACACACATGTGTATATATATATTTGTATATATATACACACATGTGTATATATATATCTGTATATATATACACACATGTGTATATATATATACAAATGTGTATATATTGTGTGTATTTATGTATAAATATATTAATGCAGGGGCATCCAAGGTTAAGGCAAGGGCATTATGTGTCCTCGATGAAATTGCATGGAGTGTTGGTATTTTCACCAGTGTTACTCGGTTGCAGCCTTGACCAATGGTCTCGGTCATTGAAGGAATCTCAGTCACTGAAGGAACTCGGTAGTCTCTAGTGCTCTGTGAAAGTGTTACTCGGTCATGCTTGCGGTGCTCAGTCGACACTAGTGCTCGGCGATGCCTGGCTTGCTCGGTTAATTCACTGTCGCTCGGTAGTTCTAGTTTATCGACTGGAGTTCTGTGTGATTTTTGACCCGACTTGGTGCATTTATTGTTGGTAGTTATTGTTATAGGCTGACATGCTAAATTAAATTTTTGTATACATTTGTAAGCTGACTTGTATGGCATTTAAGTATTTGTTTGGGAGAGTTAAGGGTTTCATCTTGCCGACTTGTGGCTGATGATTAGTATTTAAGGGGTGCTTGGGTAGATGTTTAGGGACACAACTTAGCAGATCTGGGATGTCAGATGCAAAGCTTGAGAGATGAAGTTGGTGAAGTTGTGGAAAAGTTCTTGATGTTCTTGTAGATCAGATTGATATCTAATAGTTGTTTGTAGCAGAGGTAGGGGTTGCATACTTGGAGACAAGGAGATTTCTTGGAGGTTTGCAAGCTCAAGTTTAGATCTACCTTAGGGTTTTCATCAGCTTCTGATTGTCTTCAGAGCTGAACTAGCTGAGATTGTATTGGATCTTATTGGATCTTGCAGAATTGTTTTCTGATTGTAATTGGCCCTAACCCAGAAGGCCTTACAGTCAGGCATGTTAATGAAAATCAATGTTAAACAATTACTTTGTGTTGCATTGTTGAGTAATTCGCTGTGTAATTCTATTGGCTGCAAGGCTTGGACTGTCCTTAATTGGATCCACCATCCTTGACTATGTTAGGTGGTATCAAAGCGAGAGTTTGATCTTGTTGAAGCAGAAGGTTGACCTAGCAAGGCTGATCTTGCGAAGTTGATCTTGTTGGTAAAGAGATTGTGCACAATATGGATTGCAGATCCGAAGCACTGAACTTGTGGAATTGTGCCCTAGTTGTTTGTAAGATTACAGGTTGAGATCTGACTTGTTTACAACTTGGAAATTTTCACAAGGTGGTCAGTGAGGGTTTGTTGTAGAGGGTTTCTCTTATCTTTAAGGATGCCTCCGAGAAGACTGGACCCTAGAGTTATTTCTGATCTTTGTGAAACTGTTGAATCTCGGATCATAGAGAAGGTGAAATCAAATTTCAGATATGAGATGGAATTGATGAAAAATGACATGGTTGCCGAGATCATGAGAACTATTGCTGGAATACCTCAGAATGTTGGTACTAAGGATGGCTATGAAGAACCTGCTAAAGAATTTGAAACTATTGGATCTAGTGGTGATGGCCAGAGGAACAGATCTAGTGAAGACAAAACTGCTTGGTTACTTAGATCTGCTACTCGGTATAGTAATTACTGAATGGAAGTTTCTACTTTCTTTGGTACTTTGAAGCTCAACAATCTGATTGATTGGATTGGTGAACTTGAAGATTTCTTTGAGCTGGAAGAAATTGAAGATCCTCTTCGGGTGAGATTAGCACAGACAAAGTTGGAAGGACATGCTACTCTTTGGTGGAAGGAACTACAAAGAGACCAAGAAGATGAAGGTGAAACAAAGATCAATCGGTGGAGGTTTATGGTGACTAAGTTGAAAGCTAAGTTCATACCGGCTGAATATGAGCTTGACTTGTTTAAGAAGTTGCAAAATCTGAAACATAAGGATTTGTCTATTGAAGATTATACCGAGGACTTCTACAAACTTACTATTCAGTTTGGACATCGAGAGCTTGGTAAGGAAAAGGTAGCTCAGTATGTGAATGGTCTGAGATTCAATATTCAGGATGAGCTTGGTATGCTAAAGATTGATTCTGTTGAAGATGCTTATCAGTATGCTTTGAAGGCAGAAGATAAGTTGAAGAGGAAACAACCTTCTAACTCTTGAGGAAAGGAAAAGATTGATCACTTGGTGAAGGATAAACTGACTGATGCAGAAGATGAATAGAAACCTATGGAACTGAAGAAGAAGACAAGTAGAGTTATCTTTAAGGGTACTAGCTATAACTGTGGAGAGGAAGGACACCATTCTTTTGAGTGTACACAGAAGAAGGTTGACTGATGAATTGCTGTGATGAATGAGAACATTCAGAATGAACCTGAATCATAGAACTTGCTGCTTCGGTGAACATTGCTCGGTACAAAGAATGAACCTTGTCAAAGGAGTAACTTGTTTAGGACCCAATGTAGATCTAAAGGTAAAATCTGTGATGTTATTGTGTATAGTGGTAGTACTGATAACCTTGTTGCCGAGGACCTGGTTTAGAAACTTGGTTTGGATAGAATGAAGAATCCTTGTCCTTATAGGCTTGGTTGGTTACAAGATGTTCATGCTTTGGAAGTTAGAGAACAATGCCTCATTGATGTTCAGATTGGCCAATACAAGGATCTTGTGCTTTGTGATATTGTGAAGAGGAATAGTTGTGATATATTGCTCGATAGACCTTGGTAATATGATTGCATAGCTATTTATGACTGTGTCCGGAATCTATTTATTGTTGAGAAGGATGACAGGAAGTTTTCACTGATGCCTTTGATGGATACAACACTTGGTAGGAGAAGGCTAAGTATTGGTAGCTGAGTGGAGATTATGGATCTAGAGAAAATGAATGATTAGTATGGAGAACCGACCTGTACATTGTTAAGAAAAGACTTGAAGAGACAAAGGAAACTAAAGTGGAAGAATTTGCAAGAAGAAAAGGTGGAGGACATGTATGTAAAGAACCAGTTTGGGATTTATGTGTTGAATCCTAGAAGATGTTCTTATCACATATGAACATCTTTTGGAACTTGGGGTGTCTGATGCAGGGGCATCCAAGGTTAAGGCAGGGGCATTCTGTGTCCTCGGTGAAACTACATGGAGTGTTGGTATTTTGGCCGGTGTTACTCGGTTGCAACCTTGACCGATGGTCTCGGTCATTGAAGGAAGCTCAGTCACTGAAGGAGCTTGGTAGTCTCTGGTGCTCGGTGAAAGTGTTACTCGGTCATGCATGCAATGCTCGGTCGACACTGGTGCTCAACAATGCCTAGCTTGCTCGGTAGTTCTAGTTTACCGACTAGAGTTCTGTGTGATTTTTGACCCGACTTGGTGCATTTATTGTTGGTAGTTATTGTTATAGGCCGACATGTTGAATTAAATGTTTGTATACATTTGTAATCTGACTTGTATGGCATTTAATTATTTGTTTGGGAGAGTTAAGGGTTTCATCTTACCGACTTTTGGCTGATGATTAGTATTTAAGGGGTGCTTGGGTAAATGTTTAGGGACACAACTTAGCAGATCTGGGATGTCAGATGCAAAGCTTGAGAGCTGAAGTTGGTGAAGTTATGGAAAATTTCTTGATGTTCTTGCAAATCAGATTGATATCTGATAGTTGTTTGTAGCAGAGGTAGGGGTTGCATACTTGGAGACAAGGAGATTGCTTGGAGGCTTGCGAGCTCAAGTTTAGATCTGCCTTAGGGTTTCCATCAACTTCTAATTGTCTTCAAAGCTGAACTAGCTGAGATTGTATTGGATCTTGTCAGATCTTGCAGAATTGTTTTCTGATTGTAATTGGCCCTAACCCAGAAGGCCTTACAGCCGGGCATGTTAATGAAAATCAATGTTAAACAATTACTTTGTGTTGCATTGTTGAGTAATCTGTTGTGTAATTTTTTTGGCTGCAAGGCTTGGACTGTCCTTAATTGGATCCACCATCCTTGACTGTGTCATATACACATGTGTATATATGTGTATACATGTGTATATATATACACATGTATGTGTATATGTGTGTGTGCATGTGTGTATATATACACACATGTATGTGTGTGTATATACATACATATATATGTGTATATATACATGTATGTGTATATATACACACATGTGTATATATAAATACACGTGTGTGTATATGTTTATATGTGTATATGTGTGTACGTGTGTGTATACACATACATGTACATACATCTGTGTATGTGTGTATATATACACATGTGTGCATATGTGTATACATGTGTGTATATACACACATGTATACATATATATACACACATGTGTGTGTTTGTGTATATACACATATGTGTGTCTATGTATATATACACATGTGTGCATATGAGTATATATACACACATGTATGTGTGTGTGTATATACAAACATATACACACCATATTTAAAGAATTAAAATTCCTTATGCATCTTCTTAGTCATCTTCCGGGTGAACCAAATGGGTCAGCCCATATTTTGGAAATCATTTTCAGGATTTGTATCTTCCAGAATTGCAGCATCTTCTAGAATTGACTGGAATTGGCATTTGGTATTCCAGCACCCAAACGGGCCCTTATAGAATCTTCAAAATTTGGACGGTTGAGATGCATCCTTGATGAGTGGTTAAGATGCTTCCTTGAGTGATCCATGTGAGTGATCCATGTGATGAGCTTTCATTGGTTTAAGGTGTCTTTGTTGTCCCCTTGAGAGGTGACATGTCATTTTAGAGTGTTTTTATTCATTTATTTTAATTAATTACTCTAGCCATGTATTTAATAGGTTTGATTTATTTAATTAGGCTTAGAAGTAATCAAAGTGAATTTTGCTCAATTATTGATAATAAATGCTTGAATTATGGAATTTTATTGATTTTGTTGAATTTAATGAATTATGTTAATAATCAGGAATTAAATTAACACAATTAGGATTTTATCCCAAATTAGGGAAAATAGGGCCTTAGGTTCTATTAGCCCAATTTTAGGTGATTACACCTATGCCTTAGGCTATCTAGTTGTCGGCCCTAATTATGTATCAAATTTTTGCATATATTACTAAGTTTAAAGGTTTTACAAACCCTTCAAACCTCTAAAAAAAGTCAACATTCAAGGGAACTCACAAGTTTGAAGCACAACTCCAAATGAGATGAATGATGTTGACGAATCTAGAGGTTTTGAAAACCCATAAAAATGTTGATAGAATTTTAGAAAGCACATCAAAGACCAGCAAGGATAAAAAGAAGGCTAGGGCATTGAAAAAATTAGTAGTTAGCAATACCAAGCAAGTTACCGATATAGTTTGCAAAGGGGGCTGAATTATTGATAAAGAGAAATTCCTAAGTTCTTGGCTCCTTTGTCCTAGAAGGTCCCCATATTTATTGACCCTGAAGTCTTCATGTGTAAATTAGGTCCTTTTAATTGTCCGGCCTGCCACCTACCAACTAAGCCCATCACTGAAACTATATCTATCTCCAAAGCCTTGTAAGTTCCATCAATTTATCAATGAGTGATGTGGATACTTTTAGGGCTTATTTTTCTTCATTGTTGAAACTTTTCTCTTTGATAAATATTTCTAAAGCTTCATTGATCCCTTGATATCCTATCTTGACTACCAAGTATTGTGGTTTTTGGTCAGGGATTCCATCGATGTTCAATGTTTTTCTTTGAGGTTTTCACACCATCGCCCCATTGTAAATGGGCCCCCCCTCTTTTCACTTTTTCTATTGATTTTTTTTAGTTGGTAGAGTAGATTGACAATAGTTCAAGATTTTTAAGTCTTTTGGAGTTGAATGTTGAAATAAAACTAAGAAATGTTGAATTTGACTAAGTGAAAGAAAGAGGACAATGGTTAGATGTTTGGGTTTGATCTAGTCAATGGAATTGAGAAGGTTTCAAGGATTTATTTAGAATAACTTAGTTGAATCACAATGTTGGTTCACTTTTCTAGATAAACTGGTGGAATCCACTCCCTCAAGTGGCATTTTGACACATCAAAGAGTGTAATCCACTTCCCCATGTTGTAAACCTTGATGCAACAACTCCTCAAATCTGATGTATAATTTGGTCTTACAAATTGTTTAAGTTGAATTGCCATAAGGAAGAAATGAAGATCAAGATGTTATTTATCTCTTTGAATATTATTTCAAATACTATATGGAATTTGCAGATTTTTTTGAATTCAAGCCACCACATAAAAGAGTTGAATCCACTTCTTAATGTGGAAACTTGACGAATCAAAGAGTGGAATCCACTTCTTCGTATGGAAACATGAATGATCAAATAGTGGAATCCACTTCTTCAAATGAAAACCTGACGAATCAAAGAGAGGAATCCACTTCTTCATTTTGCAACTTGACAAATAAAAAGGTGGAATCCACTTCTTCATATGGCAACTTGACTGATCAAAGAGTAGAATCCACTTCTTCATGTGGAAACTTGATGAATCAAAGAGTCGAATCTACTCTCTCAAGTGGAAAGTGTATGGTACAAATGTCATTCATTGAACAATGAGATCAAGGGGGATCGATTTGAATGTAGATGCTATGAATTAATGAAATAAGGAGATGATTTAAAAATGGAGGTATGTACTTAATCATGGGGGATCTAAAACCAATCATGAAGCCTCAAGGCTGATCGAATGACCTCAAATCCAATCACTATAGGCCCAAGATCCAAACGTATGGGTTGTTATTTTCAATGTGAAACCCTATATCTCAAACATATAGGCCTTAATTTCAGACATGGGTTCTAAATCTAGGTGAATGCAATCTTAATTGCCAATGTATGGCTCTAAACCCAAATTGGAGTAGGCCTTAATATGTAACATGTGGCTTTATATTTAATGGATAGATCCCTTATCCAAATCCATGAGTCCCAAATTTCAAACATGTGGACCAAATCTGATCATATGGGATTCAAACTTATAGCTAGGTCTCAAATCTCAAACATGTGGGCCTTGATTCCAAACAAAAGGCCCTATACACCAAACATGTGTGCTTCAATAAAATAGCCATGACCTTAATTTCAAACTTGCATACCTAAATCTGGCCCAAAATCAAATGTGCAACCTTCAATGTTTAATGTGTGGGCTTAAAATTCCAACATAGAGGCCTTAAATCGAATGTATAGACATTAATATTGATCCATCAATGTTTAATGTGTGGGCTTAAAATTCCAACATAGAGGCCTTAAATAAAGTGTATAGGCATTAATATTTAACATATGGTCCTATTTACCTAAATATGACTCAAATTTGGACGTGTGGGCATGAGTTCAATGAGATAGGCCCTAAAAATCTAACATATGAGGTCTTGAATTCAAATGTAGAGGCCTTTAATTTAATAAGTGCCTACCCCACATAATTCAATCCAAGAATGGGGAGCAATAATTTAAAATTCAAACAACCTCATAGATAGAATTTAATGAGAGATTCTTAAAATTGAATACAAGACATTGAATTCAAATTGAATTAGACAAAGGGGACATTAAATTTTAATTGTTTTGGATTCAATTTTGTGGGAAAAATTAATTTGGAGAGAAATTATATAAGTTTGGGTGTTGTTGAACACCCAAACACCATAAAATCATAAAATCATTTCAAAGAAACAAGTTTACAAGCTATTGCAGGTGTAATTTGATCCACAAGGAGGCTGAAAGAAGCCAAGTTTTCATCAAATTCATGACAAATATTTGTAGATGTAGTAGATTTTGTGATTGCCGACTATAATCACACAAATTTTGATCACCTAAAGTATATTTCAGACTCATAACAAGCTCAGATCCATCAATTGCATCAAATAACATCTTTTGACAAGTGTTGATACAATTAGAAGGCAGTGATTTGAACTTATATTTGATCTCTATAAAGTCATTAAAGTTGCAAAGCTAACATATATAGTCATTAATCTCTCATCACAACAAGGTGAAATTGCCTTGGAAGGGTTTGCATAATGTCTTATATTGTTAATTCATGATGATCGATATGTTTACAAAAATCTTTCATGTAGTCCACAATTTGAAATTACTATTATGATCAGATTTCTTAGAATTTATTATTGATTCATTAATAAATAGGAGGCTAAGGCTTGTTGTTATCCTTAGTTTTGTTTCAATTTCAAGACAATGCAAGTCAATAAAAATCAGATTGAATTTATGTATGGCAAGAGTTCAAGATGGAAACTAAGCATGAAGGATGAGGTTCAAGTTTGAAATCCAAGTAAGGATGGAAAGGTTGATTCAAGTCAAAGTGAAAATATAAGGTGATCACCAAGCAAGCAAGGTTCTCTCAAGTCAAATATTAAGCCCAAGGCATCAAGGTGGGAAACTCACGCAAACTTGAATTTCCTCCAGAAATCCAAGTTCAATGGATGGTCTGATCACATGCCACACTTACACCACTTCTACAAGAGAAATATCAAGTACAAGTTTGAGAGAATGTTACTATGGAGATTTCAAGATCAAGACATTGAGAAGAAATCAATAATTAAAAAACAAGCCATAACAATGAGAATATTTTCAAGAGTAGAAGATATTTATGAAGAGGAAACAACTTGACCATCCAAAATTGATCTAAGGCTTGATAATATTAAGTATCAAGAGATATTTCCTCATCATCAAGAGGTATTTATCAAGTCTATAAGATACACATGTCGAGGTGGCTCTCATTTCTTCAACCAACTAGATCATGCCAAGTGTCCCAGTAGGAGAACTCAAACCTATTATGTCCAGATTCATTGAATTTGTCAAAAGGGAAAATTCAAAGAAAATTATCTTAAAGGAATATTTATCGTAAGCCCATGTGGCATTTTATCATTGGCCCACTGATTGGTGCCTTCTTCTACAAGCTTCTACCTAACCTATGCTCTTACTAGCCCACAAAGACATTGTAATTTTCTCATTGGCCCACAAGAGGGTGTATTTTTGTAATTGGCCAACATTAAATGTTTGTAGTTGGAAACTTTAATTAGGGTTAAATAGATTGATCTTGGCCCTTAATCTTGAATTGCTCTTGGCCCTTTATTGTAATTGAACAACTATTAAAGGCCAAGACCTTCTCGTTTGTGATTCATTAGATTAGAAATTACATTAAATTAGCTACGAGAGAGACTTGTTGAAATTTTTGCCATAATACCACCAAAATTATTCCTTCTTCATAGTTGTTTTCATGGTGAATGTTGTGATCTTTGGAGTATTGCATGGTCTCTATATTTCCTCACTTGGATTAGGATTTTATTTCATGTTGAGTAGAAGTATTGTTTAGTTGACTGGAAGATATTGTTTAATGATGATTAATGATGGAGCTAGTGTCCATAGCTTTTGGTACTTGTTGATTGTAAGTAATAGTGCAAGGTCAGTTTGAGCCTAAATTGCAAGTGTTTTACTTCTATTGAAAATTTTCATTTAGATTGTGCCTTCATAGGGTATTTGAATGAGTATTGACAATGTGAAAACCATTCCCATTTCCTTAGAAGATAACACCCTCTCGTATGCTTAGTTGACACGACGAAGCAAGGATTGGTTAGAGGCTCACTCGTCATTAAAATTGTCTTACATTCTTAGAGTTAGAATAGCTTTCTAAACCCTTCCCTTTGCAATTTATTTGTTGTTGGAAGAAGTTGAAGTAGTTGATATCCATTGATTAAACAACATAAGTCCCTTTGTGATACCCAATATATCACATCACTAAAACTTAGTGAAATTCCACAATAAGAAAGAACCTTGGGGTTGTCTCATTTAATCACTCAATCCAGATACATTGTTTAGCATATGAGCATCCTTATTCAAGAAAGAAATGGGCATTTGGTGTTTCATCGTGAAATACTAAGTATTCAATTATGATTGTTGTAGTGGCATAAAACTCACATCAACACATTCAAACCTTTTGTAAGCTTGATTGATTTCATCAAGGTACACCTAATGCTATGTACTTTATTTGTGTTTCAATAGCTTGTCTCTTCCTTTCTCCAACAATTCATTGAAGCTAATGTGATGTCCTTATTGACAACTTAAGTCTTCATTGATGAAATTTTTACCTTTGTTCAAGTTAGTTTGTGTTGGAATCATTTGTCGTTGCACCAAAAGCTTGAACTATCAATGCCCGATACAAATGCCAGATTTAACCTGATCCATAGGAGGTGGTTAAGCCATGTCATGAATCTCCAAGGAGGTGCTGACCACCAAGTCAACAATCTCCCCCTCAGCACTAACTGAGCCTTTAGCACCCACTGAAGGGAGACTCGAACCCGTGACCCAAGGCTCTGATACCAATTGTTGGCAAAGCATGTTTTTAGCATAAAACTAAAAAAAGATACTAACGTCTTCCACCTTCGTACTCACTCACAACTGGAAGAGAACATACAAAGAAAATGAAAGAGAGTTCAATGATGCAGAGCACAGAACCACCCACAGACCACACACGGAAAGCACAGAGAACGTTACTACAGGAATAGTCAGATTGCAATATGTGTCAAAGGGAGGGAATATATTGTCTTAGCGTCTGTAGAGGACAAACTTGACAAAGTTACATTTGTCAAATATTCAGTGACAAGCTGTGTAGATTTGTGCAGAGCCAAAGAGACCATGTGTAATAGATAAAAACATAGTAAGCCAAGACAAAGGATCTCGGAAAACAACTGTCGCTTGGAGAGGCAGCATAAAACAAAATCAAATGATAAAAAATACAACAATCTCCCCCTTTTTGTCATTGATGGCAAACCAACAGAAAGCTCTACAAATCTAGAACAACTCGAACAACTGAACCAAATCTTAACCATTTCCAAATCTGAAACAATTATGAAACAGCTCCCCCATAAAACCAAACCAATTGAAACCAACTGTAACAAATGAACCAACTCCCGCTGGAAGTCTACTCCCCCTTTGTCATCAATGACCACACAGCTGAAACACAACAAAAAATCAAAAAATATAGCAATGAAGTGTTGAAGACGAACCTTTCATTGAGGTGAAATAACACCAAACTTGCTTTGAAGATACTCAAAGCGATCTCGGGGTAGAGGTTTAGTAAACACATCTACAATTTTCTCTTGAGAACAAACATAATTCAGCTTAACAACATTATTGGCAACCTACTCCTTCACACAATGATACTTAATTGGAATGTGCTTGGTTCGAGAATGCATCACTAGATTTTTCAAGATGTCAATGGCGCTTGTGTTGTCACAGAAAATACGAATAGGATCAGCAAATTCAAGCTTATAGTCATGTAGAGTATTCTTCATCCAAATTACCTGAGTACAACACGAAACTGCTGCAACGTATTTAGCCTCGGCGGTGGATAATGAAGTGCAAGACTATTTCTTGCTTAGCCATGAAACCAAATAGCCACCTAAAAAGAAAGCACACCCACTAGTGCTTTTCTTATCATCCATTGAACCTCCCCAATCTGCATCTATATAGGTGGTAAGAAGAAAATCAGAACTCTTTGAAAACCAAAGACCAAAATCAATTGTACCTTTCAGATATTTGAAGATTCTTTTAACAGCTGAAACATGTGTTTGTTTTGGAGAAGCCTGAAACCTGGCAACATATCCCACAACCTGCATAATATTTGGTCTAGTGGCTGTCACAAACAACAGACTTCCTACCATAGATCTATAAAATGACCGATCAACTGAAGGAGATACATCCTCCTTACTTAGCTTACATCTGGTTTCCATAGGAGTGCTAACCGAATTGCAATCTTCCATCTTAAATCTTTTAAGAAACTCTCTAACATACTTGGCTTGGGAAATAAAAATACCTTTAAAAAATTGATTAATTTGTAGCTCGATAAAATATGTTAGCTCACCCATCATAGACATCTCAAACTCATTTTTCATATATGCAACAAATGTCTTGGACATCTTAACACTATCACTCCCAAAAATCAGATCATCAACATAAACAACAACAATAAGAATGTTGTTACCTTCCTCTTTAACGTACAAGTTGTTGTCCACATATCCCTTTTTGAAGCCCTGCTGCTGCAAGGAGTTATCCAACCTGTCATACCAAGCTCTAAGAGCTTGTTTAAGTCCATATAATGCCTTTTTCAGCTTGCATACATAGTCTACATTATCAGAAATCAGACCTTTCAGTTGTTCAACATAAATTTCTTCAATTAAATCTTCATTTAAGAAGGTAGATTTGACATCCATTTGAAAAACTTTAAAGCCTTTGAAAGAAGCAAAAGCAAGAAAAATTCTGATTGCTTCTAACCTTGCAACCGGTGCAAATGTTTCACTAAAATCCACACCTTCAATCTAAGAATAACCTTTGCAAACTAAACGTGCCTGGTTTCGAATAATCTTACCATCTTCATTTACCTTGTTCTAGAATACCCATTTTGTACCTATCACATTCTTGTTGATAGGTCTTGGTACAAGCTCCCAAGTATTGCTCTTTTTTATTTGATCCAAATCCTCTTTCATGGCAGCCACCCAATGTTTATCTACAACTGCTTCTTCAAAACACTTAGGCTCAAACATGGAGATGAGTGAGAAATCATCATCCTCAAAATAGTTAACATTTTTTCTAGCATTTCTAGTTTTCCTTTCACCTATAACCTGATCAATAGGATGATTCTTTTGCACAAACTTAGAGGGAGTTTTGAAATTAGAGGCATCATGTTCATCTTGAGAATCACTTCCAGAATTATCATGAAGATTTTCAACATCAATAAATGTAGGAACTGTTTCTTCGTGAGAAGATTGTACATTACCTTTATCACTTTCACATGAGGAGAGGAAGGTATAGCATTGCTAGTTTGAGTTTTAGAAGCTACCACAGTGTTGGTTTGAGTTTCACCTTCTTCGGGGCTGTCATCATTCTTATCAAATTGATTAGTAACTTCATGAACCTTGACATTAGCACTCTCTACTAATTTATGCAGTCTTTTATTGTAACATTTAAATGTATTACTCTTAGAAGAATAGCCAAGAAAGATACCTTCATCAGCTCTAAATTCAAACTTACCCAAGTTATCTTCATCTCTTCTAATGTAGCATGGACTTCCAAAAATTTTAAAGTATTTAACAGTAGCTTGTTTACCTTTCCACAATTCATAAGGAGTCTTCTTGAGCTTGGGTCTCAACAGTGTTCTATTCTGAATATAAATAGTAGTGTGGACAACCTCTCTCCAAAATGTATCTTTTACCTTACTTTCATTCATCATACAACGAGCCATTTTCTGAACGGTTTTATTTTTCCTTTCCACAACACTATTTTGTTGTGGTGTTCTTGGAGCTGAAACCTGTTTCTTAATACCATGTTGCTCACAAAATTTGACAAACTCATTAGAAGTGAATTCTCCCACATTATCAGAACGCAAACATTTGATCTTCATGTCCATTTCATTTTCAACTAGACTTTTAAAAATCTTAAACTTTTGTAGAGCCTCTAATTTTTCTTTTAAGAATGTAACCCATGTCATGCGAGTAAAGTCATCAATTAGAAGTATAAAATATTTCTCACCTTGAAGACTTGTTGCCCTTGTTGGTCCACAAAGATCCGTATGGATGAGCTCAAGTGGCCTACTGTTGAATTCATCTTTTGGTTTGAAGGAAGCTCTAGTTTGTTTGTCTTCTTGACAATTTTTGCAAACAACATCTGTTGGTTTTTCTAGCATTGGCAAGTCTCTAACAACCTCATTTTTGCTGATCTTAATAAGATTATCAAAGTTAACGTGTCTAAACCGCTTGTGCCAAAGCCAAGCATCCTCTACCTTGCTAAAACAACATGTCTCATCATTAGAATCATAAAAAATGTAAAGATTATTTTCTACTCTAGTAGCTTTCGCTATGACATCAATTCTCTTTTTAATAGAGCAAGCATTAGAGTTAAAACTGAGATCGTAACCTTGATCACATAGCTGGCTTACACTTAGAAAATTATGTTTCAGCCCTTCTACATAAAGAAAATTCTCAACAATAGTTTCATCATTATTAATTAGGACGGTACCTATATCAACAATCTTTGCAGAAGAGCTACCACCAAATCTAACTTTACCACCTTTTATTTTCTTGAGAGAATGAAACTTACTCAAGTCACCTGTCATATGTCGAGAGCAGCCACTATCAACATACCATATGTTATTCTCACTGCTAGCTAGAAAGGCTATTTGAACAAGAGCTTTAAGAGGAGTCTCTTGAACTTTTCTCCTCCAAACCTTAGTCACTTTAGCTCTTCTTTGAAGCTCAACATTATAAAACGAATTTGCATTGTAGCTGTTACAAAATCTAAATGTATGTCCAAACTTATTGCAGCTGTAGCAAATCAGATTATACTTCCTAAATACATTTCTTTCATGCTGATAATAATTCTTGTATGGAACAGCTCTACAATCAGCAGCTCCATGACCAAAGTAATTACATGCAAAACAATAGCCATAGAAGAAAGGTTTGTTTACCTTGATGGGAGTAGGCTGATTATTTTCCGATGATGAAGAGTTTGGATCATATTGCAAGCCAACTCCTCTTCTATCTTTAGTGGGTCTTTGAGAGCCAAGAACATCATCCAATGTGACTTTGCCACTATTGAAAGATATCTCTTCACTAGAGAGCATAGAAGTTTTACCAATGTTCCTCATAGCAACAATTTCAGCTTCCAACTTGGCAATTTTATCTTCCTTTAATTGAATCTGATTTTCTAAATCTTCACGAATCTTTTTGGCCTCCTCATTCAGAATTTTAATATCTACAAGCTTAGTTTCAGCCTCCTTAAGAGATGTAGCAATTTTTAATTTTTCAGCACTCTCAACTTGAAGAAGATCCACAAGATTTAATTTTCCTTTTTCAATTTTTTAATCTTTGATAGAGCTAAAATCAACTAAAGCTCAAGGTTTACTTCATCATCTTCATCATCTCAAATATCTTTAGAACTAGCATCATCAATATCCACATCATCAATAGCCATGAACATGACTTCACTTATCCTTGAATCGCTCTCGCTGATTGAAAAATCATCGCTGTCATTTTTTGAAAATAGCACCTTCTTACCCTTTTCGGACTTCCAATTTTTCTTGGTAAACCTCCTAGATTTTCGATGCTTGAATCCCTTTTCATCATTGTTGTCCTCATCTTTATCAAATGGACACTTAGAGGCAAAATGACCAAGCTTACCACAGTTGAAACATTTCAGACCAGACTTGCCTCTATTTTTGTTAAAGCCCTTTTTCAACCTTCCAATGAGGTAAGCTAATTCCTCATTTGAGTCCTCATCTGAGCCTTCACTTAGATTGGTCTCTTTATCATTGCTTCTTTTAGAAGCCTTAAATGCAGATTCAGTTTTAGAAGACCCTTCAACCGTAGTTCTCATTTCATATGCAGTCAAGATGCCATGTAGCTTATCAACTGTTAGAGTGTCTAAATCAGACATTTCTTCAACAGCAGAGACTTTAGCATCAAGTCTCATGGGAAGAGATCAAAGAATCTTCTAAACTACAGTCTTCTCTTCAACATCTTCACCTAGACCTCTTAAAGCATTGACAACTTCATCAACACGCAAAAAATATGCAGCAATATTTTCGATATCCTTCATTCGAAGACCTTCAAAAATAGCCCTGTGAGTTTGAACCTTGGCCTTTCTAACTTTGTCATCACCTTGATAAGCATTGTGCAATTTATCCCAAATTTTTTTAGCTGTGGCGCAGTGCATGACCTTTACAAACTCAGCCTTAGTTAGACCACACAAGATTGCATTGATGGCCTTGGCATTGTTCTCAAATTCCTTCTTATCATCAGCATCTACAGGAGGAGTAGAGGGGATTTTATAGCCATTTACGAGACTGAGGTACACATCACAGCCAAGAGACCTGATATAGGTTTTCATATGAACACTCCAGAAAGAAAAGTTATTTCCATCAAAGGGAGGAGCACGGTTTGTAGCTAGACCTTCTAAGGCACTCATGATGGACACAAGGATTGAACTCTCAAGCTTTTAAGCACGGGAAGAGAGTGACCGGCTCTGATACCAATTGTTGGAATCATTTTTCGTTGCACCAAAAGCTCAAACTATTAATGCTTGATACAAATGCCAGATTTAACCCAATCCACGAGAGGCGGTTAAGCCATGTCACGAATCTCCAAGGAGGTGCTGACCAACAAGTCAACAGTTTGAACCTTCATTGATTCATTGATGACATGCATGACAAATGATAAAGTGACTTGAAAAATCTTGTTTCATTTTTCAATCACTCGACCTAAAGCCAAGTCTATTGATTTAATACTATGACATGGAAAAAAAACATGTCCAACAAGGCTCATCAATGAAAACTTGCTTTACAATGAAGTATGTTTAGTGCTTCAATGATTCTACGATGCATATGTGGAACTGCCACCTTTCAAATTTAGTGTTTTCGTGGGTGGTGATGATATGGATGATTTGGACCATGACAAAGTGCCAAGCATCTCACAAATCAACAAATGTGTGTTAATCAATGAAATTTGTAGCGTTGATGAAACCTAAAGTTCATTTCATCAATTCAACAAATTGTTTATGTTGATGAATGGTTCCCCCGGTCTTGCAAATTATGCAGCTTGGAGGTAAATTAGGTGGCAAAGCAACGGGTGAATGCCACTTGTTTTGTGGGACCAAGCAGGAAAGAGGAAAATATATACAATGGCTCCAATAAACTATGCCTATCTGGCTACTACACAAATGCAATAGTTCTAATTGAGTGACAACTCGGATAAAGATGCCCATCAATGAAACTTACTTAGTGGTGAAGCTTGTTTAATGCTCCAACAATTTGCCAATGACCTACATGGTAGGTGATGTAGCTTCTTATGCAAGGTTTTTTGGTTTTGAAGATATGGTGAAGTGGAATTTGATGTGGTTTCCACTTGGGTACATCCATGAATCTTTGGTCTTCATTGGGAATCATTTTGAGTCCAACAATTCAATGATAGTCCACCTTGTCAGTTTGAAATTCAATGCCAAGGGACATAAGAATTGATTATATCAAGCAATATTGACGGCAAGGATTCATCATATGGTTAAGAACAACTGAAAGAGGTGCCAAACTGCTTATATTTGGAGCAATGCGAGAAGGACATGTGGCAATCTTGCCACGTCAAAAGTTGTTTATGCCAAATGAAGACTTTTCAACTATCCTTAGTACCATCAATCCAGTCAATATCTACAACCTAATTTTAGAAGGTGTCGGCTAAGCTCCAACAGAATGCACTAACAAAAAAAAGTGAACTTTTTTTTTTCTTCAGATTTGCAAAAATACATTGTTTTGCAATTTTTTTTGTGGTTTTTGACTACAAAATGTGCAAATCATGAAGAACATATGCTGAAAATTTTACAAAAATCTGTTGTATTTTCTATTTTTTGAAATTTAGTCGACAGTGCATTCTGTGTGGAGCTTAGCCGCGTCCATTTTAGAATGATCATATCATGTCAAATGGTACCAAATCAAATTTGATCGATGACTATAATTTAAACTTGAGTTAGTTGTTCTCAATTTGGAAGTCAAAGCATAATATAAATGCACATTAATAGTGTGAGTTTGTAGGGTGTTGGTTTGATTTTCAAAATCAGATCGAATCATGGCACCTAATGTCTTCAATGGTTGTGCTTTCCAAGTGTGGCCAACTTGTTCAAGTAGTTATGATATTGTGGACAAGGTAGTTATGCATTTACTAGGCGGTGACCTACTGCCATTAACTATTGTAAATGGTTCAAAGCTTGTTAGCTCCCTTGGTCTTATATAAGGGGATTGGTCTTATATAAGGGGATTCACGACCATTTTTTAAAGGTTCTAGTTCTGAAATAGGGTTTCCTATGTCGTGATAGGTTCCAATAGAGGTCATAGAAGTCCAAGTTTGAGGTTGGTATAGAGAAATAGTCTGGATCCTCTTTCTGTAACTAGTGTGTTTCTATAACAAAATTTTAGTGATTTTGATTGTAGCATCAGAGCAAATTGCAATTAATACGTGATTCCCAAGTTGTCTTTATCATTTGTATTTGAAAACTTTATGAAATCAAATCAATGATACATTGATTTTGTCTCTCCAATCTTTTATTGCTTATGTGTGCTTTGATTTTTGCTTCATTTAAAGTAAAGGACCAAATTGCTTAAATCTAATCACTAGGCTTTTCAAAATACAAACTAGATGTTTAAGTAGAGCTTGTAAATACATTTCAAGCAGCCAATTAGTGCAAGGCATTTATATTGAAGTGACCGTTGCTTTTGAATCTGTTTTGCAATCTTTGTTACTGATATTTCTTGGGTTTGACTCCATTAACCCTAGGAACAGGTACTAGTTAGTCTATATTCTCTTGCAACTTCCATGACACTTTAAATTATCAAGAGATGTTTTTCTTTTAATATGTTTTTTGTTTCTAGTTGGTTGGTTTTAGGTTAAATATTTCCCCCCAATGTTTTGAATTGCCAAATAGGAGATGTAGCCAAATCTCTTTGTATCCATACATGCTTTGTGTTACCTTTAAGGACTATCTATTGTGCAATCTCCAATTAAAAGGAATTGGGATTTTAAAGATGTTATTTACAAGGATACACACTTAGGTTTACCAAAGGGCTAAAGAGCAAAGGATTTCATTTAGACATCCCCACAAATTGAAATCCTATTCATTGACTATTGGCCCAAGGGCTTGTGATTGAACATAACTAATACATAGAGATCGCTTGGATAATCAATTGGAATAGCCAACACCCCCATTCTTCCTACTTTTACTCTAATGGTACTATCAAAATTTTGTGTGCAAACTCAATTGAAAGCCAAATTGACAAAGACGATATGAGCAAAAGATCAAAGATTCATGGTTCGTGGTTAGTGGCCATGGACAAATGAGTGGCAATTTATCAACAATTTTAGTTTGATTAGACAAACAAGATCGATTTGGAACTCAAAACAATCAATGGCCAAAATTAAATGAGAGAAAATGAATTAAGTGAAGATAAATATTAAAAAGTGTTTATCTTCAAAAAAAGATGCAATTTGATTATGAGTTAAGTGAAAATAAATATTGCAAAGTATTTATTTTCAACAAAAGATGTCATTTGAAAGTGGAGGAAATGAGGAATTAAGTGGGAAAGATAGAAAAGTTAAGTGGGGAGATAAATTAGCAAGTAGGAGTTAAGTGGAAAAGAGTGAGAGTTAAGTAGGGAGAGAAATTAGCAAGTGGGAGTTGGAAGTGGAGAGAATGGAAGGAGGAAAGAGTTGAGGAAGAAAATGGAAAGAGGAAGAGTTAAGTAGAGGTAAATTAATAAACCACCACATATTAACAATTAGTAATTAGGAATTAAACATATTAAAATTTATTTAGCTCTTGATGAAAATAAAAGATTTACTTGCCCTTAAAAGAAAATTTAAAATAAAAGGATTAAATAACTAAAAATATTTATTTAATCCAAGGGGACAAATTAAGGCGACTGGACAATAAGGAGATTAAATAATTGACACAATTATTTAATCAGAGAGACCAATTGATTGAGTTAGGATAAAATAACATAGATTAATCAAATTAGAAGACATAATTAAAGAAGAGAGAGAAGAAAGACAAACATCAAATGAACAATGAAAATCATTAAGTCAATGTAGAAGAATAGTTAGTGATGAGCGTTGTCACAAACGGTAGACGATTTTCAACCTCTACAATACCCATGTACAATTTTCTTATAAATCAAAGCAAAAGAGAAAACCCAATTGAAACAAAACTACTTTTCAAAAGATAAATGATACAATAATGAATGTACAAATGAAAAACATAGATTATAAAAGAAAAACCTCAAGATATCCCAAGAAATACTTCCATGAACTAGTGCAATGAATGTTCCCCTCCCTCTATTAGGAAGAAATGAGAGATTATGCAAGCCCCCCATAATGTGATGCATGTAAAGGCTTGATACTAGATGTTGAAGATAATAAATAAATCTACACTTGCTGAGCAATTCCACAAAAGTGTGCAAAATGACTTTCCATTCTAAATGTCAAGAAAGTGATGTCGATGACTCTGAAGTTTGCACATGATCCAAAGATTAAATGACATCATATACCGATTTCCATTGGTATGCATATTTTATCGCAAGGTAGGGTTTTGTTGACCAAGATTTGTGTGCACGACACAAGTTAGATGTTGCTGACGATATGGCGTTGAAAGTAGTTCTGGAAGTTGCAGGTCAATTTGACTGTGTAGAGAAGATTTGTTGTTAGAAATAGAGCCACGTCCAGCAGAGTGAAAAAGCATCATGCCTTGTGCTGGAGATGAGCTACTTGCCACCACCATTCAAAAGACTTGCACTTGTGAAAGTGGCCCTCTGATTTGTTCACACCAAACCAAAACATGTGGTCTTTGACTTACCTGCAAATAAGTTCAAGCAAATAATGTAGTGTGGGCACCTTGTAGAAGCTCCAGCGCCAATTAATGGAAGCACACAATTTTGGCGGGTCATGGGTAGATGTTGATGCTACCTCTAATTTCGTTTTACTCTTCAATATGATGTACAATCCTTCAACACAGACATGGCAACCATAATATGCATTCAATACTCTTTTTTAATCATTGATAGAACAATTGAAACATCATATGAAATGTAAACTAGTTCTATGAGGAACTACTTACAAGGTTGGGTAATCGATTTTGTAATATCCCCATTTTGGGCTTGAATTAAACTATTAATATCATAATTAAATATTTTATTTTGAAAAGAAAAATAAAATGAAGTATTGATTATAGTGATTAGTATTTTGAAAAGTAAAATAAAATTAAGTATTGATTATATTGGTTATTAATTATATATAGAGTGGAAGGAGGGTGGGTAGGGGACATCTCTCCTTTCTATACCTCTTTCATTCTCACTATTGCCCCCTCTACCTCTATCTTCCTATCTCTTCCCTCTCTATCTATCTCATTGTATCTTCCTATCTCTTATTTAACTCTTATTTAATCCATCTTCCTTGCTCTATATATATCTATCTCCTATTTCTTTTTTTATCTCTTTTATTTCATCTCTCCACCTCTCCTTATCCGTCTATATCTCCCCCTCTATCTGTTAAACATCCCCTCTTCCTTTCCTCTTTGCATCCCTCACCTTCTCCATCTTCACCTTCATCTAAAACCCCCCCTCCCTCTCTCTCTCTCTCTCTCTCTCTCTCTCTCTCTATTGCAAACACAATACAAGATTGTTGGTAGTGGAGCATAGTTATCTTCTTGATTCAATGATTTTGTTTCAGTTGTGTTTGAATCCTTGTAAGCAAATGCATAGTTGATTTGAAACTACCTCTTCTCCATTGAGACCTTTGTCATACAAACATCATCATTTGCTAAATAGCCTACCCATTAGCATCATATACTGCAAAAATACATGCAAAATATAGACCAATTTTTTTCTTAATTGATCTTCAACGAACCCACTGCATGCCAATGTGTGATTGCTAGTACTAGCACATGAACTGAACACATATTACCAAACTTTAAAAAAATTATCTACTTATATCAACATTGCATCAACATCCTTGAACATGCTTCATGATTAATTTTTATTAATTTTATTGAAATGTCATTGAATCAATATCTTTATAAAGATTTCACACCGAAAAGGTAATTATATCTATCACAAACAAATTCTTGAACATGCAGATCAAAATGTGAAATCCTACAAATCAAGAAAAGCTTCTGGAATTAATTAGATATCAAATTTGCAAGTCTAGTTGGGATCAACAAAAGCATATTAAATTTTACACTTCTATGAAAATGACCCTAACAAAATACGAAACATTTTTACACTAAGCTTTAATTTTGCATGATAGCGACAATCACTTTCAAACATTTTACATGATTGTATTCCACATCAAACTAAGAGCTAAGTATCTACATTTATTATATGAAATTCTATAGTATGTTAATGGTAATTAATTAATTAATCCTAAAAATTAATATAGAAAAGCATGTTATTTCACTAGATGTAAATATGCAACTGCTATCTGATTCTTTTGCAGCCCTGATGCTGCTAAATTCTTTGTATAAAAATGCTAACCGTTTAATCTTTGCAAATGTAAAGGTGAGCACTGAAATTTTATAATGCTGAAAAGGCAAAGAAACATAGTTTTTGTGCTCTACCTGTAAAAATAATTAAAGAAAGCTAGCTTCTAACATTGATAGTGCAAGCGTTGGCCCACCCACAGCATTTTCCTGGCTCAGTTTAACATTTGGTATAATGAACTCAGCCAGATCTATGCAAATTCTGAGCTTTTTACACTAGTTCAAAAGTAGAGTTTTCAGAGCATAGTTCAATTTCAAAGTGGAGAAATTGGGTAAAATACCACGGTCGTGTTGCCAGGTGTGCTAGAAAAAGCAATGCAAATAGATGATGTAAAATACCCTCATACAGTGTGCTTGTTCACCCAAACAGGAACTCAGCCTCTTGTTAATTGTAAAGGCTCCAACTACAAATTAAACAATACACTACTAGTGCTCAATAAAAATTGAAAGAGATAACGAATATCATACAGAAACCTGTAAGAACAACTAAAACATTTATTTAAACACAAAGTTTTAACTCATTCCTACCGAATTTTCAACACACAGTGACCTAATACTATTACTCAGAGGAATAAAATCTAAATTCATCTGCAAGATAACTTATTAGTTGTTACATGGAAATAAAATCTAAATTCATCTGTAAGCCAACACGTTACATACTAGGAATAAAATCTAATGATAGCTCCGACCTGGTGGAAAGCCCTCATGGGTCTGAGTGAGACGATAGCCATTAGAAGAACAACACTAAACTATGTAAAAATTCTAGCTTATATGCCCAAATTAAATCAGTACAGTCCAGAAATCAGTTCCCATTATATTTCTCAAGCAGAAAAGGAAAGGAAAGACTTGCCCACCAAAGAGGAAAACAGAACTGCGTATTTCCAAACTACTCTTAAAATGTCTGACTTACTGTATTTTCTAACTTGCACCATAAAAAATCTGACAGCACTGGCCTAAAAGTGCAATGCACGATCATGCAACAGATAGCTTTTAAGATAGAAATATATAGCCCTACGCTTATATTGTTTCATACAATGATGGTTTATCACTCTTATATTCTGTCATGATGTTCCTGGCCTTATTGGCTTGTTATATAAAGCAGCTTTGATCACCAAGGAAAAAACGTACAAGGTCTAAATAAAGCTAGTTGATATAACCATATAAATAACAGAAACTAGTTTAAGTTTAACTCGTTAATTATTGAGTTTAGCTGAAATGCAACCATGTAACCACCAGAATTAGGGCAATACTTCATCCTCATGCTTCTGAACAGAAAATACAAAAGCTACACCCTACATTAAGTAAACTTAAGATTAAATTAAAAGCTAATCAAAATTAGCAATTGTATAATTCATTAATAAATTCCTTAAATAGCTAAGAGGCACTTAGTAGAAATATGGGGTTACACGAAGGGGCATATAAAACAAGTGATTGTAGAGAAATGCAAATCAAAAAACCAAAAACCATGGTGACTATCCGGAGACTAAGCTAATTTAGACAGAGTTGCTGCTCCAGGATCCCATTCCTAAAATTGTCTATCTATATTCATGCTTTCTATTCCTGGAGTTTAACCCTGAACGAATTCTGTGTCAAGTAAGAATCTAACCTACAATGCTACACAGCTGAAAACCCTCAAGGTTTAGTTCAGCACATTAAGTTGTGGCCACTGGCAGCGGGTTCGCCTCAGAATGGTTATTCGAAGAATCCATGTCCCTTGCCTTCTGAAACTCTTCATCTGCATGTATTTTTTGACTCGCTTCATGTACTTCTTTTACAGGCTCTGAACGCTTCTCTTGGTCATAACTCTCTACTGGGATTTCTCCATCAATACCATTCTCGCTTGCATTTTCCAAATTCTTGGGCTTTTCTTCATTCTCAACTACAGAATGTTTCTTGAGCGCCCCTTCATCAGGATGAATTTGTGGTTCGACCACTGGTTTCTCATCTGCCTTCACGGTTATTTCAGTTATTTCTTCAATTTTGGGTTCATCCACTTTTTCTTCTTCCGTAATTTCTATGTTAACTTCACTGTCCTTTTCTTCTTCATTTTCCTTCTTCTCCCCTGTTTCAGATATTACAGAATCCTTCACAACATCTTCTTCCACTCCCTCCTCCGCAGCCTTTTTATTTTTGGCATCTTCAGAATCCCCTTGAGATTTCCTGGATCGCTTAGGTTTTTTCTTTGATTCACTTTCTGGGGTTTTGACAGGTGATTCCTTCACCTTTTCAATTATCCTAGCTGATCTCCTCGTAGGAGTATTTTCACCTATAAAATTAATATGATGTAAAAGATGTGACCTTGAAATTTTACAGGAAGACATTCATGGCTAATGATAAAAAATGGCCACAGTCGTGGCTTTTTGAAAGCATTTTCATAAAAACCAGGTTATAGCACATAAAATGATCGGTAAGATTTGGTCATTTTCAAACTTTACCTGTGCTCCAATCAAAGTCAGTAATAGAAGGACCTCCTGGATTGGCTTTTAAGTATCGTTCCAGGAGCCGCTTTGTTTTGAATTCTTCGCCATTTGGAGCCACGAAAACGACTTCGTTCTTAGGAGTACCACTCTTCTTGGGAACGAACTGGCAAAACACACAAAAAAAGCACAGAAGATGAGCACAATACCCACATATATTTGTTAACTCTTCTCTCAGGTTTAGTTACACTACGAAATACTGCAAGTTATTTACTCCTAAACAGTCAGCTGAATCAGACTGATAAATCCCCTGATTTCACAGGCAGAAGTAACCCCGAAAACGTTGCAAAGAAACCCTTGAAAGTGCAGGAAGGCATCGTCAAGGAACAAAATTATGTCCAATGATTCCTAAAGATTCTGTGTAATATTTATGAACAAGTGTGTTCCCTTGTCCCGACCAGACCACATTAGATATATATTCACAGCGGACTTTCGCCTTGCATATGGTGAGATATAGTGGACGAAAATCGTTTAGCGGGAAGATAAGAGTAGCTGTAGAGAAATGTAACAAACAACAGGGAACCGCCATTATTCTTCTTGAATCAGCTCTAGTAGGGTAAAGCTTTCTTTTAAGCACTTGTGTGGAAAAGATAAAACGAGCGGTTTCAGAAAACTTTTATCTTTTCGCACAGAGAAGCAAATCTACAGCTTTTTCACAGAAAGAACCATTAAATTCCACCATGGAAGCACTTCCGGGGCAGTGAAAAGAGGGAAAGAGAACAAACAACAAATTTTCGTACCTGGGTGCCTCGACTGTGGGAAAAAAATGGTTAAAAAGGGCTGCAGAGCAGCGAAGAAAACACAGAAAAATGGAAGATAGAGCAGAACAACTCTTTTCAGCCCCCGCTACTTACAGAAGAAACATAAAATAGAGAAAAGAAGAAGAATTGCACACAGATACCTTCTTCTGCCATCCTGGCGGTGCTGCGAGCTCGCTGTGAGCACTTTCATTAGGGTTAGAAACCCCCTCACTGTTCATCTCTCAATTTCAACTCCAACCAAACAAATCAACACCAATTTACACTGAAATTCTCACAATTTATCAACCGAGTTGCGGCGCTCCTTTGAATGCCGCCACACAACCGCTAGCGCAGATTGCGTCGAGACTGCTGATCTTGGCCATGCGATGAGTCAAATAGCTTCCGCACCGGGACTTAACTTTGGATTTCAGATGAGTTTGAGTAAATGATGACGAAATCATTGCAGCTTAAGCCTTTCCCACAACTTTCCATCTGGCACACATTCCCCCAAAAATTGTTGTCAGATTAAAAACCTCATTTCCAACATAAACATGATTGCTAAACGCAATTAGTTTGTGCCAATTCTAGCTTGAAAACCGAGCTGTCCTTTGCCCAGTGCCCATTTTCGATTTGCCCAAATAGTTACCTGCCAAAGACAAGTTTGGTAGAAAAAGGCGGGAAGTAGTGAAATCCATTGAATGCAATTTGTCGGATAAAGGCTAACCAGTAAGTAAATGGGCATGGACCATCCCTACACTTGTTGCCACTCGGGCGGGAATCATTGGAAAAGAAAAGGCAACGAATTTATCAAATAAATTTTGCACAAAGTCATCTTCACTTAGTTTCTACCTCCAATGGCTTTTCAGGAGTAGGTAATAACTGAAAATAGTTTCCAAACACTCTCTTCAAATCCTCACCTAGTTTCTACCTTCAATGGCTTTTCAAGTGAGATTGGAGTAGGTAACAAATGTCACTTAGTGGCTAGTACTTGCCTTAATAGTAATAATAATAATTGTAAAATAGATGATATATAAAACTCGAGATCAATATATATTATTATCAATAATTTAAATAATAATAATAATGCAATCTTTATAAATTGAAGGGTATATTTGTATGAATGAAGTACATAAATTATTTTTAATTTTTTTAAAAAAATCAAATAATATTTTTTATGTTATATTTAATTATAAAATTTGAAGTAATTTTTATATTTAAATAATATATAATAAAAAAACTCAATTATATTATTTTTAATATTATAGAATAATTATTAATTATATAAATAAAATAATTTATATATAAATAATTCATATAATATATCGAAAAATTATAACTATGAAATTCAAAATTTAAATATTTCATATAAATTATTTATCTGATATAATATATTATCTTATATTTTAAAAATAATTATTAAAAATAAAATTAATTACAAGATTTGAATTTGTGAACTAACTTATTTTATTGAATATACATACAATTATTTTAAAGTTATGCAATTTATCCCTCTTACAAAAGTCTCAATAAATTGAAAATATTTTTTTCCAATAAATTATAAAATTAAACTAATCTCCTACAAAATTTTATCCAAATAATTATGTCAAAAGAAGACACTATATGACAATTAAGAATCAATATTAATTTAAGTAGATTTTAGACTCAAATCTAATCCTAGAATGAATTAACCAAGTATAATAAAATACAATGTATTACATTCTTACTATTTTGCTATGAAATATTTTTAAAAATGAATTTGGGTGATTTAAAATTGACAAAGCACTGTTCATGTTATGCATGCAAGTCAACAGATTGACATAAATATTATAGAAAAAAATATTCCATTTCCTCCAATTGGAATGGCAAAGGATTTTTTAATTTAAATTTTGCCAACTTAAAAAGTTTTGAATAGTTAATATTGATGAATTCGATAGATTCATAGCTTGTGAACTAGAGAAATCAAAGCTTGGAAGATCAACTATTGGCCTTCCACATTTTTGTTCTTAAAATTATAGAAACCTATTTACTAAAAAAATAGATTTGTAATTTATCAGTTCAGAATTTAAAAATAATGTAACTAGTTAAGATTGGCAAATGGCCTTTTACATTTTCTTCTTAAAGATTAGAAAAAATAGATCTATACCAGTTTAGAATTGAATCTTAATACATCCAGTAATTTTTCTACAGTGTAATATAAATTAAAAAGAACGCATTTCAAACAATGGATGAAATGTTATATTTCTTTTTTTTAAAGCGTAATAGATAACAAAAAAAAGTCTCAAATTTATACTGCAATCTTGTCAGAATAGACTAGCGCAAAGAAGTCGAAAGAGTTGAAAGGGGCAACAGAGAAAAATCTCAACAGACAACAAAAATCAAAGATCATAGTCAGCAAAAGAAGATATAATGGAAATCAGCTCATACGAATGGCAACCAGCAACACTAGCTCCAAATTCTGAATTTCACCCTAAATTTGTTGAGACTCAAAGAGGAGTCATCGTTGGTTGTAGCAATTACTAATAAAAAAATTGCAATCTGTGACAATAAAAGCTAAAACGTTGCAGATAAAAAAATTGTCCAAATTCTGTTCTTAAAATAGAAAATTTTAAAAAGTCTAATCTATCTTGTGCAAATCCTTCAATCATGGCATGACATGAGACCGCATCGTCTCTATCAAATAGAACATAGGCCTTGTTTGTGTTTCCGCCACTTGCATATTTAGGCCAGGGTGATTGCAACTACAAATTCCACCCAAATTCTTCTACCCTTTACCCTTTGATGGACGTCCATTACTCCATTACTCCCATATTGGCGTAGGCAGTGAGGAGATTAGCAAAGGTTGTGTTTTTTGTTGATTGATAAGCCTTGAACGAAATTACTATAGAAACAATTTTCTAACCAATGAGCCAATGAGCCAATGTGATTATTATTTACTAATAAATAACTGTCATGAATCATTTTTGTCTATCAAATAGTGAATGCCAAAACTGTTGGGACTGCTAAGGAATGACAGTGTTCGATAAAGTAACAAATGCCATCCTTCCATTTTAACCATTAATCAACTGGATAATAACAGTTGGAAAAAATAGAAATTAACAAATAAACGCATACAACTGAGCGGGTCTATCTGAATTGCAGATCATAATAGTTATTTCTAAAACGTTGCAGATAAAAATTGTTCAAATCTTGGTCCTTAAATAGAAAAGCCGTGAAAAGTGCGCCTATAACACAAAATGCTATCAACCAATGAAATTGTAAATAATAGATTTTTATAATTTATTAAATTTTAAATTATGTATGTTAACTTTATAAAAAGTAACAAAACAAAAAAATAGTTTATTCTGATTGGTGGAAATCACTTGATTAATTGTCACAAGTGAATGCAATAGTATTGCCTACGGCAAGTACTAATAACAGAAAAGAGTTTCCAAACACTCTCTTCAAATCCGCTTAAAGTCATCTTCACCTAGTTTCTACCTCCAATGGCTTTTCAGGTGAGATTGGAGTAGGTAATAACTCAAAAGAGTTTCCAAACACTCTCTTCAAATCTACTTTTAAAGAAACTTAGGAAGAAAGAGCTTTCATATTTTTCAATGAGGGAGTCGAAAAATTGCAATGGTACTTCATTGTAGCATGCATAGTTTACAATGATGTTTCATCATGGAATGCACATTTTATGAGGATATTTGTACTCAGTGTGAAAAGAGTTTCTACCCTCAATGGCTTTTCAAGTGAGATTGGAGTGGTAATAACTGAAAAGAGTTTCCAAACACTCTCTTCAAATCTGCTTGAAAGAAACTTAGGAAGAAAGAGCTTTCATATTTTTCAATGAGAGAGTCGAAGAAATACAATGGTACTTCGTCATGGCATGCATAGTTTACAACGATGCTTCGTCAGGGAATGCACATTTTATGAGGATATTCATATTCGGTATGAAAAGTGCTGGAAGGTCAACAAAATGCACCAATTTTTCAAGGAAGAAAATATTAGCAATACATCCAACTTCCTTGTTAAAATTAATAGTAGGAGATCCCAAAAGGAAAAAAACACGAAGATAAATTAAAGATGTTTTTCTCAATCCCATAAATTGTTTAGTCTCATGGGCATTATTAAAATCTTTCACTCACCTGCCATTGCTAAGCAAACAATTCTAAATTGCTCTCATGAAAACATTGCAAGGAATTTCTATTTTAAAGCGTGAAATTAGTCAACACAAATTAACATAAACTGGTTTCAAGATAAAATGTAAATGTAAGAGCATTTAGCTATAAAATTGAGTGAGAATGAATGTTGATGACGTTGCTTTAAAAAAGTGAACACTTCTATAAGTTTCTCAAAATGATCAAACAAATAAAATAAAAAAAAGTGTTACAAGTTCTATCTTAATAGTTGCAAACTACATTCGTCACACAAATGTGGTATGTCTTATGAGAATGAAAAAACAAGATATATGTATGTGAACCTAGCCACCTTTGCTTCCATAGCATTTGGATGTGTCCAAGTGGTATCTATGAACATTTTTAGAAGATTGTCAATTCGATAAGAATGAGTTCGCTTAAGTCAATCTCCATGACAAATCAAGTTAAGACAAAAATTAATAGTGAAGGCAACCCATGCAAACATATATGTGGCCTCTATAATGGGATTCATGGTCTTTATATATAATGCCCCGCCAGGGAACCCAGAAGAAATTAACCTAAACATGCTACTAAGTTTACAGAATGATTTTTTTAAAGAGTTTACACAACAGTAATGTATAACAATATGGAAGCAATACAATATAATACAACTCTTTACATGCGAGTGTGATTCAAACACTGATTACAAATCTCAAGGGCTCCTTGACGTAGATTACATAAATGTTAATTAATCCACTTAATACAACAACCATACAAAGTCTCCACATAATGTAAACAAGTGCATCATCTTATGCATGAAATCTAGATATAACTGATACCACAAGGTATCCATAATGAAAGACATTCCCTGCACATGTTGAAGGGTATGTAATAAAATCAAACAAAAAGTACAATATGATATCCCAAAATAACTGATACAATGATACAAGAACATAATATAAGAAAGATTAAGAGTACATCTCCAACACTGATGAACAAGAAGGTACAACTTCTACAAGGATCATCTAGCACTGGTACACAAATGTCAGAATCTCAAATGGTAAAAGAATCACTACCACCTGACCTTGTGGAACCTAAATGGTCCAGTCCCATTGTGCTGAGGAGATAACAACATACCCCACTCGGATATCAAACACCAAAATCAACCACAATACAAACTATGAAAGGGATCCTGAAAGCTTTCTATCTTAAAAGGTACAATAGGATAACAAAGGTAAAACATACTCAACCAAAGGCAACCAACACATGCAGGAAACCTAAGATGCATATGGGGAAGTGTCATCACATGAGTCAACTCTAGATTTGTCCTGATAATATCTCAAGACTTTGGCTCCCTAGTGACTCTATGAGGTATCAGTAATCCTCTCATACAAATGAGTTACCAACCATGCTATATCCAAGTCCACACAGGCAGTAGGGTGACCACACAATAGTGGGTTACACTTTTTTAGACGTGCTAATTTTTGCTGAAATAACACATTTTTAATAAAATATAATTATTTAAGCCTTGAGAGGTTCCATTTGAAGGAATTAATTACAAATGGTTAGCTCAAAGTCTTTTAGATTAAAAAAATAATGATATAACATCTATACTCCTCATTCATACCTGCAGTGGAGTCTCCTTCGCACCTATTAAAATGCTGACAAAAAATCACTTTGATATTATCTTTTGGGAGATCAAATAAATCCATTTGAAAAACCTATCTATGTAGTAAGGTACTATTGAGAAAAATCTTTCCAATGATTATAATGTTAATATATATCAAGTTTATTATGACGTTATATTTTTAGTTTTACTAAACATAGATATTTCACCATATGTCTACCTCTATGTTTGACGCTTATGGAAAAATAGTAAATGATAGAAAAAAAATTCTAAAAAATATCTATGCCCTAGGTATTTATGTTCTTTTTCTATCTAAAAAAATAAAAATTAAATTGGACAAATACATGACAAGTTATAAGCTATGTAGTCAAAGTATGTCAAAATTACGGTTTAGTCAACTTCAAACATTAATAAAATATGAAATAATCATGATAATGTCATAAAACCAATTTCATGCCCTCCATATGGATGTTACAAAACTAATTTCAAAAGAATCACATTGATATCTATTTTTGAAAAAAAAATTATGCTCTATGAAAATAATGCAACTCTTTGAAAATGACATTTTCAGCAACATACCAATTTTTGTGGGAGAAAGAAAAAACCATTCAAATAAATTCAAAAATAAAAATAAAAAATATATTTAGAATCTAGACAGAAAATCTTAAAAGACTCTAATTTACTTCATCTTCTATTTCAAATGGTTTAACGATAATATGCATCTGAATCTGATTTTTTTTTCAAAATGTAGAGTTCAGTGTCCGTTCAGGGAAAAAAGTGTAACCCACTATTGTGGGTTCACCCAGCAAGCATCTTCTCACAAACCATCCTAGCATGTACTAGCATTCAAGGCATGGGTGAGGAACACATACATCTTATTTTCTATCTTATTAATTTTATTACGTTATCACTTTATTAAGTCACTTGCAATAAGTTATCTTGGCAGCCACTTGCGGGCCCCAAAACCTATTGCAAGCCACTCCCCACCTATACACTTATTTAACCTACCTAGGCTTACAAACTAGATAACAACAAAATGATAATAATAATGATCCTCAAATCAATTCCTTAGTACAATAATAATACACATTGGCCCTTGAACCCCCACATCACAAAGTCACTTTCAAAGTGTTCACATAAATTACAAGCTTCAAAACAAAACTAGGTTGGGAAGAAATAATCAGGACCATCATCATAATACAAGTACAATTATTAGGAATTGGTGAATCATTGTTACAATGCTTAGTTAATTTATTTAACTTCTTGAACCAACAAATAAAGATATAACAGAAAATGAATAACCATGCAACAAGGATAAACATAGAAGAACTCATAACACCATATTTGTTCTCAAGGAAACCCTATTAAGGGAAAAACCCCGGTGGGGATGGTACCCACTAAATTCTGCTCTATGAATCTCGAAACCCTGTTAAGAGTTCTAGCCCTATTAGGGGTTTATTATTACAATATAGGCAGATCCATGTTAGGGGATGTATACAATACGCTCCATGATAAGGAATCGACCCTGTTAAAGGTCCTAGCCTTGTTAAAGGAAAACAAACCCTGTTAGGGGTGTACAATAGGTGTAACAACACTTACAACAAATCTATTCTCCTGAATACAAAGAGTTAACAAAGTGTTCCTGGAATAACTCCTCTTGTTCTCCTTCCTCTTGACTTGTGCTCTGCCTTTTAGATGCCTTCACAATTTGCATCTAACATCCATCAATTATCATCATATCCTCATCGCATACTTATACAAAAGTGTTTGTATACTTATACCCTGTTAGAAGTATAATTACAAAAGCTAGTCAGCATTGCTCTAGCTAAACATCATATTAATTCAAGCGCACTTGCATGCTTTATTAACATCCTTGATCGACTTTAAATACAAGATAGCATCCAAAAATAACTTTCTAATTGTTCACAAGGTTAGCCTCAATGATTGCTAACATGTTATGCTCTATTTACTATCTTTGCATCCAATCAACTCAAAATATCTCTTCGATCCTTCAATATTGACATGTTTGACCTCACACATGTATTCATTGGTGTCCTACAAGCATTGCATTAAGTTTGCAAGCCTTAATACAACTTCTGTGAAGCTCACTAAGCTTTTCTATCAAACTGGGTTACTGGAACAATCTGTGGAATTAGGTATTTTTCCATTCATCAACTGCATTCAAACATATTCATCATACCTAATATGCGTGACCATAAAATTGATAAGTGTTTCCATAAATGACAACATTCCATATATGTGCATGTGCATACATGTGCATATGTGTGCATGTGCTGACCACTTGCCAACAATCTCCCCCTTTGGCATTGATGCCAATACTTAGCGAAAAAATTACTAAGTGCATCATCAAAGAAAAAATGTAAAAGGCAATATACTGACAGAAATGCAACACGTAAAAATTCAACACATAGCCTTCAGAAGAAACTTTCCTTTATTTATGTTTTCTGTATTTTCATTTTACACACACTTGCTCTCTTCTTCGCATTACATTTTGCATCTTTTATTCTTCTTTATCTCTCCCCCTTTGACATCAATGGAAAAGGGTGCCAAAATGTCAAAATTAGTTATCAAAACATCAAAATTGAAGTACACAAAATTATAGCTTGAATTTTTGTAGTACATCTCTGTAGTTTGTCTTCAAAATCTGCATGTCAGCATCCCAAGCTGCTTTGATTGCCTCTGCTACCTAAATCATTCCATTAAGACCAAATGCGGCCTTGTTTGCTTCCTCTACATTAGTAGGTACTAATCCTTGAAATGTTTTGAGGCCAAGCTGAAGGTCCTTGTGGGTATTTTCCAGGACATTGATCTTTGGAGTCAAAAAAATTTGTAGTTCTGAGAATCTTTTCTGAATTTTGTCCTATTCTAACTACAAAGTATGGATTTTATCCATGGTCCTATTGACTTCTTTGTTTATGTCCAAAATTTTCTTATTTTCAAAATTCTTAAATAGGTTTGTCAAAGCCTATTCATCCTTTGCCATAATTTTTGATACACTCTTGACCTGCTCATGTGAAGTCATGCATAGTCTATAGAGGTGTTGTCCATCCTTAAGACAAGATCTGATTGCCCTTTCAGTGGCAATCAATGTGTTAAGATCACTCTTGACCCCATCAAGAGTATCTTTCATCCTTAACTTCTTAAAGTCATCTACCACTTTTATTCTTGTTGCTTCTTGTAGTGTATCAAAACTTTGTTCTGCTATACTTAGAACATTATCTAAATTGTTTATAGGATATTCAATATTTATAGGAGGTGTAATAAAAAATGCACTTATCACTCATTTGGCTCACTGGATTGTTTTTGTAGTCTTATCAGACTTCTTCTCTAATTTCTTATTTGCTTTAGCAAAAGCAAGTACTGACCACTACATTAAGTATATGACATCCATATCCTCTAAATTAGTTGGAAGTGATTGGGATCCACTTGCCAACAAACTAGGTGTAGAAAATGGGGTGATAGACAATCCTTTTGCCTGTTCATCTACCTTTTCATGTTCCTTCTCCTCTTCTTTCTCTTTTTCCTCGCCCTTTTCTTCTAATACATGTTCTTTCTCAGGTGTTTTCTCCTTTTCTTGCTCCTTCTTGGTTGATTCTTCTTGAGCAATCTTGGGAGGCTCAAGATTATTTACAATTTCATCAATGTTGGCCAAGGTTTCAACTATCTAAAATGGATCAAATGTATCCTACTCTATGTTCAGTGAAGTCCCAACACTGTCAATGTAGAAATCAGGTAGGGTAGTATCAACTACCTCTATCTCCTTTGGAACTTCAGCCTCTTCTATATTTTTGGCAATGTTAGGCTCTATGGAAATGATCACTGGGGTTGGGTTCCTTGCAGACTTACCAATATCAGGTCGCTCCTCAAGGAGTAGTTGTCCAACCTTGTCATTTTTTTCTTTTTCAACCTCTTCATATTTCTGGGCCATAAAATTTCTAATTCTGGTTTTGGTTCTTAGTTTTGGCCTTAGCTTCTCAAGCCATTCTACCATCTAACTTCCTGACATAAATATTTTGTAGAAGAATATCTTGTCTCATCTTGGTGTCCTCATCCAAGGCTCTCTTCTTTCTTTCCTCTAGTCTTTCAAATAGGTCCTTATTGATTTGACCTTCTATTTAAATTAGATTCTTTTTTAAAACAAGCATGTGCTCCACAACTATATCTTTTATCTTATTTTTCTCTTCTTCATCATATCTATCAAAGTATTTTTTAATAGAGGCAAGCTTGTCATAATTTACCGCTCTCTTTTATAGAACTTTTAAGAAGGGCTTAAATAGATACCTTTGTGCTTCCTGGCCTTTCTTTGGTTTTGCTTCTACTACTTTCTTCTTATCTTCTTCAAGTGCCCTTAGGTTGGCCTTTTGAAATTTTCTATCATTTTCATCTTCTTGTTCCTTCATCTTTTGTTCCTCGATCTTCTCTGTATTCATTACTTGAACATCCTCTTCTTGTTCTTGTTCTTCTACAAGCGTTTGTTGTTTATCTTTCCCATGTGAAGATGGAGGAGTACCAAGTGTTTTCCTTTTCCTTCCTAGTCCACTAGTCATGGCCTTTGGTCTAGCTCTAGGAGGTGTTGGTCCTTTTGTAGCTTCTCTAGCAGCTTGTCTCTGAGATGTTCTCCTAGTAGGTGTAGGAGTGTCATATTTATCCTTTTCTTTTTCTTCTTCAACCTACACCACTTGAGGTGCCTCAATATTAGGTTGAGGAGGGGGAAGATTGTATTTATCCCCAAGTTCTACCACTTTTTCCCTAACAGTATTCATCTCTTCTTTTGATATGTCGTGTTGCCCTACTATTTTTTTAACAAGGGACTCAACTTTCTTCTCCGTTCTCCCCTTTACCAGCTCTTCTTTTACTGTTGTATATTTTTCTTCATATGTGACCCATCTAGGAGCATTGGGGTCTTTGGGGGATTGTAGGATATATTGAATGTGAAGATCCAAAATTGTGTAATCAACTTCATAGCCCATGGGGGTGGCCCACGAAGTTCTAGGCTCCACTGCCTCAAAGAATGTGTTGTCAGTCTCCACCATGAAACATATGTCATTCTTGTACTTATCAACTAGTCTCCAAGGGATTCTTTCCCTTTAATATATTTATTTTTGAAAGAGTTTCATCATGCTTGCAATCTCAGCATACCTATTTTTCTCATTACTTCTCCTGTAGATGTCACTTATCATCTACATGGAGCATCTATCAAATCTCCATAGGTACATGTTATGAAATCTTCTCATGACATGAAAGAATATGTACATAATTAGTGACCCAAATTTGAAATGTGTTGTCATGTTCCTCTTTATTCCTACTAGATTTTCCATTAACTACTCCCTTAGGACCTTGTATAGGTCATACTCTTAATCCTCAATTACCATTTTTTATTCCATGTGAATGAAACTGGCTGACACACTATTTATTTTTCTGCTATATTGGAATTTGTATCCCAATATCATTGCTACTAGTTTGACATCTTCTTGTGCAATGTCATTTACAGTCATGGCTCTTTGGTTCCACTTGCTTTTAGTTAACTTCTCCACTTCAAACCTTATGTTCTTCTCTATAGTAGGTATTTTACCTTTCATAGGCAATCCAATGATTTCATGTAATAATTCCTTAGTGATCTTAGTAGGGGTTCCACCAATCCATGTGAATTCATCATGAATCCTACTTAACACAATCTTAATCTAGTTTAATTCATCAAATTCAAATCTCTCTGTGTATTTGACTATTGGCAACCCATGAAATTTCCTACATTCTTCTCTTAGGGTTTTGTCTGCATTATATAACCCTAGCATTTCATCATAAATCTCTAATGTTCCTATGAATTCAATCTTGTTGTATATGTATGCCCTGATGTCTTCAACATGAAGAACACCAACTGGGGTATGCGAAAATACACCCTCTTGATCCTCTTTAGTAGATTTGAAGGGATGACTCTTAAATTTGTATCTATTCCTCTCAAGTACATTAAAAACCTTAGGTGTATCCATATTGATTACTTTGTTACTGGAATTGACAAAGATTTCTTGAGATAATCACAAATACCTAGCTCATGTGGTCGTGTGAGGGTTTTATGAACAAAGCTACAAACACTTCAAGCTCCAACTATTGTTCCAAGCTCTTCAATGCTCTTTGATCTCAATGTAAATGGTAGGTAATTCAACCATATTATTACCCTTATAGACAATTTGGCACAATTCCCAAAAACCACCCATAAAGCTGCAAGAAACTAGTGTTGGCTCAAACTAGTAGACCTTCTCACATACATCTCCAAAATAGATGCGATCTTGTCCAAGATCACACAACGTTGTAACTAAGTTATCTTCAAGTTTGCACAGCTTAACTCATCCATATAGGGGCTTTGTATCTGACTGGTGTTAATCCATCATGCTCCCCCTAAGGCATACATTACCCATCATAAAGATGGTGAAGCAATGCACCCTAGTAATGATTCAAAAAGACTCTTAGGACTCTTTTGAATGCTCACGCTATGCTCTTCATCTTTATTAACTTCAAATTCCACAGGTTCATTCTGTTTGACCCATTTCTCCTTAAATTCTATTTTTAGTTCTGCCATCTCTCTATCTTCTTCATTCAGTTATTTTTCTTTTGTGAATGGTTTGAAAGACTTCTTCACTAGTCCTCTAAATCTGAAATAATTTGCTACATGTCCATCATTGTTACACTTGAAATATGTCACCTTCTTCTTAGGTTTCAACTGGCTATAATCAGTCTGCAACTTACAATACTTGGCAATATGACCAAAGTTATTGCATTTGTAACATACAATCTTTCTAGGTTTGGTAATAGGTTTCTTAATTTCTTCAACTATCTTGTCATCATCTTTATTAGAAACACCATCTTGCACAATATTATTTGCTTTACTTGTTTCCATATCCTCAGATTGTCTATGTTCTGCATCTTTACTACATTCACCTTTTTCTATCTTTGCCTCATTCAAACTTTTCTCCTTTTTCTTCTTAAGGAAGTCATCTAAGTGATCATATGTAGGTCTTCTAGTTCTCATATCTAGTTTTCTACAATCTCTCATCTTATGTCCATAGAAATAACAATTAAAACAAAAACTAGTAAACTTGGGTCAGGAATACCTTTTTCAGTTAGTTTCTTTGATTGATCTTCATGGCTGCAATCCTTGTCATTGTCCTTGCAAGAAGATATCTCGGGTTCTTCTATCTCAACCTTAGATTCTAACTTCTTAGGTAAGTCAAGGTTTACAACAACTCTATCTTTCCTTTGACCAGGTTTTTCATTATATCCTACTCTTGTTTTGTCTCCAACATGCTTCTATATGTCAATTTGTTCATCCAATTCTATCTGCTCTCATGAAGTTTCTCTATGCGACATTTAGCCTGATCAAGTTCACTAGTAATGGTGATGCAGTATATTTCTACCTTGTCATATTTTGTCTTTAGTGCACTCAGTTCACTCTCCAAAGTTTGCAACTTGTCCCTTGTATTTAATAGTTCATTTTGCAACTTTTCATTTTCTTCTTTTTCAGCATCAAGTTCTTTCATCGGATTTAATTTTGTGACCTCCAATTTTGTTGGAAACTGCAATTGAAACAATTGTTGTATTGTCATTGATGTCAAACCTTAACTGGTAAGACAGTTGCTATCTAAGAGAGTACTATATCTATTGATTAATGAAAAGGATAAGGGAAAGGGAGATAACAGTTGAGTTATTTGATACTTCAATGGGTACTTGATTATTTGCACATTGATAAGATAATGTATTGTTTATCTAAGTAAGAAGAAAGACTGAAGAAGTAGGCTTAACCAAGAAAAAGTGAAGAAATCTAGTTTAAGCCAAGTGATGTTAGTATCGACCGAGCGCCAATATATGCCGAGTAAATTTAGTGTTGACCAAACATTAGTTTATGTCGAGCGACAGGAAATTACCGAGCAAGACAGTGTTAGTTGAGGAAGACAGTTTGTAGAGATGACTGAGTTACGCAGTGATGATCGAGGAGATGAACACAATATTGACCAAGTCTCAGTAATTTAAATTTGGAGAAAGAATTCAGATTCCTAGCTGACAGTTTCTCTTTGGTTATGTAAATCATGTTGACTTTATTAATTGATTGTATGGAGAATGTAATGCTTGGTAAATCATTTTATTATGGATTCAATGAGAATTTTGAAGATGTATCTAAAAGGAAGGACGAAGAACTTAAATGTTGGAAGGATTCGATGAATCTGACCTAAACCTAAGATCTGCGGAGGAGATTAAGTGGAAAAAGATGAATCTACCTAATTGAAGAGGTATAAAGGAAAACCTAATTGTGAGGTTATAGAGTATGTTGAAGTTGTTGATGTTATTGACTAATAAGTCTAAGCAAAAGGCTGAAGGTGAAGTTGTGAAGGAGTTGATCAGAGTTGTGATTGCTTGAAGTGAATTTTGAGTAGATCAGTGATGGAGATGGAAATGGAACTCAAGCAGTAAATCAACATATATGTGCAAATTGGATCTGTTATTTGCAAAGTGTGTTGTATGTTTTTTCAGATCAAAAACTACTACTACTTTCTAATCATTGTATCAGTCTAAATCCTTTAATCAAGGTTGACCTAACAGTCATTGTTTAAATCCTTTAATCAAGGTGGCATTCTAATGGAATGTACTTAAATCCTTTATCCAGGTCACTTTTGGCAGAGTATTTAAATCCTTTAACAGGGTCACACCTAGTAGTGTGTTTGTAAACATTTAACAAGGTTGGCTTTTCACAGAGCTCACTTCAGAAGAGTGAAAATATCAGTAACATGTGACAAAGTGGTTTTTCCCAAGTTGGGTTTCCACTATAAATCTTGGTGTTATACTTGTGTGAATGTTTTAATATGAATGTTTCTGTATTCTACAAGTTAATTACTTTTGGACAGTGGACTACATGTTATATATTTCTGATATATATACTTTAGAGACCGAGTTGTGTTGGTGATTAGATATGAGATTGTTGAAGTATTTAAAATTTTAATTGGTACATCTAGACCTGAAAATAACGGATTCACCACCCCCCCCTCCCCCCCTCTATTTTCTAAATAATATTAACACAATTTATCCTTCAAGGAATCCTTTCCATGTTTTAGCTGCTCAATCTGATCTTGATTTGACAACTCCCCAGTTTGCACCTCCATCAAATCATCTCTCAATTTTCTCTCATGTTCAAGTTTTTGCTTCAATTTCTTGATAAATTCATCTACCTTCCTTAGCTTGTACTTCAAATCTACTTTTTCTGCATTAGCAATGTCCACATCTTCCAAATCCATTTCATATTTCTTCTTTAAGTTTTCCAAATCCATCTCGATCTCCCCAAAGCTATTAAGCTTTTCTTTCAGGGACCTGAGGCTCTGATACCATTGTTAGGATTTGGTAACACTGAGAGGGGGGGGGGGTGAATCAATGTTACATTGCTTAATTAATTTCTTTAAATTCTTGAAGCAACAAATAAAGATACAATAGAAAATGAATAACCATGCAACAAGGATAAACATAGAAGAGCTCATAACACCATATTTGTTCTCTACGAAACCCTGTTAAGGGAACAACCTCGATGGGGATGGTACCCACTAAATTTTGCACTATGAATCTTGAAACCATGTTAGGAGTTCTAGCCATGTTAGGAGCTGATTAATACAATGTAGGCAGATCCCTCTTAGGGGATGTATACAATAAGATCCATGTTAATGAATCGACCCTGTTAAAGGTTGTAACCCTGTTAAAGGAAAACAAACCCTATTAGGGGTGTAAAATAGGTGCAACAACACTTACAACAAATCTATTCTCCTAAATACAAAGAGTTAACAAAGTGTTCCTGGAAGAACTCCTCTTGTTCTCCTTCCTCTTGACTTGTGCTCTGCCTTTTAGATGCCTTCACAATTTGCATCTAACATCCATCAATTATCATCATATCCTCATCGCATACTTATACAAAAGTGTTTGTATACTTATACCCTATTAGAAGTATAATTACAAAAGCTAGTTGACAATTCTCTAGCTAAACATCATATTAATTCAAGCACACTTTAACACTTTATTAACATCCTCAATTGGCCTTAAATACAAGATAGCATCCAAAAATAACTTTCCAATTCTTCACAAGGTCGGCCTCAATTATCACTAACATGTTATGCTCTATTTACTATCTCCGCATCCAATCAACTGAACATATCTCTTCAATCCTTCAATATTGACACGTGTCACCTCACACATGTGTTCATTGGTGTCCTGTTGTAGACACATAAAATTGGTCAAAGGCTTAAATCAATCAAAAGGTGCATTAAATCATCAAAATAGCATGAAAAATCAATAAATGGAACAAAGACAATTCAAATCAAAGGAAAATTCAATTAAATGATTAAATGATTAAATAAAGCTTGAAAAGGGGAAAAACACTACGAAATGGATTAAATTCAATTAATGACATAGTTGTTGAAAGCAAAAATCAAAATGAACCTCTTACCCTTCATGGCTAAATTTAATTACTTTAATTAATTAATAAATACTAATTTCCCTCAACAAAGCAAAAAGGAGACAAAATGGACACAAATCACTCACTTTTGTTGAAATGGTCTAGCCTTTTGAAACCATTTAAATGATTGTCCCCCCATTTATGGACAAAGCAAAGCCAATTGACCTTACCCAAGCATAACCATGGTTATCTCACTCTACCCCCTACCCTTGGGAAAATCTTATATATTGAAGGCATTTAGAAGCATAATTGATCCACTCCATATCTTTGAATTGCAGCAAAGCTCTTGCAATTTGCATCCACATCACTCATTTATCATTTTTCATTGCTAATTAGCTTAAATTGCTTTGATCATAGTAGATTGTTCATCAAATAGAGCTAGAATTTGATAGAATAGATCTAAATTTGCATATCATATAGCTTAATTCTCATCTTTAGAGTGTCACTAGTGAGGATCATAGCTGAGAGCCTCATTTACCACTTTATTTTAGAGATCCATGAGATATTTAGATTAATTGTGCATTATTTAGATTAGTTTGCTTTGAATAGTGTAATTGTCTTTTAAATCTTGTTATTTCATGAAGGTGTAAATCACTCACACACAAATGGCGCCCACCGTGGGGCTCTAGGCCTCAAATTCATCATTATTTTCACATTTTTGCTAAATTTAGGCTAGAAATTGTATATTTTTGCTCGCTGTCTGTAGATCACAGAGAAGAAATCACGCCGACAGATAAAGAGATCTCGCCTTTAGCAAAGAAATGTCGCCTACGGAGAATAAAATGACGCGCTGAGTTTGGACTTTTACGCGGATTAACCTACAGATTCACGCTACCGGACAGAGAAATAATGTATTATAGAAATAAAATCATGCTTCTGGTTATTAAGTTGTCGCATTTGTGACAAAGATACCATGCATCTGGTCATTTAAATGTTGTGGACATCAATTGAAAAGTCACTTTCAGGAAGTCATTTTACGTCTAGTGTGAAGGGAGTACTCTGCCTTATTGATTTAATTTCTCGCTTTTGTCATTTGAAATGTCACCTTTGATAAATTAGATATCACTTTTATTGCATCAGTTTGTCGCATCTAGTAAAGATTTCACGCGTAGATAAAATTTGATATCGCTCCTGGTTATTTTGATCTCACTTGAGCCCCACAAGGTGACGCTCGTGGTTAAAGTAATCACGCCTTTGTCAAATTAGATCTTGCATACAGTCTGGACAATGTCGCGTGGCTGTACTTTTATATTTTCTCAAAAGTGTTAAAATAATGACTGTATTCTGACTTCACATCCTTTTTTTTTCTATCTCAGGAGTATGGTCTGTCATAAGAAAGTTCAAAAACCAAAGAGAAGGCATAACTTGAAGGAGAAATTGATCGCTAAGAGGATAAGAAAGGAAAACCAGATACACACCACCTTTGTTCCCAACAATGACTTAGAAAGGGATGTAGAGGTATATGCTAAATACATTGTTGTTGTAAATGCTTACAAACAGAAATACATATCATTAAATTGGGAATTTAGTCCCTAAGTTTGTAAAATTTTGCAAATATTGAAGTAAAAGAAGGAATAAAAAGCATAATCGAAATTGTAGCATTCTAAGCTTTGATTTTGGTTTCTCCTCACTTTGTTTGTTTATGCCGACTAATTTGCTGGTGGAGGGAACGTTTCACTAAGGTAAGGGAAGGATTTGGAGAGAAAACAAGAAAATCTACTACTTAAAAATGTGCCTAGCCTTTGCTAGCATCGTTTGAGGTATTTCTCTCATCAAGCTTGCAAACTTCCCTTAAATTGTGGCATTTTCAAAGTTCAAAACATAGTTTAATCATAAAAGGAAAAGAACAAACATTTCAATTCTAAGAACCCCTTTGTCACGGGGTTGAAAAAGAACCAAATTGATTGTGAGTGTTCGGGATAAGGGAAAAGCAATAGGGATATGCTCTTCACTCTTTGAGTGAATCAAATTCCCAAACTTGCTCTACCAAATCCACTTTTCATGCTTTCAAATGAACATGTTTAAACCTTAGTGGGCTCGCCTCCCAAGATTACCTTAAAAGGGCTGGTGAGAGGGACAGCCCAAATTGGGATACACTTGCCTTTGCCGCAAGAATTTGACCCACTATAAAAAGAAATGTGTGTATCCTTAATGGGGTGCACGACAAAAGGATTTTAGCCCTTTCAAACTTCCTCTAGTAGTCCTAACGGATTGCACAAAATCATACTTCGGTGCGTGTGGGAAGCCCCTTAACATACTTGGGGGATGAATGGTTGAAATCCATTTTGAACAGAATCCACACTACAAAACGGTAAAAATAGCAAAAACTACCTAATAGAGCCATTTAAAAGCCAAATTTGTGCTAGGTAGCTTGCTTGGAAGTCTTTCTTGTGATCAAACCCATGGAAACATTTGAGAATATACACATTAGAATGATCTAGGGATATGGTGAACTATTGATGTGTGTGTTGAGATTGTCTTCAACTTTTCAAACAAGAAGTTCCAAAGTACTTGATCAAAATACAATTAAATTTTTAAATCTTATAAATTGATCAAGATTTGTGACACATTCCAAACCAACCCAACTGGATTGAAATTAAAGAAGGAAGGATTGATCCATAATGATGAGCCTATTTGAGGGAATGTCCGACGATCAAATTTTAGAAGCATCCAAAAATACCGAATTGATCAAAGCAATGGAATTAACTTTGAAAAGGTGTAATGAAGCATATTCCCTTTATTTAGCTCAATAAAAAGCTAAACTTCCTCATAATGATGACACGTCAACTTTAAGAAAGGATGAGGAAAAACAAAAAGATACTTTATCTAAAAGGCGATCATTAAGATCAATGTGTCCTTTTCTTTATAATGATAGGCCATCCATATCTTCATTGTCCTCATATCAGAATGTCCATTGGAATCCAAATGATGAGGTGTCTAAAGAAGAAGTTTCAGAAGCAATTCAAGATCCCATGTTTATGGAAATAATGAAATTAGTCTTGGAGAGGAATAAAGAAGCATATTTCATGAAGTTAGTTCAAGCAGGAGCTAAGCTTCCTCGTAATTTTGACATATCAACCTTGAGAAAGGATGAGGAAAAACAAAAAGATACTTTATCTAAAGAGCCATCATTAAGATCAATTTGGCCATTCCTTTATGATGATGGTCCATCTGTATCTTCATCCTCCTCACAAAAAGAAGCATTTCAGAGAAACAAAGTTATCTCAGATCAAAGGAAATTGCATAATCAACCTATTTGTGATCAAGATAATTAAGAGTATGGAGTGAAAAATACCACTCTCAAGAAAGATAATAAACCTCCATATAGCAAGAGTAATCCATTCATCCTTTGTCCATCTCCTAACAAGGTTTCTCCCTGGATGACTTGTACACCTTTCATCCTTCATCCATCTCCCGAACCTCTATCTAGCAAAGACCCTCCCATAGCTAGCATTCCTTTCATCTTTTCTTCATCTCCCAAAGCTCCACAATTATCCAAAATTCCTCCATCAAAGAATGAGCCTAATGATGACACTTTTCCCATTAACTATGTCTACCCTCAAGGGCTACCTCTAAAAGAAACCCAAGCTAACTCACATCTTGTTGCAGATTGTTTCCATGCTTCAAAGATCTTAGAACCCAAAGCTTCATGTGCCTCAATGCCTATTATACCTATTCAAGAGGATCCTACACCATTCTTCCAAACATTCCCCACACATATCCAAACATCTACCTTGTCCTTAGAAGTGGCTTGATGAAGGTCCCATATCCCTTGAACCTTGTGATGATCCCCTTGCATCCTTTCATGTCTTCCAAGATGATATCCTTCCATTCCAAGAACAAAGTACCCTTCCAAGTTCCATATTTTCTCCACTTCCCGAGCAAGATCAAGATATCCCTTCCATAACTTCCAATGAGCATATTGAAAATCAAGAGCAAAATACCTTCGCTACACAATTCAAAGATCCTTGTCAAGATCAAAGTATCCCATCATTTCCTTGTCATATTCCTCCATGTTCACCTCTAGAAAACATCATTCTTCCAAATCCCTTGCAAGATAATAAATCCCTTCAAGCTTCAGTTGATCCTATCAAATGTGTTCCTATCAAAGCTACTCATGAGCCTATTAGTATAAAGATAAATCTTAAAGATGAGAATGTTGACGATGGAGCTCCTTCCAAAGATATTGATATCCCTTTCACACCTTATATCCCTCCATTCAAACGAAACCATATTCCTTCACTATCCTCCAAATCCATTTTGGGTGCCTATGTCCCAAAACAAAAGTCTTCATCCCTTCCATCCATACTAGGTCCATATATTCCCCCATCAACCATTCCTATCATCCCTAGTTATCCATTCACTTACCCTACCATGTATCAAGATCAACGAAGGAACACATACTTGAAGAATGTCCAAACACCAATCCATATGAACCATCCATATTATTCCTATTCATCCACAATTCCTAAGTCTTTTGGAAGCAATGTTGATGTGCAACATAAAAATCATAAATCCAAGAATCCATATGTGCATAAAAATCACAATGTCCCATTTAATCGACATGTGAATGAAAAGAAAAATGAAATATCCAAAAGGCCGCAAAGGTCCACAAAGCAAAAAGAAAAAAATAAAATGTGGGTTCCTAAATCCCTCATTGAAGAAGTGCATTCAAAAGCATCACAAAAGGAAGAAAAATCAAAGAATATGTGGATTCCCAAGTCACTTTTGAAGGACTTGCACACAAAAGAAGAATCAAAATTGACATTCAAGCTTCCAAAGGCTTCCATTCCATCTCCTTCCAAACATGCTTCATCTTCTCATATCCAAAATCCACTACCTCAAAAAGATCCTTACCTCCGTCATCTATTGTTCCTCCATCATTCCACCACTCTTCAAAGTGTGTGTCAAAGTTGATCTTGCCAACATTTCCATCTTCAACATACCTTCTTCTTATCCCCACATTCATTTTCCAATGCATACTTTCTGTACTTCCATCCCTCTTATCAATATCATTTTCCAAGTCATACCCATGGTTTATTATAGCATATCTTTCAGAGGAGCATTGTCCAAAGATTCTAATGTTGGGAAAATATTGAAAAATATGAAAAAAAGAAAAAATAAAGAAAAAAAGAAAAAAATGAAAAAAGAGAAAAAGTGCCTTGGTGAAAACCTAGCAATAGGCACCTTGGTAGCAAAAGTAAAGAGAAATAAATCTATCTTATGGTAAAAACCACTTCTTGTGGCACCTTAGACAAGTACCATGATGAAAACCTAGCAAACAGGAGTCATGCGTAATTTTCCCTTCTTGCACTCCACACTTGGGGGAAAGTTTCATCCATATTTCCTCTCACCTTTCATCTTGACAAGGTTGAACATATCCATGAGCATCAAGTATCTTGACATCCGTTATCCTTTCCATCAGCTTATGTACGTGTTGCATCCATGTTACCCTATCATGATCTTGCTTATCCCAAATTCACCTTCATTATTGCTTGATAGCTTTTTCATAATCCCAAAACATCCCGTCATAGCCTCCATCACTCCTTTATCATGATTGTGTTATCTTATACACATCTTACCCAAATTGACCCTTGGTCTTGATCAAGATGAAGAACTTTTTTTTAAAAAATGTTATCAAAAACTTCTTGACATGTCCACTCTTTTGGATCCCTCATTTTTATGGCAACAAATTGTTATCCTATACACTATCTAGCCCTGCACAATTGACTTTCATGGCTTATCCAAAAACATGCTTCACATTGCTATATCATTTTTTCCTTAGCTTGGGTACTCTTGAGGAGATAGTCCTATGGGTCAAATTCACATACTTCTTCCATCATAGCCTTTCCATCTCTAATCCATCAGCTTGCAAATCCATCCTTCATGTCCTATATCTTGCTAAGACATTGGGGGCAAACCAATGTGATCTTGTTTGAGAGCGGGTAAAAAGGACAGCATGAAGTGCTTTTGAGCTGCATCTTGCATAAACCGAGCTTCGGTAATATTTTGGAAGTTTTTCCAAGTCCAACATTTTTCCTATCCAACTAGGGCATTTGATCTTAATTAGTGGATTTCAACAACATGCATGAATTCACATGAAGCAAGGCATTAAACCCAAAAAGGATTCAATAGTACAACATTCAGTCACATCAAAGAGACTTATCAGAGTTTTAGAAGAGAGAAGAAGATTTTCATGAACCTTTGATGGATATCATTGTTCACTAACCAAGAATTCAATTACCACAACTTGATCCATGAGCCTTTATTGACTTTATTATTCGGGATTAAAAATTGACAAAACACTTTAAAAAGATCAGAATGCTTGGAAATACTTTTTGAAAATCATGAAACAATGCAAAACACTTGAAGCTTTCTTTTGATGATCTTTACTTACATTGATTTTTATCACATCTTTTTAGCTAATCGATGAGGTTTCGACTAGATTGGCGATGATGGAGACATGATATTTTTCTTGTCTTTGAGTGACTATCTTGAGGGATATCCAACACTTATGTGAATTCATCTAACGACATGGTCATCAAAGAACCATCAAGGACTTTCATATAGGGTGGAAGGTTGACCTTTGTTTGTTTATGCAACAATGAATTCGTTGAAACTGGTATTCATACTCTCATAGTTGGTTTATTCCACTAGTGTGGGTTGTACTAGTTCAAAAAGGAGGTTACCAAATGTGATAAAAAGTGGTATTCATATCATCATGTCAGTGGGCAGTGGTGATTGTACTTTCTTTCCGGTTCCAAAGTGCTCAATGATGAAAAATTATCCTCAAGGCATTTATTTGCTAAAAGCTAGTGACACTTAGTTGCATTGCATTATCATGGAAGGTTAATTGCATTATCATGGAAGGTTAATTGCATTATCATGCTAGATTAATTGCATGTGCATTTGTTTGTAGTATTTTTCCAAGGGAAAAGGGGGGTCATTCAATTGAAATCTTGATCAATCATAAAATGGGTCATTCAATCAAGAATCAAGGAAAGTCCATAAATCATAAGTGTCCATAATATCAAAGATCCATGAACTTTGTCTAATCAAAGATACAATGTCATCAAAGTGATACATCAAAGTCTTGATCAATAACTGAAATATCATGATACAATATCAACAAACTGAAAGAGCTCCATAATCAATCATCTCAATAACCTATACTCTAGCTGGGTCAAACCCATGACTTAAATCCAAATATCCAAGAAGCTAAGGTCTGTATATATATATATATATATATATATATATATATATATATATATATATATATATATATATATATATATATATATATATATATATATATATATATATATATATATATATATATATATATATATCATTTACGAAAATGTGCCTGTTTCACAAATCAAGGGAATCATATCAGTATTCTATATCAGTGAGTCATCTTACGTCAATCAATCCTATCAACGTATCAAGCAATCACACCCTGTACCATTTGTTCGTGTCTCTGTGTCCTGAGAACGAAGCAGCAGTATCCAATCATATCAGTTTTCACACTGATTGATTTATCCTATCAACTATATCAGTTTTCACACTGATCAGTTACCCCATATCAGAACTATCCTATCAGATTGACAAATCACATTCATTGGTACCATTATCCTGTTATTATAATCACTTGTTTTGATTAACTACAACAGACCTATCTATCTTGGATATGCAAATTTGTGAGTCATGGCATATCATCAATATTTTTCAGAAATGAAAACATATTGGACCAATTAATCAAAATCTTTCAAATCAAGGAATCAATATGTTTTATTTCTGAGGGGGCATCAGAGTATCAAATTGGCATCACATCAAAAACATTTATCAGTATCATATCATATCAGTTTCATATCAGGAGGCAAATCAATATCAGATCAGTTTATCATATCATATCAGGCAGCATATCACTATCAGAGACAGTATCATATCATCGTACCAACTATCAGAGGTATCAAGGAATCACAGAACTAGAACAGAATCAGATCATCATACCAAGGGAATCTTTGAATCGGTGTTCTCTGCTCATCGACTCAAAGAGGGGCATTTGTAGACACAGAAAAATGGTCAAAGGCTTAAATCAATCAAAAGGTGCATTAAATCATCAAAATAGCACGAAAAATCAATAAATGGAACAAAGACAATTCAAATCAAAGGAAAATTCAATTAAATGATTAAATGATTAAATAAAGCTTGAAAAGGGGAAAAACACTACGAAATGGATTAAATTCAATTAATGACATAGTTGTTGAAAGCAAAAATCAAAATGAACCTCTTACCCTTCATGGCTAAATTTAATTACTTTAATTAATTAATAAATACTAATTTCCCTCAAGAAAGCAAAAAGGAGACAAAATGGACACAAATCACTCACTTTTGTTGAAATGGTCCAGCCTTTTGAAACCATTTAAATGATTGTCCCCCCATTTATGGACAAAGAAAAGCCAATTGACCTTACCCAAGCATAACCATGGTTATCTCACTCTACCCCCTACCCTTGGGAAAATCTTATATATTGAAGGCATTTAGAAGCATAATTGATCCACTCCATATCTTTGAATTGTAGCAAAGCTCTTGCAATTTGCATCCACATCACTCACTTATCATTTTTCATTGCTAATTAGCTTAAATTGCTTTGATCATAGTAGATTGTTCATCAAATAGAGCTAGAATTTGATAGAATAGATCTAAATTTGCATATCATATAGCTTAATTCTCATCTTTAGAGTGTCACTAGTGAGGATCATAGCTAAGAGCCTCATTTACCACTTTATTTTAGAGATCCATGAGATATTTAGATTAATTGTGCATTATTTAGATTAGTTTGCTTTGAATAGTGTAATTGTCTTTTAAATCTTGTTATTTCATGAAGGTGTAAATCACTCACACACAGCTGCAAAGCATTACATTAAGATCGCAAGCCTTAATACAACTTATGTGAAGCTTGCTAATATTTTCTATCAGACTGGGTTACTGGGTTATTTATTTCAGGGATATTTGTGGTTTATGAATGTATGCCATTTTATTGAATAATCATGAATTAGATACTTTTGAATTATTTTCATATAGATTAAATGCAAATGATGATGTTATTTATATGTGATGGTTATTTCATTTTGATGATCTATATGTTAGGTTATCATTGATGCTTATGGTTTTACTGACCCCATACTCGCATGTGTATGGTTGATGTGTTTGTTTTATAATTATATTTGATGTGCCTGATGTCGTTGAGGGACAAAGTTATAGTTACTTGCTTGTGAAATCCACACGATTGGTCAATTCCCACCATTGCTTGTTTATATTTATACATGTATATGCATGCTTGTCTTTTATGCAAGTTTGTAAGTACCAGGCATCGACTTCCTTGAATCACCAGGATGAGCGTGCCCTGTCACAAAATCTCAATGGTATGATAAGGGAGATAACAAACAAATCCAATTCCCAACCCTAGCCATTGATTGTCCTAAATATTGGGCAAGTATCTATTTCTACCCATCTAAATTCATCAAGGTGATGTGAATTCGTGAGCCCTTCTTTGGTGTTTGTTTGATATAGAGTTAGTCATTTTTTGAGTTTTGGGAGTCAAGTGGATTTACTTGTGTGAATTATTTGATTTAAATAATTAAGTTAGGAGTAATTTTGAGATTAAAATATTTATATTTTATGAATGTGGAAATATTAGATATAGAGTATATTTAATTTTTAAAGGGTAATTAAATACCTTTGTTTATTAAATGATTAAATTAAAATATTTAAATTTGGAATTAAAGGGTTTAATTAATTATTAAATCCCAATATAAATTAAAGGGCATAGTTGATTTATTTAATATTTTAATTTATTAGTTTACATAGTTAATTATGTGCTAAAGTATTATTGGTTAATTAAATAATTATATGCAATTTAAGTTGCACATTTGGTTTAAGTGAAAATTGAATTAGGAATTAAAGTTAAGAGTTGAGTTAGAAATTATAATTAATAAAGTGCATTATTTTATAATGGAGTTGTCGTATCATGCAAGTTTTTTGATGAAAACTAAATAGAGAGCATTGAGTTCTTCTTTAGGGTTTGCTTGTTTTAGAAACCCTAGGAGGGATAAGTCTTGTTCATGTAGGGATTCTGGGTATTATTGTCATTACGTCTATCAGGTTTTGGAGGAGCTCAGGATGAATTAGAAGATTTTTGGAAAGCTTGTTTTGGTGGGCATTGTTTTGAGGTTGTTTGGAAGCTTGGATTTAAAAGGTTGGATTGGATCTTTCTTGGCTTCAAATTTTCAGATGTTGGTTGAGGTAGGATTTGAAACCCTCTTTTTGCAAATTCATCTTTGAAAAGAGTGTATACTTCAAGTCTGGTATTGTTATGTGATTGATTTGAAATTGGCTTCTATTTTTATTTTGGGTTTTTTGTTGTGGAAATTTGAATTAAATTGATGTTAGATTGATCTAGCATTCTATTTGAGTGGTTTTGAAAACCCTATAATGAATCTTAGGAAATTGGGTGAGTTTTCTCAATTAGGGTATTTACTGAGGAAAATTAATATCTTGTTCTCAATATGTTGTAAAAATATTAAAACAGAAAGTGCATGTGAAATCAAAATTAATAGATGTTAGTTTTTGTCAAAACTCTAGTTTCCATTTGAGAAAATTAATTTTAAAAAATATGTATGTTTATATGTGTTGCATGTCTATAATGTGTGAAGGTTTAATGTTTTGAATCTATTGTTTATATATATATATATATATATATATATATATATATATATATATATATATATATATATATATATATATATATATATATATATATATATATATATATATATATATATATATATATATATATATATATATATATATCTGGCAACGTACTATTCTACCCAAAATAAAATTCTGGTGGAAGTCTTTTTTAAAATATATATATTCTAAAAAAATAAATTTAATTGTTTGGTAGGGACGGGACACCACCCCTGTACCCCACACAGGCTTAGGGAGCCCTTTCGGCGGCTTCCCTATGGGAGCCGCACAACAAGGGAAACCCCTATCGGTGGTCTCCCTTGGGGACCACATGACAGAGGGGACCCCTGCTCGCAGTTCCCCTGGGAGCTGCACGATAGCGGTTACCCCTGTTAGTGGTTTCCATTGAGGGGCCATGCGGTAGTTGGGACCCCTACCGACAACAACCTTTATATGTTGATTTATTTATCATTAAAAATAGATAATATTTATTAAATTTTATTTTATATTTAAAATTAGTTATCTAAATTTGTATTTGTTTTAATTGATGTTAAATAATTAGGTATAGTTGGGTATTTCTTTGATGTAATCAAATAGTTAGAAGTAATTAAGTTTATATTTTAATTAACTGATTTAATTGGTGTATATGTGAAATATATGTGTTTAATGTAGTGTGATTTTTTTTGGCGTTATTTGATTAAATAAATTGTGTGTGGTATGTTATGGGTAATATTATTTTAGGGCAATATAGGGGTAATTCATTTTATATTTTTTATACATAACCTATATGTTTAAAATGGTTGGTTGTAATATGTTTATGAGTAGTCTTTTGACCTTCTTTTTTTGACCTTGTATCTTAGTGGGGTTTATTTGCATGTTGATTTTCTTGGAGAGTACTTTTCAGATGTTATGGTTATTTGAGGGCCAATGTGTTCCTATGAACCCGAATGAGATATATTTAATCCTCAGTGATACTTTTCTTTGTGAACCTAGGGGAGGTTAAATAGGAGCATCTTAGGGAGTGGCTTACAATAGGGGTCTGGGGCCCAAAGAGGCCAGTACCAAGGTAACCTATCGTAAGTTGATTAATAAGTGATAACCTAATAATAAAATTTGGGGATAACATTAAATACAAGATTAATTATTGATGCCTCGCCCGTGCCTTGAGTGCTTGTATAGTCTAAGGATGGGAATGGGATGATACCTAGAGAGTAGGTATGATTATAATTCCTTGTCTTCATGAGAGGGTATTCTGGTTCCGCATGGGTCATGTTGAGGGTCTGGGGTCCAGAGTGGCCAATCTAGGGTAACTCAACCTGATAAACGCTTGAGGGTCCAAGGTCTAGAGAAACCAGTCCAAGGTAACTCAAGTAGTTGTCCATGTGATGACACTCCCATAGTATGTAGCCTAAGTCTCCTCCATAGTTTCTACATTTGCCTCTGGTGGTGTATCCTTGTTATTTCATTATTACCTGGTGGTCTATTTTGTTTTGTTTAGTGATTGTGTATGTGTTCACTATTATGGTATTTGGTGTTTTGGTAGGAGTTGCTTATTTGATGTTTATTTATCTTTAGTTAGTGATACCTTGAGTTAGAAAGCCTTCAGGACCTTTTCCTAGTTGTTTTTTATTGATTTTATTATCCGAGTGGGGTTTGTTGTTATCTCCTCAGCACGCTGGGAGTGGACATTTGGTTCCACGAGGTCGAGTGGTAGTGTTTCTTTTACCATTTAAGATTTTGACGTTCCTATAGCGGCACTGGAGGATGCTCTTTGATGTTACCTTCTTATTCTGCATTGGAGGCTTGTTCATTCCTGCCTTTTTATGTTCATGATTATACCTTGTACTAGTGCTTTAGAGTTGCAGATATTGTATTATACTTTGTATTTGATTTTGTGACATACCCTATGACTTGTGTAGAGGATGTTGTATCATTATGTATACCTTATGGTATTGGTTGTACTTGTTATTCATATGAGATAATTATAATTATTCTTAATCTAAATATTTATTTTGTTATACATAATTCTACGTCATGGGACCCTCGAGGATTGTTAATTTTAATTGAGTTATGCATATGTACTTGTTTGTATCTCATGGTTGTATTTCTTCTGCATTGTTATCATCATTGTTTGTAAACACTTAAGAAAAAAATTATTCTGTAAACTTAGTGACATGTATTAGGTTAAATTCTCCTGGGTTCTCTGGTGGGGCATTACACTTGGTATTAGAGCCTATGTTTCTACACTGGGAACTCTAAGAATTTGTGTGCCCATTAGATGTCTAAACTGTCAAAAGTTTAAAAAACAACTTAGACATATAACACTCTATATTTAAAACTATTATTTTATGACTATGCATCACACATTTATTCTTCTTGATTGGTTTTGTGATATTATTCTTCTATTTGGATGTTGTAGGAAAGATGGTCACCGAGACTAGATCTATTGGTAGAGGTTGTAGTGGAGGCCATGGTAGAGGATGTGGAAGGAGTAGGCTTCATAGCCCTCCTGTGAGCCATAGAGCTAAGAGTTTGCATGAGGATAGTGGTGAGAAACAAGGTTATTTGAAGGAGCCTAATGCTAGGCAGATACTTTTGGCTATTTTGGAACGTCTACCTATCCATAACAGGGATGAGAGGGAAGGATCACATCATTCTGGGAATGAGGAGAGATAGAGATCCAAGAGTCTTAGGAGGAATGAAACTACAATTGGTCAGGAGACCACTAAGGCTAGTCAGATGAGAGTTCTGATTAGATCATGACCTCCTCCCTTTAATGGTTTGGGTACTATTTTTGAGTAGAGACATGGCTTATCGCATTGGATCATTGTTTTTCTATGCAGCAATTTGATACAAATGTCAAGGCAAGGTGTGCCATCATGCACCTTGAAGGTTTTTCAGCTACCTAGTGGAATATTGAAGAAAAAGTTAGATCTTAGCATGGATACTATCATGTGGGAGTTATTTCTTGAGAACTTTTGAGAGAACTTTTCATCTAAGAAGTGGCAACAACAATGTGTAGATGAGTTCCACAATTTTTGATAGTTGACTATGAGTGTTCAGGAGTATGAGAGGTGTTTCTTCGAGCTCAAGCCATATGCAGGTTATAGTGACAAGTCACCATTGATGGTGCATCATTTCATTAGAGGACTTAATAGTCACATCGTTGGGGGTGTTACAGTTTTTGAACCTAAGACTCTCAGGGACACGATCATTAAGGCTACATTGATTGAGGGGAACTTGGCTAGAGGTCATGGTGGGTAGGTTGGTATTCAGTCTAGGGGTCCTTCTTCAGGGCCTAAGGGAAATCAGTCTCAGGATGCAGAGAACTCTAGGAATCCCTCTACCTTTTCGAAAGGTAATAAGAATCAACAAAACAAGAAATTCTTCCATGGTAATAGTGGTGGTTCTCAATCAAGGAACTAACATAGCTAGCAATGTAGTATGTGCAATCAGAATGATCAGCCAACTCAGAGTTCACATTAGGATTTTAGTGGAGGTAGTTTCTAGCAGTCTAGTGCACCTTCAGCTAGGAGAGGTGGTTGTTATTCTTGTAGCCAGCATGGCCACATTGTTGTCAATTGTCCTAATCAATCAACATAGTTTTTAGGAAAAAGGCCTACAACTTTTGAGCTTACTGTTGGGGATGCTGGTAAGTCCCACAAGGTGTTCGCAATAGGGAATGATCTCCAGAGTTTGTCCCATGGAGCAGGGAAGGTTCCAATGGGATTCACACGTTGAATATTTTATGACTTAGTAGGACGCATCAAGTTTTCAAGATTTATATCTCTTTTTTGTTTGTAGGCTTCCAAGAGTAAGCCTAATTTTAGGGGAGGTGGATGTAGTGCCCCTCCCATAGTTTTCTTTCCAATTTTATTGCTAAACTCTTTTAGGCCATTTTCATGTGTGCATTATTTATTTTAGGGATATTTATGGTTTATGAATGTATGATATTTTATTGAATAATCATGAATTAGATACTTTTAAATTATTTTCATGTTGATTAAATGTAAATGATGATTTTATTTATATGTGATGGTGTAGACACGAAAAATTGGTCAAAGGCTTAAATCAATAAAAAGGTGCAACAAATCATCAAAATAGCATGAAAAATCAATAAATGGAACAAAGGCAATTCAAATCAAAAGAAAATTCAATTAAATGATTAAATGATTAAATAAAGCTTGAAAAGGGGAAAAACACTAAGAAATTGATTAAATTCAATTAATGACATAGTTGTTGAAATGAAAAATCAAAATGAACCTCTTACCCTTCATGGCTAAATTTAATTACTTTAATTAATTAATAAATACTAATTTCCCTCAACAAAGCAAAAAGGAGACAAAATGGACACAAATCACTCACTTTTGTTGAAATGGTCCAGCCTTTTGAAACCATTTAAATGTTTGTCCCCCCATTTAGGGACAAAGCAAAGCCAATTGACCTTACCCAAGCATAACCATGGTTATCTCACTCTACCCCCCTACCCTTGGGAAAATCTTATATATTGAAGGCATTTAGAAGCATAATTGATCCACTCCATATCTTTGAATTGCAGCAAAGCTCTTGCAATTTGCATCCACATCACTCACTTAGCAGTTTTCATTGATAATTAGCTTCAATTGTTGATCATTTTAGAGATTTCTTATCAAATAGAGCTAGAATTTGATAATTAGATCTAGTTTGCATATCATTCTTAGTTCAATTCTCATAATTAGAGTGTCACTAGTGAGGATTTGCAGCTGAGAGCCTCATTTACCACTTCAATTTAGAAAACCATGAGATATTTAGATTAATTTGTGCATTATTTATATTAGTTTGCTTTGAATAGTGTAAATTCTCTTTAAATCTTGTTATTTCATGAAGGTGTAAATCACTCACACATAGATGGTTATTTAATTCTGATGATCTATATGTTGGGTTATCATTGATGCTTATGGTTTTACTGATGCCATACTCGCATGTGTATGGTTGATGTGTTTGTTTTATATTTATGTTTGATGTGCCTGATGTGGTTGAGGGACGAAGTCATAGTTACTTGCTTGCGAGATCCACATGATCAGTCGATCCCTGCCATTGCTTGTTTATTTTATACATATAGCTACATGCTTGTCTTTTATGCAAGTTTTTTGGTACCAGACATTGACTTCCCTGAATTGCTAGGATGAGCGTGCCCTATCACAAAATCTCAATGGTAAGAGAGGGGAGATAACATACAAATCCAAATCCCAACCCCAGCCATTGATTGTCCCAAATATTGGGCAAGTATCTATTTCTACCCATCCAATTTCTTCAAGGTGACATGAATTTGTAAGCCCTTCCTTGGTGTTTGTTTGATATAGAGTTAGTAGTTTTTCAAGTTTTGGGAGTCAAGTGGATTTACTTGTGTGAATTATTTGATTTAAATAATTAAGTTAGGAGTAATTTTGAGATTAAAATATTTATATTTTATGAATGTGAAAATATTAGATATAGAGTATATTTAATTTTTAAAGGGTAATTAAATACCTTTTTTAATTAAATGATTAAATTAAAAGATTAAAATCCTAATAAAAATTAAAGGGCATAGTTGATTTATTTAATATTTTAATTTATTAGTTTGCATAGTTAATTATGTGCTAAAGTATTTATTGGTTAATTAAATAATTATATGCAATTTAAAATGCACATTTGGTTTAAGTGAAAATTGAATTACGAATGAAGAGTTGAGTTAGAAATTATAATTAATAAAGTGCATTATTTTATAATGAAGTTGTCTTATCATGCAAGTTTTTGATGAAAACTAAGTAGAGAGAGTTGAGTTATGCTTTAGGGTTTGCATGTTTTAGAAACCCTAGGAGGGATAAGTCTTCTTTATGTAGGGATTATGGGTATTATTGTCATTATGTCTATCAAGTTTTGGAGGAGCTCTGGATGAATTGGAAGATTTTTGGAAAGCTTGTTTTGGTGGGCATTATTTTGAGGTTGTTTCAAAGCTTGGGTTTTGAAGATTGGATTGGATCTTTCTTGGCTTCAAATTTTCAGATGTTGGTTGAGGTAGGGTTTGAAACCCTCTTTTTGCAAATTCATCTTTGAAAAGAGTGTATACTTCATGTTTGGTATTGTTATGTGATTGATTTGAAATTCGCTTCTGTTTTAATTTTGGGTTTGTTATTGTGAAAATTTGAATTAAATTGATGTTGGATTGATCTGGTATTCTGTTTGGATGGTTTTGAAGACCCTAGAATGAATCTTAGGAAATTCAGTGAGTATTCTCAATTAGGGTATTTATCAAGGAAAATTAATATCTTGTTCTCAATATGTTGCAAAAAGATTGAAATAGAAAGTGCATGTGAAATCAAAATTAATAGATGTTAGTTTTTGTCAAAACCCTAGTTTCCATTTGAGAAAATCAAAATTTTAAAATATGTATGTTTATATGTGTTGCATGTCTATAATGTATGAAGGTTTAATGTTTCGAATCTATTGTTTTTTAAAAATAAATATATAAAAAATATGTTTCTGGCAACGTAATATTCTGCCCAAAATTAAATTATGGTGGAAATATTTTAAATATATATATATATATATATATATATATATATTTTAAAAATAAATTTAATTGTTTGGTGGGGATAGGACACCACCCCCGTACCCCACATGGGCTTAGGGAGCCTTGTCGGTGACTTCCCTATGGGAGTCACACAACAAGGGAAACCCCTGCCGATGGTCTCCCTTGGGGACCCCATGATAGAGGGGACCCCTGTCGACGGTTCCCCATCGGAGTCACATGACAACAATTATCCCTGCCAGTGGTTCCCATTAAAGGGCCGCATGGTGGTCGTGACCCCTGTCGGCGGCAACCCCATTGGGGAGGCCGCATGGTAGGGAAAGGGGGTGTGGGTCAGTCCCCCCCCCCCCCATGTTATTATGTAGGTCTTTTTTTATTATTTAAAAATAAATTTATTTATTTATTGTTATTTGTAATTTATTTATTATTTAAAAAATTTTATTAATTATTTTTATATGTTAATTTATTTATCATTAAAAATAGATAATATTTATTAAATTTTAATTTATATTTAAAATTAATTAAGTTTATATTTTAATTAACTGATTTAATTGGTGTATATGTGAAATAGATGTGTTTAATGTAATGGTGATTTTTATTGGCATTATTTGATTAAATAAATTATGTGTGTGGTATGTTATGGGTAATATTCTTTTACGACAATATAGGGGTAATTCATTTTATATTTTCTATATGTGACCTATATGTTTAAAATGGTTGGTTGTAATATGTTTGTGAGTAGTCTTTTGACCTTCTTTTTCTGACCTTGTTTCTTAGTGGAGTTTATTTGCATGTTGATTTTCTTGGAGAGTAATTTTGAGATGTTATGGTTATTTGAGGGCCAATATGCTCTTATGAACCTGAATGAGATATATGTGATCCTTGGTGATACTTTTCCTTGTGAGCCTAGGGGAGGTTAAATAGGAGCATATTCGGGAGTGGCTTACAATAGGGTTCTAGGGCCCAAAGAGGCCAGTACCAGGGTAACCTATCACAAGTTGATTAATAAGTGATAACCTAATAATAAAACTTGGGGATAACATTAAATACAAGATTGATTATTGATGCCTCGCTTGTGCCTTGAGTGCTTGTATAGGCTAAAGATGGGAATGGGATGATACCTAGAGAGTACGTATGATTATAATTCAACGTCTTCATGAGAGGGTATTCTGGTTCCACATGGGTCATGTTGAGGGTCTTGGGTCTAGAGTGGCTAGTCCAGCATAACTCAACTTGATAAACACTTGAGGGTTCGAGGTCTAGAGAGACCAGTCGAGGGTAAATCAACTAGTTGTCCATGTGATGACACTCCCATAGTATGTATCCTAAGTCTCCTCCATAGTTTTTGCATTTGCCTCTGGTGTTGTATCCTTGTTATTTCATTATTACCTGGTGGTCTGTTTAGTTGTATTTGGTGACTGTGTATGTGTTTGATATTATGGTATTTGGTGTTTTGGTATGAGTTGGTTATTTGATGTTTATTTATCTTTAGTTGGTGGTACCTTGGGTCCGAAAGCCTTCAGGACCTTTTCTTAGTTGTTTTTGATTGAGTTTGTTATCTGAGTGGGGTTTTTTGTTATCTCCTCGGCACAATGGGAGTGACCTTTGGTTCCGTGAGGTTGGGTGGTAGCGTTTCTTTTACCATTTGAGATTCTAACGTTCCTATAGTGGTGCTGGAGGATGCTCTTTGCTTTTACCTTTTTCTTATTCTTTATTGAAGGCTTTTTTGTTCCTGTGTTTTGATGTTCATGATTATATCTTGTACCAGTGCTTCAAAGTTGCAAATATCATATTATACTTTGTATTTGATTTTGTGACATACCCTACGACTTGTGTAGAGGATGTTGTATCATTATGTATACCTTATGGTATTGGTTGTACTTGTTATTCATATGAGATAATTGTAATTATTCTTAATCTAAATATTTATTTTGTTATACATAATTCTACGTCATGGGACCCTCAAGGATTGTTAACTATAATTGAGTTGTGCTATGTACTTGTTTGTATCTCATGGTTGTATTGTGTCTACATTGTTATCATCATTGTTTGTAAACACTTAAGAAAAAAATTATTCCATAAACTTAGTGACATGTGTTAGGTTAAATTCTCCTAGGTTCTTTGGTGAGGCATTACAAAATTCACATGCCATAATAAAAAAGATACAACCCCAAGCCTTAGAAAGCACCAATAGAAAAAGACCAAACCCCAAGCCTCTGGTGACAATTTCAACTAAAATTTCCCTAAGTAACAAAATTTGACCAATCATGGTTTAAGTAATAACTCCAAGCCCATAAAATAACTATTAAAAGAACACATCTTTTCTTAATTTAAATCATAATAGATTTAAAAATATAATCAGTTGAACCCATGCATATACTTAATATTAAAAATCACATACAAAAAATGTGTAACTATGTATTTAAAATTATTTAACATTATTTTTTGTCAATAATATCAATTAATTAATTTAATTTATACTATTAACTAACTATTTTTAATAACAATAATAATATTGTTAATTATTAATAATAATTATAACCTAAACATTAAATAAATTAAATTTAAATAATAAAATAAACTTTAATTAAAAACCATTATTCTAAATATATATATATACATATATATATATTTAATGTTAATTTTATATTATCTATTTATTTTTATTTTTATTTATATATTCAATATATATACACATATATTATTTTCTCTCGACAATTAAAGCAACTGATTTCAAGAACTTAATTTTACAATAGGAAATCCATCAAACCCTACTATATCTAAATTATTTTGTCTATAGTTTACTATGATGAACAACCTAGGGTTTCAATTTTTCTCATCAAACCCTAGCTTCTCTAATACAAGTTTTTCCTTTGATTTTTTCCAACACAATAATGTAATTCATAGATTTCAAAATAAGAAGGATTCCTTCAATCAGCCAAAAACCCAATAAATATTTGAACAATAAAATAATTCTCATTACAACCATATCAACACTATTTAGTCAAATTGGTAGGCACAAAGTAAACAATCTTTTCAGAAATAATAGATGTATAAGGTTTCCAAAACCCTACCTTAATATACATAGCTGAATCAAAAACCAATTCCAATTCTCCAAAAACTTCAAAGCTTTCAAATATGATCATTATGAAAAGTCAATATTCTCTACCTACCACTCTATCTCATCCCTCCATTTCTATTAACTTATTAATCTCCTTTAAATCCTTGATATTTCCTACCTACTCCTTACCCACTCTTTAACCTTATCCATTCATTCTACCACCTATTAATCTCTATCCTTGATTTTCATGAGTACTTTTATAAAACAAAATTTTCTCCCCTCATTTCAACCCCCATGCAATCTTATGAACTACTAATTTTGGAGAACTTGTGATATTTTACATACTTGTGATCTTTGAGAGCCTTTGCTATCACCACTATCATCAAGCTATCCTCATTTTCATATTTATGTCATCTTCAAACTTCCATAATCTTGCATCAATCATCCATACTTTGTTCCTTCATAGCCTCTTGTGCATGTGCTAATAAATCTAAGGTAAACCCATTTCAATACAAGATCTTAAAGGAAAGGAGGAAAATGGAATCAAGTATTCATGAAGGATTATAGGTACATTTGTGTTTACTTTCATTGTTGAGTATTCATAAAGAAGTGTTCCATTGATATGATGTTGGTTTGTTTTGTGAATCTAGAGATTGTGGTTGGGTGGATTACATTCGCAAGTAAATTGTCCATTTCCACCATCGTCATTTTGGCATGCTTGGTGGGGCTCTTGTCTCTTTAAATAATCATTCCTTTATTGTTTTAAATAATTTTGTGAGTTTCAAGTTGAATTTCCTCATAATTGCGTATTTTTTGCCAGTTCTATATATTTCACATTCTATTTTCACAACTTTTTCTCTTTTTGTACATTTTTACTATTTTTGTGCATTTTCTTCTTATTTTTGCCGATATTCTCTATGTTGTTTCACATATGATCTCTATTTTTGTGCTTTTTCTTTCCATGTGATTTTGCAGGGTTCACCAATTATACATATTTGTGTCACCAATCCTACACATCTGTCAGGTATACCTATGCGTTTGATTTTTATTTCTATGCTTTTGTTACACAGACTTGTCATTTAGATTCAATTTTGCTTTGAACTAACCCTAATGGACTAACTAATCAGTGTAGCTTGTTTTGTGGGTCTAAACCTTTGATTTGATACTACTAACAATTTTTGGATATAGATTTTACATGTTTTTTATTTTCATATTAGCACACATTTCATTCCCTAATGGAGAATGAACAATCTTGCTTGTCTTAGCTTAGCTCACATCTGGATTTGTGCTATAAAAAGAATCAAGTGTTTGGGGTGTTTAGTGCACTTAAACACTTTATGTTATAGATCCCAAGATAGTACAAGAGTATCCTCTTCTCTTTCCTTCATGGATCTTGGATGTAAGAGAATTTGTCCTATCTTTTTATTTTTTAGAGGGTATGCCCTTTATGAGAATTAATCACTCCAAGGGCACAACCCAAAGTTGTTTTTCCTTTTAGTTTCTATATAAATAGGTTGAGGTAAAATCCAATATTCCTTACTGGTGATTCCTTTCCAATAATACCAATCTAAAAGAGAAGGAATCCACACTTATGTGAGTTATATTGTGTCTTGAGTAGGATTGGTTAAAGCCTTAAGTGGCTTGCTATCAAACGTAAGGCATTAAGTCCCCATATAATAACTAAACACCTTAGGTTAGAAGCTACACTATTGACTGAGTTGGTTTGCTTGTTTTAATGTAAGGGAATAACATCAATCCTTGAAGTTATTCACCATATGTATTTCCTTGAGTTGAGATAGAAATTTTTGGGTTGTATAAATAATTAGCAGGGATAACTTTAGTGGCGAGTATTCACCAATTGGCGAATGTCTCACAGTGACAACTTGAAATTTGGCGAATATAATGTGTATATTAGGTTGGTCATGTCCCCCAAACTTTTTAAATATTGGGTCGAATGCCCAGGCCCATTTCCCATCAGTTTATGTAATTTTATCCTTTTCTTTCACAATATTGCCAATCAGATCTAATTTTTTGACATAGTAAATTGAAATTTTTTGCCTACAATATCCAAAGCTTTTCTTAATTGATGACCTATATTTGCCAATGGTGTTATAAAGATATATTTAGAGGAGGTCCCAAAATCATTTGGCATTTTGCAGACGTGTGGTCTCAAACCAATGCCATTTTTGCCAACTCTATTAATCATAGAAAATTATTGGACGACCCATAATCACCTCAGAAATTACATAAGACATGTTATAATTATGCAGGCTTCACCAAATATTTGTATACCATATAAGATTCCCTCCCGATTTGCCAAAATGGATTGGTATAAATACATTCATATATAAGTTTTATTGTACACAATTTGGTTCGGTTGGTTCTGATATCTCAATTATGATCGATAGCGAAGTTTCAGACTACTAAGTGCATTGGCAAATGCAATTGAGGAAAAGGTAAGTGATTAAAATTTGAAGTGTACTTAATATAATATTATTTTGAATTCATCTTAGGTTTCACCTCTATCTTTATGTGACTCTGCAATTTTGAGTTTTTTCTTATTTAGTTGGGACCAGTTAGTGGTTAGTGGTCACTCGGGAGACCTCAGACATGATGACATCTATATTTTATATTGTAGACCATAGGGCCAATGAATCATATTTATATATATTATAGTCTATTGTCTCTTCTTAAAGAAGTTAATATTTTTTTTGGCAACCTTTATTTCATTGGAGATGTCAAACAAGAATTAGGGTAAGGCTCCTACATGTGGGGAAAGCCAAGAGAGGCCAGAAAAATGTAGAGCCTTATCATCGTACTTTGGTGGTGGAATTTTTTTTGGCTAAAATTAGGAAGCTAATTCATCATGAGTAGATTTACAAGATTTGCAACCTACATGACATATTGAAGAAGGCGGTGAATGTAATATCTCATATCATGATGAACTTGAAGAAGATTTTCATGTAAATACCCAGAGCATCCAGAATGATATAATCGACTTGGGTGAGACTGAGAATTATAGAGATGATGATGGTGCACATAAGAAGAAAAGAAAATACAATTCAAAAAAGAATAGAGAATCAAAAAAAGATTAGAAGAGGGAACTGTCGAGGAATTTTCAAATAGAATGGGCGTCAAAGTATCCATTCATTGAACTAGTGGAGAATCCAATTGAAGGTGAGCCTTCGGTAGAATGAAAATGTAAGATTTGAACCATGATAAATAAGAAGGAAAAGAGGTTACAACTAAAAATTGACACTGTAGAGAAGCATATGGGTAAATTTTACGAAAAGAAAACCATAGATGGAGTTTAAAAATTAGTGATAAGATGGAAAACAAAGGAGCAATCTCAACATGTTAGGAATGCAGAATTATTTGAATTTCAACAGAAAATATAGATGAAGCCTATTGAAGTTAAAGGATCTATTGAATCTTTTTTTGGAAAAGCAATGGAAGTAGAACAAATGGGAAAATTTGTTCAGTTAAGTGTTGTGTTTTATATTTTGAGCAAAGGGCATGCTATGATAGACTACCCATCATTGAGTGTTTTATTACACTTTTTGAAAGTTTTTAACTATCCTAACAATCACTATTCAATAAACAACGGATGGGAATGAGCAAGTTGTCTTATTGAGGTTGAAAAAGAAGATCTAAAGGCAAAAATTGAAGAGTCAAACTTTATTGCAATGTCTTTAGACAAAGCTACAACAGTAGATAATACTTCCTAGGTATGCATGCATGTTTATAATGTACATAATTTTGTCCCCTAGCCTCATCTACTAACTGTTGCTAAAATGAAGGATAATGCGACAATGAAAAAATTATTTGAAGTAGTAAAGAGTTCTCTAATTGAATATGGAAGTATAGATGACATGACGATTGCCAAAAAGTTGGTGTGTGTTGGAGAGGATGGAGATTTAGTAATGCAAGGTGACAAGAATGGTCTTTGTGCAAAGATAGAAATTTATTGTGCACCTTACATTACTAGCATTCACTGCATGGCCCACAAAATGAATCTAGCTTTTGGAGTTGTCAGCAAGCATGCTCCAATACAAAAAATTAAAGTTTTAATCAAATAAATATACCAACACTTCTATCGAAGTCTGAAATGATTCGGGGAATTTCAAGACTTTTTTGAAGGACTAACTGATGGGAACAAGATTTTTAAGGATAATGATACCAAATGGATCTCTTTGGATGGACCAGTGCATCGAGTTTTTTTCATAATATCCATCGTTTCTTAGTCTAATGAACTCAAGTCATGATGAAGTAGGGCTAACAAAATTTCCTGAGCTTCTTCGAAGGTTAATCAAAGTAGAGATACTCTTAACATTAGAAGGTCTTCTCCCCATGCTAGAGGAAATAAGTAATATAAAAAACAAGCCCATCAAAGAGCTATGCATATTGTAGAATATGCTGCTTTGCATAGGTTGACATGCGTGATGCTTGATAATCTCTATCGATTATGTGATGATGTAAAATTTTCCAGCTCACTGAGAATCACATATTTGGACAATCTTGATAACTTTTTAAAGATTAGTGAAAATGGAGAGTTATGTGTAGAAGTATGCGGTGTTGAGATACCAATGCACTCATTTTCTAGGGTCGAGTTCAAGGAACTAGGAAAGAACCCTATGAAGTGACTATCAAGTGTTACAAGGGAAGAATTTACCAAGATCATTGAATCTATAACTTCTTTTGTGAATCACAATGCCTATGATATTTCCTCACATATTAGAGTAAGATTCCCCCCATTCAGACTTCTTGAATGCATGGCTATTGTGTTTCCTCAATATTGGAGTCTCAATAATTTGAAAGATTTTTGAACTAAGCTACTGACTTTGATAGATCATTTTTGCAAAACCAAAGAATTCAATGGAGTAACTCTAAATGGAATTTTAGATGAATCTCATTTGAGAGAGAAATCATGCTATTTTTCATAGACAATGAGGGAACAATATAAAATTATGTGGAACCTCCACGAAGATGGATCGATAATAAGGCTTTGGAAAAATTTAGCTGAGAGCAAAATGTTGATTCATTCAATATCAAAAATTTTCAAGCTTGTTGATTTATGTCTGACCATGATATTGGGGTTGGTGGAGGATGAGAGTTTTTTCAATGCTTTGGGGTTCCTAAAGTAAAAGATAAGAGAGAACTAGACAAGAATTTACAAAATTGCTTGAGGCTCTATACATCTAGGTATGATATCCATACTTTTCCTTACGATAGGGCACTGAAAGTGTGGAGGAAGAAATGTTAAAGAAGAGGGTTGGGAAACATTTCAAACCAAAGTGGGAGTGCCAGAAACAATGATGTCAGTGACTCATGTACTAGTACTGGTAGCATTGAACTTGAGATTTAGTTAACCAGAGGTATGTAGAGTGAAAAAAACATAGCGAAGAATCAAGGAAGCTATGAAGTTGATGGTGAGGAATTTGAGGATCCCAATAATGAGATGATGTGGCAACTTGAACCGTTTGATAACCTACAACTGATTGAATATCTTGAAGGAAAGTTTGACAATTGAAAGACAATGATTTATGATCACCGAGCTGCTAAAGTATATGTGAGATAATTAATCAGTTAATGTGTTGTTATTGATATCAACTAGTTTTGACTATACTTGTCATGATGGTTACAAACATCTTAAGAAGGAAAATGGTAAAGGAATGAGATATCACATGAAGATGAGATGGATAAGAAAGATATGGATATGGTAGACATTGGGAAACTTATTGATGAGTCTATGGCCTTATGTTGATGACCTTATTGTATTACATGATTCTATTATGTATTGAATATCAGAGTTGAACAAGTTTATGTGGTCGGTAAATGAAGATTTTTGTATACACCGAGAAAGTCTAGTGTATACTGAGTACAGTGTTAACCAAGATGGTAATCACCGACGCATTATGGTATTGACCGAGTGAAATAAATAAATGGAGCTTATATCATCCGACTAAAAATATCGAGCTAGACAATTATTTATGATTCTGAGGTAAAAGATAATGTTTGTTGTGATGATCAAATGATTGAAAAAATTCAAAGTTGATCAGATGAAGAAGAATGAAACGTGTTAATGACACAATTGCCAAGGAAGGTTAAAGCAAAAAAATGAATGGTGAAGATTAAGAGGCAAAATCTATGAATGGAAATAAAATGGTTTATGATGTCTATATAAGGAGACATGAGATTCATTATTAAGTCAGGGGTTCTTGATGCTATAGGAGAATTCATGTGAAAAGGATTGTTTCCATGCAACACTGATCAAACTAGTTGAAGATAGAACTGAGTAAAACTGCAGACAAAACCAAGTGTCAGAGAAAGCATATACCGAGAAAAATAGAGTTGGAGGAAATGAAGATGTTGAATTGATTATTGATCAGAGGTATTTTGAGCTTAGCATAGATCTAAAAATTTACAAATCAAAGTTTTATTTGAATCAAATCATTATAGTATCAGTTTAACCATTTCTACAGATAAATATCTTAACCAAGTGGGACTTAAAAGTCTTTATATTTCAATATGACATTCAATGAATGTTGATTGTTTTCTTGTTGACCCCATAGTGAATGCATGGTTAAAGGAGAAATATTAGTGATAAATCCTCTAACCAGGTCACACCTCATAGTGTGTTTTGTAACCTTTAACAAGGTTGGCTCCTAACAGAGCTCACTTTACAAGAGTGAATTATTTTGGGTTACCAGTCCCAGGTGGTTTTTCCCCTAACATCGTTTCCATGTTAAAAATATATGTGTTATATGTGTATGATGTATTTAATTGTTATTTTACTTTACACATTTCTATAACTGGATAGATAGGTAAACAAAATACTTAATTTACTGGTAATCAGTAGATGAAGAGAAAGGCATAGTTGATATTTTATCGAGTTGATTATTTGGTTTGAAAATTTTTAATAGATACATCTAGGATATTTGGGACTGTAGAATAACTAGACTTAACTGATTCACCCCCCCTCCTCTCAGTTATCTAACAATTGGTATCAGAGAATAGAGTACTTGGAAGGAAAATTTTGAAGGACTTAAGCTAAAGATCACAAGATGTATAAGAGAGAGGTGCCAAAGCTGAACAAAGATAACTTCTTGACATGGCAAAGCAGAATGAGATTGTATCTATCTGGAATTAGAGAATCTTCTATATACTACTTGGATAATAAATTCATCCAGCCTATTGGACCCTTGACTATTGATTAGATGAGAGATAAACATGAACATAATGTTTTAATGATAGAGCTTGTTTCTTCCTTGTCAGATGCCGAATTTGAAGATTTCAAGACATGTACTTCTACTAAACAGATGTGGGACAAGCTTGCACTAGTTCACAGAGGAGATGCAAATGTGCTAAGGGCTAAACTTGAAAGTCTTAGAGAAAATTTTGATGACATGAAAATGAAAGAAGGAGAAAACATATCATAGTACAACAATTGAATTAAGGAGTTTGTCAATGCTATCCAAGGAGCGGGAGGTATTATTGAAGAAGACACTATTGTAAGTAAAATTCTTGGAACCTTGTTTCCTACTTATGCTATTAGAGTCTCTAAAATTCATGAGATGAGATCAGCTCTGGGTAATCATCTTACACTTGATATTCTAATTGGTAGATTAACTGCTTTTGAGTTGAGTAACTTTGATAATAGTATTGTTCCTATTGTTGAGTCTGCATTTATGTCATCCTTGAAAATTGGTAAATCAAGAAATAAACACATCATAATAAATGAGAGTGATAGTGGTAGTGATGAGGATAAACTTGATGAGCTTGAAGCATTAATGGCTAGAAGACTACAGAAAGGTAAAGGAAGATATAGAGGAAAACTACCTTTGGTATGCTTTAACTGTAAAGATATTGACCACATTGCAGCTAGATGTCCTAATAGGAAAAAAGATGAGAAAGATAATGAAAGATATAGTGAAAGGAAGTCATACAGAAGAGATAACCAAGAATGCAAAGGCAACTGACAATATGACAAAAGAAGTAATTGAGATTATAAAGAAAAAGGCAATAATGCATGTTACCTTGTTGAAGATGATGATGATGACATCGACACCAACACTAATGAAGACATTGAGGTGGTATTCGTAGCTTTGAAAGAAGAAGAAGAAGAAGAAAGGTATGCTAAAACAAAACTTATTTCTAAAGTTAGAAAGAATGATACTTGGATTATTGATAGTGGCTCTACACATCATATGACTGGTGATGAAGACAAATTTGAATACCTTGAACATTATAATGGTGGATCTGTTAAAATGGGAAATGATACACCTTATCTAGTAAAAGGAAAATGGTCTATATTGTTAAACAATAAGATCAGATGTGAGAATGTGAGAATGCATATTGGGTGAAGGGACTTAAATGTAATCTATTGAGTGTAGCACAACTGAATAACATAGGTCACTGAGTTGCATTTGAGAATAGAAAAGTGAAAATATATGATGACATTGGAAAGTTGGTCGGTACTGGTGAACAATCTAAAGGTAATCTATTTTATCTTGATAATGTTGGAACTTTATGTTTATTGGTTAGAACTTAAGATGTGTGGTTATGGCACAAAAGGTTATGTCATGTGGATTTTGACAACATGGTTAAGATCAGTAAGAAAAGGAGATTTAGAGAATTACTAAACTTATCTAAATCATAGGGAGATCTCTCTTCCCTAGTTCTATTTCTCCTAGGGCTTCCACTGGGCCCTTCTCCTGGTTTAGTGAGGGATAATCTAAGACCCTACTTCTATGAGGGATTCTTCCCAATCACTTCTCTCTTCAAGACCTCTCTACCAACTTACTAGCACAACTATGTCTCCTTATTCCATTCCATGGACTCATTTCCTTAAGTCAATCACTTCATACTGTCAAGCTGAAAACTCTTTGAAATTGTATAGAAGTCCTCCTATGAACTATTCTTGGATGGTTTTAAGATGCTTAAGTCTTCAAACCCCTCGATTCAATAGTCGATCTTGTGTGTGTGAATTTTGTACCTAGCTGTAAACACAACACTTTAGTAAAACATTAGAGGTTAGGTAAAATCAAAATCGTGCAGTGAAATGGAAACTAATCTAACCAGGTGATTTACTACCTTCTAGTAGATGTGAGTATGTATTCTCAGATTGGACCGAGATCAGTGACCTTGACGACACCTAAACGAAGAATTTGAATGTAGAATCTAGATATGAGATAAATGCAAATTAATCTATATTTTTGGATTTTCTGTGCAATAAGATAAACTCAACTGATATGAATCTATTCTAGATGAAAACTGATATGATATGCAATTGATCTAACAATGATATGCTAAATATGAAACTAAAAATGATTAAAAACCAGATTGATCTCACAAAAGTTGTTGATTTGCAAAGAAGCTTCAATTCTTCAGATGTCAATTTGCCAGCTTGATTATGCAAATTCATGGATTGATTTTGGCAGAGTAAGTATGCAAACTTGTGAGATGAATTATGAAGAGCTGAGCCTTGATTTTATAGAAATCCTAGGCTTTGGAGGTGCATGAAAAAAGCCACAAATCACTTAGGTTGATTTTTGAGTCAACAAGGAATTAAAGATAGTTAACTCACAAAAAATCATGCAAATACAATTTTTTTTAATTTAAATTAGAAGTTGAGATCAACTTTCAACTCAAAAGAGAGTTGAGTTTATTTTTAAAACAACTTGAATTGATTTTCTGATTTAAAGTTCAACTGCTTTTTGGATGTGGATAATTAATTATGAATTAAATAAATAAATAAAGTGATTTATCCTCAACTTAATTGATTTTAAATTTAAAAATAATTGATTTATGGGTTAATCAATTATTAAATCAAACTTTTATTCCAAAAACTATATTATTAAATTTGACAATTGACATTAATTAATTAAATAAGTATTTAATCAATTAGTCATAGGATATTTGATTTATTATCAAAATGACATAATACAATTTAGGAATAAATATAATTAAATTTAATTAAATAATTAAGTGGCAGTATTAAATCTAATTAATTAAATATTCAGAATATTCAATTAATCAAACTTTAGGATAAATAAGATTTATTGCAAAATAATCATTAAATTAAAGATAATTAGGATAAATAGGAATATTACTAGGAATATTCCCCGATGCAGAATTTAGGATAATCAATTAAGATTCGATGATATTTAGATGTGCCTTAGGTTAGGAATTTGATGTCGATTTCATTCGATGTGTCGATATAAGAGGTTAATGAACCTATAGCCCATTTTTGGGGTATTACATTTTGCCCCTCTTTGAATTGTTGTGCGAAGCGCAGTGGTTCAAAGACAGTCTGTGTATGATGTTGAAACTGATGTTTGAAATTGAAATTGATATGAGATAGAAACTGATTGAAAGATTCAAAGATATTAGGTCCTGAATGACCAAAGATAATGTTACTATAATAGTAATGAACCGATGATTGCAAAAAAGTGTCAAAACACCTGATTCTAAACCTTATGATTACGAAGAAGTGAGTGACCGATTCCAGATCCAATTGTCGATAAGAATCACATTGGTATCACATCTAAACCCTTCAGTTACGAAGAACCAAGGAAATAACACTAATGAACCGATGGTTACAAAAAAAAATTGATACAGTCTATAAGATTAAGAGAATACTAGATTGATATGGATCTCAATGAATCTGATATGCCCCAAGTGATGATTGATTTGCCCCAAGCGATGAGGTCTTTTGATGAATCAACAACTAGACATGGTTGTTGTCTCAATTACTGAGGAAAGATATGATTTCAAATTTAGATTACAGACTTTGAATGATGTGCAATAATATGCCCCCTTCGGGATTAAAATTGAAATCTGACAAGAAAAGTCAGCGTTGATAGTTTAGAAGCATGTTAATTGATTTGAGAAGTGGTTAAACACGTTCAAGAACACATTTTGCATTGTTTGGAGGTCCAGAAGACCAAGTTTGACTAGGTTTGACCATGAGTTGACCATGGTTGACCAAGTTGAAATTTTGATAGTTTGATGTAAGATAATCAGTTAAGTTGAATACTAGATTTTTGTGATGAGTGAAGGTTGATTGTGCAAGCAGTAGATAGTCCTAGGTCTAAAAATTTTAAATTGTGATTTTGACATAGTAAATGATCTCATATTTTGATTTTGATCCTGAAAATGGATTCAAAACGTCGAAATTAGCCAGGGGTGCAATTTTTGTGAAAAACAGAGCACTTTTGAAAATTAGGTCAAAAAGTTATATAAAAGTCGAAAGGGTCATTTTCAATTCATTTCAACCTTTTGACTTTAGAAATCTTGTGGAGCTCTTTGAGTGAGAAAATGGCAGAACCAAAGGTACCTGTGAGTTCGCATCGATTTGAGCGTAGATGAAGACACCAGAGACCTCGGCAGTACAAACATCCAGTAGGTGGACCTCTGTGCTTTGCTAAAAGTTCAATTTTTCCATGATTTATAGCATTTTTAGGATTTTTCGTACGTTTTTCAATTTTTCAATTTTGCATGCACGAAAAGTCGTATGACTCTCCAACGAGACTCATACAACTTTTTAAGTGTAGATAGGTTGTCATTTCATAAGCCCCCAAGACTCGTATCAGAGGGACCCACGAGTCGTACGATGTTTCATCGGGTCCCTCATAACTCGTACGAGGAGGAATGCATTGTCGTATCACTATGCTTTGTCGTATGGTATGATGTAGAAACTCGTACGACTTTCCCTACCAGTCTAAAGTGTCGTATGGAAAATAGTGAGCCAAAAACTCATTACTAGGTCAAATTTTTGAATTTTCTGATTATGTAGCCTGATTCCTGACCTTTTAACCTACCTTCTGAAACAACGAACTGCTCAATTCATGTCCTTGTGACCTATTTTTATCCTGAAAATGGATTCAAAATGTCGAAATTAGCCAAGGGTGCAATTTTTGTGAAAAATGGAGCACTTTTGAAAATTAGGTCAAAAAGCTATATAAAGGTCGGAAGGGTCATTTTCAATTCATTTCAACCTTTTGACTTTAGAAATCTTGTGGAGCTCTTTGAGTGAGAAAATGGCAGAACCAAAGGTACCTATGAGTTCGCATCGATTTGATCATAGACGAAGACACCAGAGACCTCGGCAATACGAACATCCAGTAGGTGGACCTATGTGCTTTGCTAAAAGTTTAATTTTTCCATTATTTATAGCATTTTTAGGATTTTTTGTACATTTTTCAATTTTTCAATTTTGCATGCATGAAAACTCGTACGACTCTCCAATGAGACTCGTATGAATTTTTAAGTGTAGATAGGTTGTCATTTCATAAGCCCCCAAGACTCGTATCAGAGGGACCCATGAGTCGTACGATGTTTCATCGGGTCCCTCATAACTCGTACGAGGAGGAATGCATTGTCGTATCACTATGCTTTGTCGTATAGTATGATGTAGAAACTCGTATGACTTTCCCTGCCAGTCTGAAGTGTCGTATGGAAAATAGTGAGCCAAAAACTCATTACTAGGTCAAATTTTTGAATTTTTTGATTATGTAGCCTGATTCCTGACCTTTTAACCTACCTTCTGAAATAATGAACAGCTCAATTCATGTCCTTGTGACCTATTTTGCAACCAAATTACTGATAGGATTCCCTATTTCTATGCTGTGTAGGTCATATATCTAGATGTTCATGTACGAATTTCACATCCAGCTATGCAGAGATTATGTGTGTCACTGTCAGACCCTATGAGGGTACACCTTGCTTCCTGTGGATTTGAGTACCTCATTCATTTACCCAAGATTAGGGTAAATCATGGACTTTTGACTGCTCTGATTGAGAGATTTCATTCGGAGACCCAGACATTCCACCTGTTGACTAGGGAGATCACTATTACCCTTGAGGATGTGTATCATATACTGTGCATTCCTTTCCATGCAGGCCGACAGCCAGAGTATGTGAGTTCGGGGAACTCAGGTCTTTTATCTTTTAGACGTCTCTTTGGAGATGATACTCAGATGACTACCTCCATTTCCTGGGAGACCTTAGTGCAGTGATATGGACAGATGCACCGGCTGGAGTGTATCATTGTCGTGATGATCAGTGGTATTATTATGTCTGACCGTCAGCAGAACAGTCTTTTGATAGGTTGGGCCCCTATGGTAGCATGTTTGATGGTGACTCCCTCTGAGTTGGCTTGGGGTCAGTGTCTTTTGGCCCATATGTTCTCTGAGATGCACGAGGTAGTGCATCAAGAGAGCAAGTCTTTTGCAGTCAGAGCTTTAGTTCTACAGATCTGGGTGTGGGAGCATATCCTAGTGTTGAGACCAGTATGTACTTCACAAAGGCAGCCTCAGGAGCCTGTTATATATATATATATATATATATATATATATGCTGGATATGTCATACAGGGGCAGATGGGCCATGTAGAGTACTAGAGGCGATGCCTTGATGATATGAATTTTGTTCAGTGGAGACCATATGTAGCTATTGAGCCTTGGCCGACTGCACGAGAGCAGTTTAGTTTCTTCTTTCAGAGTCATGTGCTAATCGGGAGGTCATCCTCCATTATAGAGAGATTCCTTTTCACTAGGGTGTGGCGGTAGTATGGATGAGTGTAGGATGCACCAGAGGATTATGCCACTTATGCTCAGATAGGTCATGAGCTTGGACTTGGATGGACCATGAGGCTCTCTTATGCCTTGTGTTCACAAGAGTATAGTGCTATTACTGGTAGAGATTTGGAGTATAGACCAGAGGTACTTGATGCTAGAGTTACAGATGGGTTCATTGCCTAGCTTGCTGACCATCCCATCCACAGATTCTCAGATTTGATAGAGCTGATACCCTCCATGGAGGAGGTGATGGACATTACAGGTGCTCTGATGGGATAGGGTCCCCGACCTACACAGGTTCCTATTGTGCACCCCACACCTCTGAGACCTAGAGTGATGGCTCTACCACAGAGGTCATCAGGATAGATGAGGCCCCCTCGTCCCACTAGTTCAACAACAAGAAGATCTACAGGTTCTCATAGATGAACTAGGGGAGAGGGTAGTACTTTAGGTGGTGTTGGTTCAGTTGAGGAGGTACTTGCAACAAAGCAGGCTGTGGGTGGTGGTATTGATCTGATACCAGAGGATACAGGTTTTGATTTAGGTGCTGAGGTCAGACGTCATAAGGCACAGAGAGTAGAGACCACTGAGCAGGTTGCCCCAGATACTGAGATGCCAGCAGCCAATGTTGATCCTACTATTCCTCTTACTCCACAGGAGACTATCAGATGTCTCAGAGTACAGGTCAGGGACCTGAAGGTTCGCAATGCTTGGTGGGAGGAGAGATATATAGAGGCAGATAGAAAGCGTACTGAGCTTCATGCTGAGGTGCAGAGATTATAGGCAGAGGTGATTCATCAAACCTCCCAGGCAGCCTACTATGTGTCCACACATTATACTGTTGTTCCTGCTGCATAGAGAGTCCCTTCATACTGTTAGTATATGATGGCATCAGAGGGAGCCAGAGTGCCCAGAGCAGAGGCAGTACCATAGGCACCACCACCCCCTCCACCAGATGTAGAGGATCATGCTGATAGCTGATCAATTTTAATATGTTCTAATATACTGTGCTCTTTTTTTTTATCATTGATATACTATTCTGACTTTGAGAGCTCACATGAGCTCATTCTTTTGTACACTGTGCTAGTAGTGCACCCCTGATGAGTTCAAGATTTTTGATATATATATATATATATATATATATATATATATATATATATATATATATATATATATATATATATATATATATATATATATATATATATATATATATATGAGATCGATATTTTGGTTGTGACTTCATGTGTACTTGTCATGTTTTAATTTATGATGATCTCATGTGATGTTGATGCTATGAGTAGTGTAGAATGTATGTATGGCTTAATGCAATGCAATGATTTTTTTCATATGTATGGATGTAATGCAAATGTATTTGATTATGGAAAGATGTATGTATGATTTATGTTGATGCACATGGATGAATTGTAATGCAACAGATGATTATGATATGTAAATGCAATGATACACATGATATGTTTTGCAAGAATTGATGAAGACAAGTACTCGATCTTATGTCAAAAGGATGTTTAACCCAGGAGGATAACTGCTTGCGATTCTATGAAGAGACCTTCGAGTTAGGTGTCAACTCTTGTTAGATTTGAAAAGACAATTTGAAGAATTGTTTAAGCATTGAAGTTCATTTAGCCATTGTGAGATCATGCAATCATGCAAAAATGCAAAGAGACATGCAATATGAAATGCAACCTAAGACCTAGGACCTAGTCACTGATCATGTGTCGGTCATTCTCATCATTGAATTTTTAGGTATCTGGATAAATCAATACAATGCCCACTAGTTATGAAACCATAGACATATGAATATTGATTTGTATTCGTAGGAATCAATACAACACCCACTGGTTAGGCAACCATGGACATATGAATATTGATTTTACTTTCAGAATGTCAGATTAGATATAAGCACCAAGGCACAAATGCCAGGATGACCTGAATATCATGTCCATTTTGATATAGCAATTTGTATAAGCATCAAAACATAAATGGCATAATGACTAGAATACACTTGGCAGTGTAAACACATCAAGCAGTCAAGAGATCATTCTAAATCTAATGTGAATTACCCATAGTGACCCTTTATCATCCACATCCTTAGGTAAGATTGTGTTTCACAGTAGGAGAAAGAACTCTCTCAAAAAGATAATAGTTAGATCAAACTTCCTTGAATTTTTTGGGCATCAATGGTCAAGGTACGTATGGCCATCCAATTCAAGATAGAGGCTCTTACAGTTGGACACCATTTCAATCCAGAATTTCTAAAGTTGTTATATTTTCACATACAAGAAGAAAACAAAGAAAAGATTATGCCCCCAGTCATCACTCTCTAAATCCTGTAAAGCACATCATTGAAGAGCTTGTGGGAACAAAATGTGCAAAAATTACAATGTGAATCAGTAAGCATACAAGGAGATAAAAGCATGAAGCATAGATTGTTTTCATTTTGTGTTGATGTTTGATTACATTGTTGTAGATGCAAAATCCTTTTTGGACATGAGACTGACTGACTGACTCGGATGGAGCTTCAAAGGACTCTAACTGGATATGATACATCTAAGATACACTAGAGACCATAGGATATGACATTGATTGCCCCCAAGTGTTAAGCATTGATAGGATACAGACGCTTCAGCTGATTGGTGTACAAACTAACTTATTGAAAATAGGAATGCGGAAACAAACCGGGAGATACATACAAACTAAAGCAAGACTGAAAGCTAGAAAAGACCAAGATTGCGCTAATAGATGGAGCATTTTGAAACAAGTGACACTTGTTTGCCATGTTTTCACCATCTTGGCAGAGATTCTATTTTTGCTACCAAGGCGCTTGTTTCCAGGTTTTCACCAAGACAATTTTTCTTTTTCTCATTTTTTTTGCATTTTGCATTTTTTCAATTTTTTTTTTTGTACTTTTGATATTTTTTACTTTTTTTGTGAATCATCAAGGCACCTATTGCTAGGTTTTCACCAAGATGTTCATTTTTTCAGGACTTTTTCCAATTTTTATGATTTTTTTCAGGACATTTTACCATACACTGAATGCCTTAGGCATAGAATTTCTTCAAATGGAGAACGTTGATTGGTTCTTGGAGCTGTTCTCCTTCAGTCATTGAGAGTTGATAGGCACCGAAGCCAAAAGTAGCAGTGATAACAAAGGAACCTAGCCAGTTGGGTTCAATCTTCCCCTTGTGCTCTCTATGTGATTGATTTTTAGGATTCTCTCTCAAGACTAGATCGCCAACCTGAAATTCTCTATGTCTGACTCTCTTGTTGTAACCTCTAGACATTCTCTTCTGATATACTCTGAGATGATCATACGCTGCTTGTCTACACTCATTTAGTAGTTCAAGTTCTTGCAACCTAGATACTCTGTAGTCATCATCAGTTACTAGACCATACATTCTGATTCTTAGTGATGGGATTTTGACCTCAATAGGTAGTACCGCTTTAGACCCATAAACTAAAGTGAAAGGTGTAGCCCCAGTGGGCATTCTGATACTTGTTCTATAGGCCCAGAGAGCTGGATTGATCATGAGATGCTAGTCTCTTCCTATTTTATTAATTGTATGGTGCAAGATTTTCAACAGATTCTTGTTAGAAGCCTCTGCTTGTCCACTCCCTTGAGGATAGTAGATAGATGACCAATGTTGTGTAATCTTGAATTTAGCACATAAATCATCTAGATCTTTGTTCTTGAATTGTCCACCATTATCTATGATTATGGAATGAGGTATCCCATATCTGCATATGAGGTATCCCATATCTACATTTGAATTGTCCAGTTGCTTGAGTCAAAGGGACTACTTCTACCCATTTTGTAAAATAATCTGTAGTAGTGATTATATGGGTATGTCCATTAGAAAAATGAGGATGTATAGCTCCTATAAGATCAAAGGCCCATTGATGAAAAGGCCATTATGTAGTAAAGGGAATTAGATCTCTCCCTGAAGCATGAATTAGGTTGCCATGTACTTGACACTTTTGACAATTCTTAGCAAATTTGATAGACTCTTTCTCCATTTCAGGCCAATAGTACCTAGCCCTTATAATTTTTCAAGCTAGTGTTAAATCATTTGAGTGTGACCCAAAAATACCATCATGGACTTCCTCTAATGCATGTTGAGACTCTTACCATTCTAAACATCTAAGTAGCGTACCATCTAGACCTCATTTGTATAGATGGTGACCAATGATGACATATCGGGAGGCATTACGGATAAGGTATCTCTTTTCATGGAGATTGAAGGTATCAAGAATGATTTGGTCTTGGAGATAGGAGAATAGGTTTTTGTATCTGGATGAATCATGACCAACAACAGTGCAAATCATGTGGGTTTCAGGGGAGTCATATGCAGGATAAGATAGTGCTTCCACTAGGAACTCATAGCATAGCTCATGTTCAAGTTGTTGTAATAGAGTAGATAATGTTGCCATTGCATCGGTAGCCTTGTTCTCTGTTCTAGGAATTTTCTCAAATGAGATAGCTGTGAAATACTTCTTTAGATCATCTACCATTCTTTTATAAGGAATGAGCTTTTCATCTTTAGTTTGGTACACATCATTGACTTGATGGATAACAAGTTGAGAGTCTCCATGAATGTGTAATTCTGTTATTCTCCACTCAATTTCTATTTTCATACCATTAAGAAGGGCTTCATATTCTACAATATTGTTTGTGCAAGGGAACTTTAATCGGAATGCTTTTGGGATTGAGTATCCTTGAGGAGTTATGAACAATATGCTTGCTCCAGATCCATTCTATGTATAGGAGCCATCAAAGAATAACTGTCATTCTCTAGAAGAAAGAGTCATGATAGAGGAATCTGGAAATTCCATTTGCATTGGTGTATCATCAATCATAGGTGCATCTGCTAATTGATCAGCAATAACCTATCCTTTTATAGCTTTTCTTTCCACATATTCAATGTCAAATTCACTTAAGAGCATGACCCATTTAGCTAATCTACCCGTGAGGGAAGCTTTGCTTAGTAGGTACTTTAGTGGATCAATTTTAGCTCCCAAATGTGTGGTATGAGCTAACATGTAGTGTCTCAATTTTTGTGATGCAAAGATCATAGCTAGACAAGCTTTCTCAATCATTGAATAGTTCTTTTCATATGCAACCAATGTTCTACTGATATAGTATATAGCTCTTTCCCTTTTGTTCTCATCATGTTGTGTAAGCAATGCCCCCAGTGATGTATCTATTGTGGATACATATAAGATTAATGGCTTCCCCTGAATAGGAGGCATCAAGATAGGAGGATTTGATAGATATTGTTTGATATGTTCAAATTTCTTCTCACATTCTTCATTCCATGAAAAGGTCACACCTTTATGTAATGTTTTCGTAAAAGGTTGTGATATGTCTGCTAGCTGTGATATGAATCTCCTGATAGATTGAACTCTTCCTTGCAATGTCATCATTTAACTAATGTTCTTGGGAGGTTGCATCTCCATTATAGCCTTTACTTTAGCTAGATCAACTTCAATGCCTTTCTTTGAGACTATGTATCCTAAGAGCTTTCCAAAAGTGACACCAAAAGCACACTTCTTAGGATTTAGTATGAGACTAATTTTTTCCATTCTGTCTAGTATCTTGCTCAAGTCATTTAGATGTTCATCTCTAATCATAGATTTTGCTAAAGTATCATCAACATAATCCTCCATAGTCCTATGCATCATGTCATGAAAAATAGAAGTCATAGCTCTCTGATATGTAGCACCAGCATTCTTAAGCCCAAATAGCATGACATTCCAACAGAAGGTACCCCATGCACATGTGAAAGTAGTTTTATCTTGATCTTCTGGTGCAATTTTTATTTGATTATATCTAGAAAAACCATCCATTAAGGAATACATCTCGAAGCCCACAGTCATGTCCACTATCATATCAATGTTAGGTAATGGAAAATTATCCTTAGGGCATGCTCTATTCACATCTCAAAAGTTTGTGCACACTCTGATTGATTTGTTTGGTTTAGAAATAGGTACAATATTAGAGATCCATTATGCATAATCAATAACTTGGATGAATCCGGCTTTCAGGAGCTTCTCTAATTCAGCTTTTACCAAGAGTGCAACATGAGGATGCATCTTTCTCAATTTTTGGTTAACAGGTTTAACATTTGGAGCTATAGATAAATGATGCATTATAAGATTAGGATCCAACCCTGGCATATCTGAATATTTTCATGCGAATTTGTTCTTCTTTTCTATTAAGAATGTTGTAAAGTTTTTCTTCTCTTCTTTTGATAAAGATTGTGCTACATGAATCAACTGTGGTTCTTTTGTTGTTCCCAAGTTGATGGATTGAGTAGGCTTGATTAGAACTAGAGATCTGTCCTGTAAATGACTCAGAAGGACATCAAATATCTCATCCTTAGGTGCCTCAGAGAGGTTTTCACCTTTCGATACATCTTTTATTTTTAGTTTTGTAGGTTCTGAGACTGCCACAAAGTGGTTTTCACCCTCAGAACTCCTTTTCTTTTTATTCTTATTCTTATTTTTCTGACTAAGATACTTGATGTCTGACTCTATCATGCTAACACTTGATTCACTGATGGAAGTCCTCATAGGCTCAATTGCATTGAGGTAGCAAGCAAGGGCATAGTCATTCAGGAAGGTATAAATACCATGGCTTGGATTTGTGGAGGTTTGATCAAGAAGTTCAGGATGTTGGATAGTCAAAATGGGGAAAGATTGGGAGATAGTGTTTATGGATATGGATCTGTCATCATCAGTCCTAACCCGATGCTAAAGTTGAAAGGTGAAATTACAACTTAAGACATTCAATTCATGAATAGGCTCAATGTCATTATGGAAATCCAATTCAGCCATTGGTGGATCAGACTCAATAAGGTCATTACTTCATTCTAGACTTACATTGGGTTTAGGTGCATATTGGTGAATAACATCAACATGTTTTTCTATGATAAGATTATCTTCCTCTGGAATGACTCCCCATTCATAGTCATTAGATTCATCTTCTGACTCAGGACCTCTAGGAAACCTTAGAACATGCATATAGTCAGGATGAACACCCCAAAAAGGGTTACCCTCAGTTTTTTATTTGAATTCATACTCATGGGAATCTGTTTTAGAATAACTACTACCTTCCTCTTTGTCTGTTTGATTATCTTCGAGATTAGCTAGTTCTTGTGTTACAATTGTCTCTAGCTCTATAGTAGGTTCTTGTGTTTCTACTACATTGATTCTTTTTATTGGATCATCTTCAGCTTCAAGGAGGTCTTTGATTTCCTTAGGCAGACACTCATAAGGAATAAGTTTTGAGTTGTCTGAATCACTATCTGATGGTTCAATTTCTTCCTTTTTAAGAAGGGCTTCTCCTGGTGCAATCTTCTCTATGACATGAGAACAATTACCTTTGAGGTGGAAGGGTTTCTTTTGAAAGCGTAAGCCAACAGTATCATTGTTTTCCCTACCAGTATGTGAAATAGGTGTTATAAGACCTTTTCCTCTGACTCCTAGAGGTCCTTTACCTGAATATCCCATCTTAGCTATCAATTTATCTCCTAGACCATATGACTTAGAAGGGATTTTGGATACTGTAGAGTCACTAGGTTGAACAACTTGAGATTCAGGTTCATCCTTGTATAGCCATGCAAGAACAACTTTATCCTCTTCAAATTCTTGCTTGGAGACTTGTTCTACCACAAAATTTCTTTTATATGCCTCAAGAGGTTCTTTAGAGTTTGGTTTGGACTAATTTAAAGACTGTCCATAAGACTTAGGTGAGATAGGAAGAGATGTCAAAGATAATACTTGTTCTATAGTATATTCTCCCATACCATTTTCTTTGATATTGACCTCTTTTTCAATGTCTTCCATTTTAGATGTGGATGCTTCTTTTGTTGACTTAATGGAATATTCTCTGTTATTAGGCACAAGTTTATCCACACTTTCCTTCAATGTATTGCAAGTGGTGGATATGTTTGCTAGAATAGTGACCTCTACTCCTTCATAAGGAAATTTCAAACATTGGTGGAATGTAGAAGGAATAGCCTTCATCTCATGTATCCATGGTCTCCCTAGAAGAATGTTGTAAGCCAAAGGTAGATTTTGATTCTGAACTAGCTGTAAACAATGTCCATGGTTGAATTTTGTACCTAGCTATAAACACAACACTTCAGTAAAACATTAAAGGTTAGGTAAAATCAAAATCGTGCAGTGAAATGGAAACTAATCTAACCAGGCAATTTACTGCCTTCTAGTAGATGGGAGTATGTATTCTCAGATTGGACCAAAATCAGTGACCTTGACGACACCTAAACGAAGGATTTGAATGTAGAATCTAGATATGAGATGAATGCAAATTAATCTATATTTTTGGATTTTTTTTGCAATAAGATAAACTCAATTGATATGAATCTATTCTAGATGAAAACTGATATGATATGCAATTGATCTAACAATGATATGCTAAATATGAAACTAAAAATGATTAAAAACTAGATTGATCTCACAAAAGTTGTTGATTTGCAAAGAAGCTTCAATTCTTTAGATGTCAATTCGCCAGTGTGATTGTGTAAATTCGTGGATTGATTTTGGAAGAGTAAGTATGCAAACTTGTGAGATGAATTATGAAGAGCTGAGCCTTGATTTTATAGAAATCCTAGGCTTTGGAGGTGCATGAAAAAAGCCACAAATCACTCAGGTTGATTTTTGAGTCAACAAGGAATTAAAGATAGTTAACTCGCAAAAAATCATGCAAAAATATTTTTTTTTTAATTTAAATAAGAAGTTGAGATCAACTTTCAACTCAAAAGAGAGTTGAGTTTATTTTTAAAACAAATTGAATTGATTTTTTGATTTAAAGTTCAACTGCTTTTTGGATGTGCATAATTAATTATGAATTAAATAAATAAATAAAGTGATTTATCCTCAACTTAATTGATTTTAAATTTAAAAACAATTGATTTATGGGTTAATCAATTATTAAATCAAACTTTTATTCCAAAAACTATATTATTAAATTTGACAATTGACATTAATTAGTTAAATAAGTATTTAATCAATTAGTCATAGGATATTTGATTTATTGTCAAAATGAAATAATACAATTTAGGAATAAATATAATTAAATTTAATTAAATAATTAAGTGGCAGTATTAAATCTAATTAGTTAAATATTCAGAATATTCAATTAATCAAACTTTAGGATAAATAAGATTTATTGCCAAATAATCATTAAATTAAAGATAATTAGGATAAATAAGAATATCACTAGGAATATTCCCCGATGCAGAATTTAGGATAATCAATTAAGATTCGATGATATTTAGATGTGCCTTAGGTTAGGACTTTGATGTCGATTTCATTCGATGTGTTGATATAGGAGATTAATGAACCTATAGCCCATTTTTGGGGTATTACAGATCTCAGTAAAGTTAGGCTAAAAGGCTACAAGCCCCAATTAGGCCTAATTAGGTCTTTCAACACTCCTTCCGGACTATAACTCTCCAACTTCCCACACAAGTGCCAAAACAAACTTGATATTTAAACACCCTTTTCAAATTTCTTGAAGATTTACAAGGTCTTAGAACCTCATGGCATCCATATAGTACCTTCCTATTATTGTGCCTATTTTTAAGGCCTAATTGCTTATCACTAGTCACAGTAGAAAAATGTTTCTCTCTCCCTTTGAAAGTTTGTTCATCATCTCTCCTTTATAGGATAGAGTCTTTAAACATTTTTCCTTACTCCTTCACCCTTGGATTGAGTCATTCAACCCCCGAGGCCTCATATCCACTACTTGAAACAGTCAAGTCTCCTAACCAGGCACATTGTGTCTCGCCTAGGGCTTGATAGTAAAATTAGATCCTCTACACACCTAGCCATAAAAATTCATATTTAAAACATATACACATTTCTCTAGCATATTCTACAGGGCCATATAGTTCCCTCCAGTGGTTTTCATGCTAGAGCCATTTTGAGACTCTCAACCCTAATTAGACCAGTGAACTAGTCTCAGAGGAAAGTTCTAAGGAAAGAAAAGTAAAACAAACCTAATCCTAATATGTACACACAAAAATAAAATAGTAACAAAAGACTAAATACACATGGAGAGACTAGGCTTATATCAACCCATTGCACAAGGATAATCAAGCTCTTAGCATTGTTTTTATTCTACAGAGCACACCAGTAAATTCAATTCAAAAACCAAAATGTACAAAACTTTCCAACCCTCTTAGCACTGGTTGGAAAAACACTTAAGTAAGTTAGGGAGACTGGGAAAAACTATCCAAATGGATCCCTAACTAATTTTAGCCTTCAAGAGGCATTTTGACAATTGTTGTCATGACAACTTTGACAACTTTTGTTGTCAAGCTTGTTTAGATCACTCCAAGGAGTTCTAGGTGACCTCAATGGTGGATCAAACACTCTGAGACCATTTTCTTTCCTTACTCCCTCCTTTTGGGAATTCAAACTAACCTTTGATCAACTAGAACATTTAAGGTAGCAACTATAAAAAGAAAACTAAGACTAACCAAGCCTAGAGAAGACCTTTCATAACTCTTAACCAACCTTCCTAAGGCTTCTTAGACTCACACACTCACTTGGGACTCTTCATAGTCTGTATTAATTAGTGAGTTAGCTAAGGTCACTAAAAACCAAAATGTTTAGACTAGGGTAGCCTAAAGACCCTAGGTGCTCATGCACCATTCTCCCCCTGCAACAAGAAGTCAAGTGACACTAGGGGTTAGGAGATGTAAACTAATTCCCATATTTTTGAAACTATTCTCTGCTACCCAAGTAGCCTCTGATTCAGGTTGCTGCTTCCATTTGATGAGGTGTTCCATCTATACACCATGCCTTGTCTTTTTCTCGACTCTTGAGTCTAGTATCTTCTGAGCTTGAGGCTTCATTGGTATAGGTAACTTGAGGTCCTTTACATCGGTAGTCACATCAGGGTTGTTCTCTTCTTCTTATAAATTAGGGCCCCTGTATTTAATTAGATCTTGGACATTAAAAACATGAGATATGACCAACTCCTTTGATAAGCCTATCTTGTATGCATTAGACCATATTTAGCTAGAACTCTACATGGTCCTACCCTTCTCATCTGTATTTTCTTCGGTATGCCTTTTTGGAGTCTAGATTTATTGAGATGTGCCATCACCTGATCTCCAAATTCAAACTATAAATCCTTTCTTCTTTCATCCACCTTAGTTTTAATATAATGATTAGCTTCTACCAATGTCCTTCTCACCCGTTCATGGACTTCTTGCATAGATTGAGAAAAGTCATCTGCATGACCACTAACTCCTACTTGGTTACCTGACTCCCTAAGTTCACACACACCTCTTGGATGGATTCCATACACTACCCCAAATGGACTTTTATCGGTGGATCTATTTGTATTGTCATTGTAAGAAAATTCAGCTTGTGGTAATACTCAGTCTCACATTTTCCCATACTCCTTGGTGAGACATCTCAATATATTTCCAAGCACTCTGTTTATCACCATTGTTTTGCCATCCATTTGAGGATGATGAGCTGAACCAAATGAAATGTTTGTACCCAATCTCTTCCATAGGGTCTTCCAAAAGTGCCCCATGAACTTCACATCCCTGTTTAACATAATGTTGATTAGTAGGTCATGAATCCTCACCACTTCCTTGAAGAAAAGATGAGAAATATAGATGGCATCATGTGTTGTTTTGAAAGGTATAAAGTGGCTCATTTTACTAAACCTATCAACCAATACAAAAACATTGTCAAAGCCAACAACTATCCTTGGTAGACCTACTATAAAATCCATGCTAAGAACACTCCCATAGTCTGGTTGGGATAGGTAGAGGCTGATATAACTTTGCATTGTAAGATGTGCCCTTAGATTTTTGGCATACTACACACTGCTCCACATACCTCCTACCATCTCTTTTCATCTTGGGCCAATAATAAAACCTTTTCACTAAGTCCAATGTCTTATTCAAACCAAAATGTCCACTAAGGCTCCCATTGTGCTTCTCTTGTATAAGGTTTTCCCTCATGGATCCCTTGGGTACACATAGCTAGTTACCCTTAAATAACAAGCCATTTTGCAAGGTGTTGTCAGAAAATTCACTATGAAAGTGATTCTCAAATTTATTACATACCTTATATACCCTTGAGAAGTCTTCATCTTCTTTGTAGAGTTCCTTGAATCCTTCTAGGCCAATGCTTTGAAGTTGAATCTCTTGGACAATTAGAAACCTCTGGCTAAGTGCATCTACAACCTTATTGTTTAGGCCTTTCTTGTGCTTAATAGTAAAGGTATAGGCTTGGAGAAACTCCATCCACTTGATATGTCTATGACTTAACTTTTCTTGTGTGTTGATGTAACTTAGTGCTTGATCATCTATATAAACTACAAACTCCTTAGGCAATAGATATTGCATCCATTTCTTAAGAGCTTGAACCAATGCATAGAGTTCCAAATCATATGAAGAGTACCTTGAATTAGCTTCATTCAACCTTTCACTTAAAAATGCAACTGACATTCCCTCTTGGTTAAGGACTACTCCGACTGCTATGTTGCTTACATCACATTGCACAATGAATAGCTTATCAAAGCTTGGTAAGACTAGGATGAGTTGTGTTGCCACTCTTTTCTTCATTTTCTCAAATCCTTAATAAGCTTCCTTGGTCCATTTGAACTTAGTTTTGACTCCTCCTTTTATTGTATCAAGTAGAGGTGAACATATCTCACTAAAGCCTATCATGAACTTTCTATAAAATTGAGCTAACCCATGAAAGCTCCTCACTTCAGTCCCTATTGTAGGAGTGGGCCAATTTAGAATGGCTTATATTTTTCTTGAGTCCATTTTCAAATAACCTTGGGAGACTACAAAGCCTAGGTAGACTAACTCTTGCTTTAAGAATTCACTCTTTTCTAGGTTAATGGCTAGCTTCTACTCATGCAACCTTCTCATGAAAACTTCTAGGTGTTTCATGTGTTCCTCCTTGGTCTTACTAAAGATGAGGATATCATCTAAGTATACCACCAGAAACCTTCCTATGTAATATTTTAGGACTTCATTAATTAATCTCATGAATTTACTAGATGCATTTGTGAGCCCAAAGGGCATGACCAACCATTCATAAAGACCCTTTGTGGTTTTAAAAGTTGACTTCCGTTCATCCCCCTCTTTCATCCTAATTTGGTGGTACCCACTCTTAAGATCTATTTTAGTGAAGTACCTAGACCCCTGAAGACAATCCATAAGGTCTTCTATTCTAGGAATAGGAAATCTATACCTAATAGTTATCCTATTTATTGCCCTAGAGTCAGTGCATAATCTCCATTTACCTCCTTTCTTTGGTACCAAGACCACTGTGACAACACATGGACTGATGCTCTTTCTAATTAGTCCTTGATCAAGTAGCTCCTGAATCTACCTTGCAATCTCCTTATTTTGGTCCAATGTCATCTTGTATACTGCTTTGTTAGGCAAAGATGCTCCTGGTATGAAATCTATTTGGTGCATGATTTCTCTTTGAGGAGGGAGGGTAGTTGGTGTCCCATCACTGATAATATCACTAAAATGATCCAATAATTGCCTTACTTCTTTTGGTATAGTGGTTTATTGAGACTTGATCTCCTCCTTGGGATTAATGACTATAGCTACTCCAACTCCTTCCTCCTCCTTGAGTTCATGCAAGAACTCCTTACCACTCATCAAAAGCACATTAGTATCCCCTGAGGTTGTAGCTCCTTCTTCCACAAGTGATTGGATCTTGTATGTTACATCATTCTTCTTGAAGGTATACATGTTATTTTTCCCATGGTAGACTACATCCCAGTCATATTGCCACAGTCTGCCCAATAGAAAGTGGCAAGAATCCATTGGCAAGATGTCACATATAATTTTGTCTTGGTATTCACCAATCAAAAATTCAACCCACACTTGTTCATTCACTAAGACATTTTGTCCTTTTTTTAGCTAGGTTACCTTATAGGGATGTGTGTGGGGTATCTTAGTGAGTTTCAACTTTTGGACAACCTCCTATGAGATGATGTTATCTATTGAGCCTGATTCAATAATGACCTTTCACACCTTTCCAAGGATCTTACAATTGATCCTAAATAGATCCCTTTTCTTCCTTGACCGGTTCTTTGAGTAGGACCCTCCTAAACATGAGGTTCTCATCATTCTCTAAATCTAGACTCACCTCCGGTGATTTGACACTACCCACTTCTTCTTGTGCATAGGATATCTTCTTCTCCCCATGGGAACTTGAAGCTTTGTTAGGGAATCTATAAGCAGGATGGCCTAATTGACCATAGTTGTAACATTTCATATTTGCAAAGTGTGAACCTCTGCCAAAATTACTTGATCTACCTCTTCTACCTCCATGAAATCCTCTTCCTCTACCATAGTTACCTCTTCCACTTAGCTCACTACTTTTTTCAACCAATTTGGTATCCCCTTGGCTTCTAGGCTCAACATTTCTACTATTGTATCCACCCCTATGTCCTCTAGAGTCTCTTCCTCTTCCTCTACCCCTAGGGTTAGAGTCTTGCTTCTTTTTATTTTTCTCTTCCACCTTAAGTGCCAACTAAAAGAACTTATGAAAAGTAGTAGGAGTCCACAAACTAATCTCTTATTGGATACTCCATCTTAACCCATCTAAGTACCTTTCCACTCTAATACTTTCCTCTTCTTGCACCTTGGACCTTGGACATAGTTTTGGGAATTCTTTAGTATAACAGGCAACATCCATCTCTTTATGTCTAAGACTTTGCCTTTTTTTTGTGTAATTGGATCTCATGATCATCTGGTAAGTAATTCTCTTTGATTTTTGTCACCATAGCTCTCCAATTACCTATTGGTCTTTTCCCTTCTCTTTCCCTCTCTTCTTGAAGGAATTTCCACCAATTTAGGGTTGGTCCCCTTAGTCTTGCTTTAGCAACCTTCACCTTTTGCACCTCTATGATACCTTCACATTCGAAATGATTCTCCATCCCCTCAATCCATTCCATGACCAATTTTGAATCCATTTTTCCAATAAATATGGGTATCCCCTCAAGTGCCTTGCCACCCAATGCTTTGATAGCCCTAATGGAAGGTTCTTCTTGCAATGGAGGATTGGGTTCATGTACATAGTCATCCTCTTTCATAGCTTTTCCTTTGACTTCATCAAATTCTAAATTTTTCTTCATCTTATCAACTGCCTCTACAACTTCATCAAGTTTTTCCTTCATAGCCTCTAAGGCTTCTTCAAGGAGTCTATTTTTCTCCCTTTGTTCTATCACTTCTCTTGCCAACTCACCATTTTTCACCATGGTGGATTCTCCCACTGATTCACTTCCAAATTCAGACATGCACTATGCCTTGTCCCAAATCTTTTGGTAGCTGTAATACCAATTTAACAGGGAGATCTCTCTATCCTAGTTCTATTTCTCCTAGGGATTCCTCTAGGCCCTTCTCCTAGCCTAATGAGGGATAATCTAAGACCCTACTTATATTAGGGATTCTTCCCAATCACTTCTCTCTCTAAGACCTCTCTACCAAATTACCAACACAACTCTATCTCCTTATTCCCTTCCATGGACTCATTTCCTTAATTCCATCACCTTATACTGTCAAATTGAAAACTCTTTGCAATTGGATAGAAGTCCTCCTATGAACTATTCTTGGATGGTTTTGAGATGCTTAAGTCTTCAAACCCCTTGATTCAATAGTCAATCTCACTAAAGTAAGGCTAAAAGGCTACAAGCCCTAATTAGGCCTAATTAGGTCTTTCAACACTCCTACAGACTATAACTCTCCAAATTCCCACACAAGTGTCAAAAAAATTGTTATTTAGACACCCTTTGCAAATTTCTTGAAGATTTCCAAGGTCTTAGAATCTCATGGCATATGTACAGTACCTTCCTATTATTGTGCCTATTTTTAAGGCCTAATTGCTTATCACTGGTCAGAGTAGAGAAATGGTTCTCTCTCCCTTTAAATTTTTTTTCATCATCTCTCCTTTATAGGATGGAGTCTTTAGACATTTTTCCTTATGCCTTCACCCTTGGATTGAGTCATTCAATCCTCAAGGCCTCCTATCCACTTCTTGCAACATTCAAGTCTCCTAACTAGGCACATTGTGGCTCGCCTAGGGCTTGATAGTAAAATTAGATCCTCTGCACACCTGACCATAAAAATTCATATTTACAACATATATACATTTCTCTAGCATATTCCACATGTCCATATAGTTCCCTCCATTTTTTTTCATGCTAGATCCATTTTGAGACTCTCAACCCTAATTAGACTAGTGAACTGGTCTCAGAGGAAAGTTCTAAGGAAAGCAAAGTAAAAAAAGCTAATCCTAATATGTACATGCCAAAATAAACTAGTAAAAAGATAATAATTACACATGTAGAGACTAGGCTCAGATCAATCCATTCCACAAGGATAATCAAGCTTGTATCACTATTTTTATTCTTCAGAGCACACTAGTAAATTCAATTCAAAACCCAAAAGTTACAAAAATTGCCATCCCTCTTAGCACTGGTTGGAAAAACCCTTAATTAAGTTAGGGAGACCAGAAAAAATTGTCCAAATAGATCCCTAACTAATTTTAGTCTTTGAGAGGTATTTTGACAATTGTTGTCATGACAACTTTGAAAAGTTGCAAAGTTGTCACTGACAACTTTGACAACTTTTGTTGTCAAGCTTGTTTAGATCACCCCAAGGAGTTCTAGGTGACCTCAATGGTGGATCAAACTCTTTGAGACCATTTTCTTTCCTTACTCCCTCCTTTTGGGAATTCAAACTAGCCTTTAACCAACTAGAACATTTAAGGTAGCAACTATACAAAGAAAACTAAGACTAACCAAGCCTAGAGAAGACCTTGGCTAACTCTTAACCAACCTTTCTAAGACTTGTTATACTCACACACTCAATTGGAACTCTTCATAGTCCTTATTAATCAGTGACTTGGCTAAGGTCACTACAAGCCAAAATGTTTAGACTAGGGTAGCCTAAAGACCCTAGGTGCTCCTACACCACTAAACCTGACCATGTCATGTGAAAACAATGTCAAATGGGAAAAATGTCAAAATATAGTTTTAAGAGAAAAAAATATTTATCTAATGCTATTTTGGAGTTGGTTCATACCGACTTGTGTGGTCCATTCAAAACTCAAAGTTATTATGGAGATAGATATTTTATTGTGTTTGTTGATGACTACTCTAGGATGATGACTGTCATGTTCTTAAGAGAAAAATATGAAGCTTTTAAGATGTTTAAATGGTTTAAAGCTAAAGTGGAAAAAGAAAGTGGTAAAGAGTTAAAATGCTTGAGATCAGATAGATGTGGTGAGTTATTTCTGATGAGTTCACTAATTTTTTGAATGAGAATGGAATTAAGAGATAGGTTTCTGCACCGAGGACACCACAACATAATGGGATTGTTGAAAGGAGGGATTGATTGTGCTAGAACACTAATGATTGAAAAGGATGTTGTATAGATATACTAGAGAGAATCTATTAGTACTATTGTATACACATTGAACCAAGTTCAATTGAAGAAAGATTCAAACAAAACACCCTATGAATTATGGTATGCTTACATACCGAATGTAAGTTATTTCAGAATATTTGGAAGTAGATGTTACATTTTGAAAGATTATAGAAATGGGAAATTTGATTCAAAAGGTGATAAATGAATATTCTTAGGATATTATACTAAAAGAAAATATTACAAATGTTTAAATAAGGCTACTAACAAGATGATTGAAAGTGCAAATGTGAGAGTTGGTGAATTTGCTAAGAAAAATGATGAAGAAAGAAAAAAGGAACCAGAAGATTATGATAGATTTACATACATTGAGAAACCTAACACTCTACCCAAGAAACAACCTAGCATTATCGAGAAACAGGGTAATGATATCAAGCATTAGTATATGCAGACTGAGAATCGGGAAATAGTTACTAATGAAGATCATGATCCTACACCGAGTGAATAACATAATGAAGAACAAAGAATTAAACTAGTACTTGAAAAATATGTGAGGAGACACCATCCACATAACCATATTACTAGAGACAAGAAAGATAGCATGACGATATGAAGTAAGTTGAAAGACAACACATGCTTAGTTTGTGAATTTGAACCTAAAACTATTAGAGATGCACTTTAAATGATGAATGTATTAAAGCCATGAATGAAGAAATTGAGCATATAATGAAAAATAAAACATGGACATTGGTACCGAGAATGAATGATAAGAATGTTATTGGAACGAAATGGATATTCAGAATCAAGTTGAATGAAAATGGAGAAGTCACTGGAAATAAAGAAAGACTTGTATGCAAAGGTTATGCACAAGAAGAAGGTATTGATTATGGTGAGACTTTTGCACTGGTTGCTAGACTTCAAGGAGTTAGAATATTGCTTTCTTATGCTGACTACAAAGGATTTAAAGTTTATCAAATGGATGTCAAATCTGCATTTCTAAATGGAATACTTGAGGAAGAGGTATACATTGAACAACTTAAAGGTTTTGTTGATCCTAATTAAAAAAACATGGTACGTAAGTTTCACAAAGCACTATATAGATTAAAACAAGCACCGAGAGCATGGTATGAAAGAATGCATTCCTATCTTATCAGTATTGGATTTGTTAGAACAAGTGATAACATCAATTTATAATTGAAAGGTGAAACTGATGATAAGATTCTTATTGCTGAAATTTTTGTGATGATATCATATTTAGAGGACATGATAATCTATGCAAATCATTTGTTGATGAAATGAGAAAAGATTTGAAATGTCAATGTTTAGAGAGATTAAATTCTTTCTTAGCTTGCAAATTTTACAACAAAGTGAAGGCATATACATTACTCAATCAAAGTACATAAAATAAGTATTGAAGACCTTTGGTATGGAAGATTTAAAACTGATCGATACACCTATGGTCACGTGATGAAAATTGACAAAGGATGATCAGTCAACCGAGGTAAATCAGATACTATACAGATCAATGATTGGTAAGTTGATGTATATTGTGCATAGTAGACTGGATATTGCACATGCAGTTGGAATTGTAGCCAAATTTTCTGCTAATCCTAAAGAATCGCATATGACAGTTGTAAAAAGAATTTTGAGATACTTGAAGAACACTGAAAACTATGGTTTGTGGTATAAGAAAGAGGGAAATTTTGAACTGAAAGTTTACACATATGTGGATTGGGCTAGAAACATTGATGATAGAAAGAGCACTACTCATGGAGAATTATTTTTGGGAGAAATACTAGTTACTTGGATAAGTAAGAAATAAGGATGCATTTCTCAGTCTACTGTTGAAGCGGAATATGTTGCTGCTACTAATTGTTCAAACATTGCATAGATAAAAACAACATTTGAAAGGTATGAATGAAGAGATCACTGACCCAATGATAATATATTGTGATAACACAAGTGTTATAAATATTTCTAAGAATCTAGTGATGCATGCAAAGACAAAGCATATATCTATAAAGTATCACTACTTGAGGGAAAAAGTACAAGAAAAGCAAATGAAATTGGAGTTTGTCAAATCAAAGAACAACTTGTAGATATATTTACTAAACCATTACCTAAGGATACATTTGAGTACTTGAGGACTAGAGTAGGGGTCCATCCTAAGGTTGTGAAAGCTGGAAGATGAAGAACATACTGAAACTGCATATCGGTACATGAAAGGTACTTGATCTTAACCAAACACCAGAGATACTATTTTGTCTACTAAAGAGTTGTTTATTATTTTTGGCATTTCCATCAAAGGGAGAGAAGAATCAATGAAATATTTATCTAAAGGGAGAGAGAAGAAAATAAGGGAGAGAAAAATATACACATAGGAAGAAGATCAAATCTGCAGGGAGAATCTACATGGAGTATTAATGTTGTGTATGTTGGAAAGTTGACTATACTAATGTAGATGACTAATATTTAGTGTTGTCATTATGGAAAAAAATTCATATGAAGTTTTGGAGTAAGTGCAATAACTTACAAGATAAGAAATCGACTAAGTATGGAGAATAGAGCAGTCAGTAAAGCACTTGATGAACAAAATGTCATTGCACATGTGTATGAGTGAGTTTTGGTATGCACCCTTGAAGATAAGGTTTTGAGTATGTTAGTAAGCTATGCTTAAGAACACATGGTTAGATGAGTTAGTATGAAGAAGATACAACAAGTTGAAGTGACACAGTCAGTCAGCGGCAAAGCAGAACAGAGCATGCAGCTGACAGGAAAGATTTTGATTAGCGATCATTATTTTATTTTGTAAAGGCTATGTGCCTATTTTAAATGTGTTGTAAACATGATAATATCAATGTATGTAAACATTCTTGGTCCAATTCATTTGGAAGTGTTGTATGTAATAGGTTATAGGCCAACCTAGTGAATAGTTTTGTTTGTGATGCAGTCAAGGATGGTGGATCCAATTAAGGACAGTCCAAACTTTGCAACGAATAGAATTAAACATCAGATTACTTTACAATGCAACACAAAGTATTATTTAACATTGATTTTCATTAACATGCCCGGTTGTAAGTCCTTCCGGGTTAGGGCCAATTACAATCAGAAAATAATTCTACAAGATCTGACAACTAGATCCAATAAAAAATCAGCTAGTTCAACTCTGAAAACAATCAAAAGCTGATGGAAACCCTAAGGTAGATCTAAAATTGAGCTCACAAGCCTCAAAGCAATCTCCTTTTTTCCAAGTGTACAAACCCCTAGCTTGGCTACAAACAACTATCAGATTACAATCTAATCTGCAAGAACATCAAGAACTTTTCCACAACTTCACTCTCAAGCTTCACATATGATATCCTAGATCTACCCCCATTGTTCCTCTAAACATCTACCCAAGCACTCCTTAAATACTAATCATTAGCCACAAGTCGACAATATGAAACCCTTAACTCCCCCCAAAAAATAATTAAATGCCATACAAGTTGGCTTACAAATATATACAAACATTTAATTCAGCATGTCGGCCCCATAACAATGGCTACCAAAAATAAATTCACCAAGTCAGCTCAAAAAATCACATAGAACTCCAGTCGGTAAGTTTGAACTACCGAGCGATAGTAAAATCACCAAGAATGCCAGACATCACCGAGCACTAGTGTCGACCGAGCATCACAGGCATGACCGAGTAACAATTTCACTGAGTGCCAGAGACTACTAAGTTCCTTCAGTGACCAAGCTTCCTTCAATGACCGAGACCATCGGTCAAGGCTACAACCAAGTAACACCAGCCAAAATACAAACACTCCATGTAGTTTCACTGAGGACAAAGAATGTCCCTGCCTTAACCTTGGATGCCTCTGCATCAGACACCCCAAGTTCCAAAAGATGTTCATATGTGAGAAGAACATCTTTCAGGATTCAACACATAAATCCCAAACTGGTTATTCACATACAAGTCCTCCACCTTTTCTGCTTGCAATTTCTTCCACTTCAGTTTCCTCTATCTCTTAAAGTCCTTTCTTGACAATGTACAGGTCAGTTCTCCATACTGATCATTCATTTTCTCTAGATCCAAAATCTCAACTTGGCTACCAATACTCAAGCTTCTCCTATCGAGCGTTGTATCCATCAAAGGCATCAGTGAAAACTTCTTGTCATCCTTCTCAACAATAAACACATTTTAGATACAGTCATAAATAGCTCTACAATGATATTGCCAAGGTCTACTAAGCAATATATTACAACTATTCATCTTCACAATGTCACATAACACAAGATCCTTGTACTGGCCAATCTAAACATCAATGAAGCATTGTTCTCTAACTTCCAAAGCATGAACATCTTGTAACCAACCAATCCTATAAGGACAAGGATGCTTCATTCTATTCAAACCAAGTTTCTGAACCAGGTCCTCAGCAACAAGGTTATCAGTACTACCACTATCAACAATAACATCATAGAGTTTACCTTTAGTCATGCATCGGGTCCTAAACAAGTTACTCCTTTGACAAGGTTCATCCTTTGTACACAGTAATGTTTGTCAAAGCAGCAAGTTCTCTGATTTAGGTTCATTCTAAATGTTCTCATTCATCACAATAGTTCGTCAATCAACCTTCTTTTGTGTACACTCAAAAGAATGGTGTCCTTCCTCTCCACAATTATAGAAAGTACCCTTAAAGATAACTCTACCTGTCTTCTTCTTCAGCTCCACAGGTTTCTGTTCATCTTCTACATCAATCGGTTTATCCTTCATCGAGTGATCAATCTTTTCTTTCCCTCGGGAGTTACTAGGTTGTTTCCTCTTCAACTTATCTTCTACCTTCAGAGCATACTGATAAGCATCTTCAAAAAAATCAATCTTCATCATACCAAGCTCATCTTGAATATTGAATCTCAAACCATTCACATACTGAGCTACCTTTTCCTTACCAAGCTCTCGGTGTCTAGACCGAATAGTAAGTTTATAGAACTCCTCAGTATAATCTTCAAGAGACAAATCCTTTTGTTTTAGATTCTGCAACTTCTTAAACAAGTCAAGCTCATAGTCAGCCGGTATGAACTTAGCTTTCAACTTAGTCACCATCAATCTCCACCGATTGATCTTTGTTTCACCTTCATCCTCTCAGTCTCTCTATAGTTCTTTCCACCAAAGAGTAGCATGTCCTTTCAAATTTGTCTGTGCTAATATCACCTGAAGAGGATCTTCAATTTCTTCTAGCCAAAGAAATCTTCAAGTTCACCAATTCAATCAATCAGATTGTCAGGCTTCAAAGTACTAGAGAAAGTAGAAACTTCCATTCGCTAATTACTAAACTGAGAAACAAGTCTAGGTAACTGAGAAGTTTTGTCTTCACCAGATCTATTCCTCTGGTCATCACCACTAGATCCAACAGTTTCAAATTCTTCAGCATCTTTCTCATAGCCATCCTCAGTACCAACATTCTGAGGTATACTAGCAATAGTTCTCATTATCTCGGTGACCATATCATTCTTCATCAATTCCATCTTAGATCTGAAATCTGATTTCACCTTCTCTATGATCTAGGATTCAACAATATCACAAAGATCTGAAATAACTCTAGGGTCCAATCTTCTCAGAGGCATCCTTAAAGATATGCAAATAAACCCTCTGGAACAAACCCTCATCGACCACCTTGTGACAATTTCCAAGTTGCAACAAGTCAGATCTCAACCTACAATCTTGCAAACAACTAGGGCACAATTTCACAAGTTCAGTGCTATGGATCTAATATCTAGATTGCACATAATATTTTCACCAACAATATCAACTTCACAAGATCAACCTTGCTAGGTCAACCTTATGCTTCAACAAGATCAACCCTCACTCTGATACCACCTGATGCAATCAAGGATGGTGGATCCAATTAAGGACAGTCCAAACCTTACAACCAATAGAATTACACAGCGGATTACTTAAGAATGCAACACAAAGTAATTGTTCAATACTGATTTTCATTAACATGCCCGGTTGTAAGGCCTTCCTGGTTACGGCCAATTACAATCAGAAAACAATTTTGCAAGATCTGACAACTAGATCCAATACAAACTTAGCTAGTTTAGCTCTAAAGACAATCAGAAGCTAATGGAAACCCTAAGGTAGATCTAAACTTGAGCTCACAAGCCTCCAAGAAATCTCCTTGTTTCCAAGTCTGCAAACCCCTAGCTCAGCTACAAATAAATATCATATTACAATCTGATCTACAAGAGCATCAAGAACTTTTCACAACTTCACTCTCAAGCTTCACATCTGATATCCCAAAGCTTCCCCCATTGTTCCTCTAAACATCTACCCAAGCACTCCTTAAATACTAATCATCAGGCACAAGTCAACAAGATGAAACCCTTAACTCCCCAAAACAAATAATTAAATACCATACAAGTTGGCTTACAAATGTATACAAACATTTAATTCAGCATGTCGGCCCCATAATAATGGCTACCAACAATAAATTCACCAATTCGGCTCAAAAAATCACATAGAACTCCAATCGGTAAGTCAGAACTACTGAGCGATAGTAAAATCACTGAGCACACCAAGCATCACCAAGCACCAGTGTCGACCGAGCACCATAGGCATGACCGAGTAACAATTTCACCAAGCGCCAAAGACTGCTAAGTTCCTTCAATGACCGAGACTATTATTCAAGGTTGCAACTGAGTAACAATGACCAAAATACAAACACTCCATGCAGTTTCACTGAGGACAAAGAATGCCCCTGCCTTAACCTTGGATGCCCCTGCATCATTTTGTGCTTATAAATAAGACAGGTGCCTTTGTATTTGAATATAACATATGATATAGAGTTGATAGAAGAGGATAAGAATTATGCGAAGAGCAGTCAGAATGATATAGATATTTACAAGAGGTTAAAGCATCATCACACAAAAGGAACTGATCAGACAAGCAGTGTCATAGTAGAAGTTCACCATTGTAGATATAGTTTATATCTGATATCCAGGAGGTTGTATCCTTCTCTATTGAGCAGTGAGCTCTAGTAGTGAGCCAACCACCCCTAAGAGGGTTTGTTACTTCAAGACTCCTAACAAGGTCTAACCCTTGATAAGGTCATTGTACTAAAGCATTGTAATGACTGCTCCTAATAGGGAAAAGGAACTTTAACAAGTTCATAATACACAAGTGCAATTATTAGTGGGTAATAATTTCCACTAGGGTTTTTCCTTTGGCCAAGGTTTCCCCATAATCATATCTGGTGCTATGTGTTATGGTTCTTTACTTTACTTGCTTTAATATTTAGTTCAATAATTAAGTTATTAAGTTAAGTTTCAAGTATCATAAATTAATATTGTAGAACATTGATTCACCCCCCCCCCCCCCCCGCCCTCACAGTGTTCCTATTCCTAACAATTGGTATCAGAGCTTTGGTCCTCTGAAGATAATTTTAACCACTTGAGGAGATCATGGATATAGGAGAAGTGAAACATCTGAAGAATAATCTTGAAGAAGCTCTTAAAGACCTTGACAAATCTAAAAAAGAAATTGAAGAACTAAAATTAAAGGTTAGTGGTTCTCAAGTATTCATCAAGAAACTGAGAAAAGATTTGAAAGATTGTTCTACAAGTGATTTAGGAAAAATGGCCAAAAAGGTGAATGAGGAAAATACATCTCTGAAGGATTAGATTGAAGAGTTGGATGAAAAGCTATTTAACAATCAGGAAGCCTGTGAAGAACAGGTCAAAGAAAACAAGTGGTTGGATGAATAACTAAGGCAAGCAAACATGAAAATCTTGGAGTTAGAGAAAATTAAGAAGTAGGTGGAATCTGAATTGACTGAAGCAAACAATCATATTGACAAATTGCACACAAGTAAGGATCTAATAGAGTCACAATTGTATGCACAAAAGATTAAAGGAGATACCACTGGTATTGGATTCAATGAAGCACAAAATAAAATCAATGATATGTGAGAAATAATGAAAGCACCAGAAGAATCTACAAAAGCTAAGAAGACTAAAAATAATACTAAAGCTAAAGCTGAACCATCTAAGGATGAACGCAAGCCAGTAAACTGAACTTGTTATGCCTGTAACAATCATTGACATATAGCAAGACATTGTAAAGAGGTAAGACCTTTCAATGGTTATTGTTATTCATGCAATAAGTTTGGTCATAGAGCTATGAATTGTAAATCAAATCAAAGAAGTCAGACTCATCAAAATCAGAGAAATCATCCATAGTAGAATGTTAGAAGCCCTCAGAACATTACATGTCAAATATGTAATTACAATGCTCACACAGCTAGACAATGTAGTATGGTAACTCATATCAATGCACCGAGGAATATAAGGCCTCCAATTATTTGTCACTCTTGTAACAAGGTTGGACACATCTCAAATTTTTTCAGATCACAAGTGCAAAGACAAGAAAGACCTAATAAGTCTCAAAGATCAATTTTGGATGAATCTGGAGAAGTCAAGTTTTTGAAAGCTACAGAAGATGTGAGCAAGATTTGGATGGAAGTAAAGCAAGATAATGTTGATGACTATGTAGTGGATGCATCTGTAATGGACACACCTTCTACTTTTGGATGAATGACCCTTTTGGTAATAGAGGGAGCTAGATTAGCTCTAGACCCTTGCACGGCTGGTATATTCACCCTCAGAGTATGCACCTTTGGATATAGTTGTTTGGGTACCAGTTGATGCTTGTGTACTAGAAATTGTACCTTCATAGAATTAGTATTGAACAATAAATCAAATAGAAACTAAATAACCACAATTAGCAACTCTGTTTAGCAAATAAAGAATAATTAAGCATCCTATGGCTCTCTAACTAAGAGTGTTAATGGTGAAGCTCTCAACAAGCCTCCATTAATGACAGTCCTAGAATGAGAAATGAGTGATAAGCTAAGCTACTTAATTCAATTACAAATAGAAATGCTCAATTAACTTCTAAATTTCCTTTCTAGCTATAATTCTCAAGAGGTTAGATGCAATTCTCAAATTTGTCGATTGTTTTATGAGTGATTTAGCCTTACTTATATAGGATTTTGCAAGGGTAGGGGGTGTGGTAAAGTTGATCATGATTAGGCTTGAGTTGAGTATTTGGTTCCACCCTTTGAAGACAATTTAAATATTGTGTCTTCAAAGCTTGGGACAAGAAGACAAGATGAGTGGACAAGATGCTCTTTCAATTTGAGTGATTGAGATTGAATTTGGCTTGATCCATGTGAGCTCCTTTTCTTAAATCCTATTGGTTGAGGCTTTTTCATTCCATGTGGTGTTGAGAGAAATTAGGATTTAATCAATTGATTTTAAATAATTTATTTAGCCAAGTGTACCCCTTGAATGGGTTGATTTGATTTAATTCCAACTATGCCATTAATTGAATTAATTGCACATTGATTTAATTTCACTTGATTAAAATACTCTTGATTTTGATTAAAATTGAATTAAAGCTTGATTTTAATTTTGATTGTCTAAATACTTTTTTGGATTCAATTGCCTTGATTTTGTCTTGATTAATCACTTGAATGATCCTGTCCACTTTTTGGTGATTACAAATGCCCCTCTTTGAGTTGACATGCAAAGCGTGTCGATTCAAATAATGTTTTGATCCAACTTGATAAAAGGTCCCAATTTTGTTGACAGTTGATCTTGATATTCGATGTGAAATGCTGATTTTGATGATAGGATTGATGCAGTTCTGATTTGATTTGATAGTCCTTGATGATCGATGTGATGTTAGATTGCTGATGTGATACCTAATTTAATGTGGTTCGATGTTTGATGCCCCTCTCGATTTATTAACAAAAAATTTCCTAATAAAATATTATGCTTTGATTTGATGGTCATTCCCCTGATTTGATGATGTTGTTGTTGTTGCTGATTATCCGATGGTATGCCCCCTCAGAAATGAAATGAAATTTGATAGATGGTTGAAAATTTCTGACGATTTAGGTCAATTTGCGTTGATTGGGTCAATTTATAATAAGTTTTGATTTCATTTCTGATAATTTTTTCACATCTATTTGATGAAAAATGCCCCTGATTTGGTAGAATTGATGAAAAATTTGGGTCCCCCGGGCCTCCTCTGATCAATGATTCCCTTTTTAGGCAAAGATACCCTTTTTAGGTCAAAAGGTTTATATAAAGGGGTAAAAAGTCTTTTTTACTATTCATTTTCACTTTTACTCTTGACTTTTGAGCTTTGACTTCCTTTTATTCCCTGATGTTGGTCCCAATATGTGAGCACAGATTCAAGCATGGGCAATGGTACCAGCGGCCACTCGCCTACGGACCTCCGGTGAGTGCGTGAACCTCTTTATTTTTTCGATTTCTGCATTTAAATTTGAAAATTTTGAATTTTTCATGATAAAACTCCCTTTTTTCCTTTTTAATTTCCAAATAGCGCTTTTGCATCTTTAAATGGTGCTTTTACCCTTCAAGTAGCACTTTTGTGTTTTTAACCAGTGCTTCCGCATTTCAGAACAACACATTTACACGCCTGTTCTTGGCCCTAAACCACTTTTGCCTTGTCAAATAGCATGTTTGCATTTGATTTCTCTTTTTCCATTTAGATTAGCACTTATGACTTTTAAAATAGCATTTTCAAATACTTTTAGTGTGTTTTCCTCAAGTTGTTCTTTTGAGCTGTTAAGTAGCGCATTTACACTTTTAAACAACACTTTTGTGTTTTAGCGCTTTTAAAGCCTGAAATAGTGTTGTCACCCTTTTAAGAAAAAAATTAAATTGACTTATCATCTTTCAACTTGTTTAACGTCATCAATCAGATGATTGGTTAAGGTAACCAATTTGATGCTATAGTGACTTGTAAGATGTCAGTGTGAGTCAGTCATAGTTTGAATGTTGGATCGTCAATCTAGATTTAGATGATGGATGATGATGACTTTTCCATCCTCTCTGAATAGACTTCGGAAAATTGATTGTGGTTTGATATTTGTAAATTTTTTATTGACTTAGGATAATCCAAATGTTAACTAATTTTGAAACTGATGTGATTGAACTTGCTTTGTGTAGGATGTGCTCAAGTCATTAGGTGTTCATGGTTTGTATCCCTTACCCATGATTATGATCTAGGACCTGAGTCTAGCTGATCATAGACATATCATTCTGTGTGGTTTATCTTTCCTTTTGGCTCTACCTTGATTTCGAGTGAATCGGGGTTTGATCACTGCTATGGCTATGCGATGGCACTTAGACCATAACACCTTCCACTTGCCTATGGGTGAGATGATGACCACCCCAGAGGATGTGTATCATATCCCTCACTTTCTGACTAGGGGAGAGTAGGTTTATTATGATTTTGTATATGATGGTTCAACATGTCAGTGGGATTTTCTAGATCAGACCATTGGAGATGATCATATCTAGTGGGCCCAGTTTCTTTATTTTCCAGTGCTACCAATAGTCTTAGGTACTCTGATTGGTGGGTTCCCACTTCTAGATAGACGTGGTCATGGGTTTGTAGTTGGATGGGGTCCTATCCTTGAGGACTTGATGGTACATCCTCAGTGATTTGATTGGGGATCCTATGTATTAGCTTAGTTGTATCATGAGTTACATATAGTTGTTTACAAATGATCCTCTACGCTCATTGCAAATATTACTACAACTTTGGACTTGGAAGCATATCCTAGTGACATGTCCTATCACAGCATGATAGGGAGATCCAGGTTGGCCATTCTCTTGGATGTATGAGGGTATGGTGATTTAGACCCATATGGGTAAGATGGATTTTTGGTGTCATGTCATTGATGATATGGATGTTGTAGTTTGGAGGCCATATGTTGGTTGTGAGGCTTGGCCTGAGGATGATGTTGAGTTACCTTATATGTTTTTCCCTTGATGGATGATTGGGTGTTCTACTTATATCATTGAGAGATTCTCCTTCACAAGAGTATTATGTCAGTATGGGCACAAATAGGGTATGCCACAAGGAGTAGCGATGTATGCTGGAGTGCAGGTAGAGAGATCTTTGTGGGGTCCCTATGTAGATTATGGCACATCTATTAGAGAGATGTGAGACCTTGTGTATCTACCTTGGTTGATGCAAGAGCATGTGATGGATGCTAGGATCATAGAGGATTATGCTAAGTGGTTCCATCGGTACCTATTTCTGAGATTTACTGATCTTGGTGAGAGAGTTCCAGGTGTTGATGAGGTATTAGATGGTGATGGTGGTGATGTGGGAGATGGGGGAGATAGTGTAGATGACGGTGATGATGGAGATGGTGGGAGAGGTGGGGGTAGGATTAGAGCACGGTGCAGATGATGAGGTCGTCAAGAAATTAGAGCAGACAGAGTTCTTATTCCATTGATTTCTACTTCTCCTATCCCTCCTAGGGTTGATTAGGTTAGAGGTGGTGCAGATAGAGCACTTCATTAGGTTGTTGCAAATCCATCTGTGAGATAGGGTCGATATAGGGCTAGACAATGGAGAGAGGTTGATGTAGAGGTTGCACAAGTTTTTCTTGATCAGGCACATGGTCATCCTACTCAGCTGGTTATACCACCAGTTGTTCCACAGGATTCCCCTTCTCAGGCACCTGCTTCTACTTTGATGCCCTCATCTTCTTCACATCCATCTTCTTCAATTTTTGTTGCATCCTTATTAGATCCATCTTCTTCCATACCTTCTTCTTTGATACCTCCACCATAGTCTTCTGTGGCACATGCTCGTGCTCCAGCTTTAGCATCAGATGTTATATCTCTTTACTCTCAGATGTTAGTGATGCAACAATAGGTTACTCAACTTAGTTCGATGATGCAGATATTTTTGGCCGTGATGAGTTAGTAGGGATTACAGGCGAGCTCGAGTCATCCTCCAGATAGTGGAGATGGTGCTAGTGATTCAACTAGTTGAGATATGATTTGAGATACTTCAGTTTATTTGATGATATACATAATCTCATTTCTTTGTTGATTCGAGACATTGGACTCTATTGTACCATTTTTGATGTGTTGAGGTTGTTCATGTTGATATTTTGATTTACTTTGATAGACTTTGATTATCTAGATATTGCATTTATGATGTTTTGATGGACTCTGATATCCTGTTGATTTTATGATGATGTTATAGACTTTGATCCTCATTTTGATAGCTTTCACTATATATGATGTCATGATGTGTTGGATCTCCTTTTCAGGTGTTTTAGCATGATATGCAGATCTAGATGATTATATCTCCTATATGCTTTGTTTTATGCTTTTCAGATGTAATTTTTGAAATGTATGCACATGTTCTAATGATGTTTAAATGGTTGTCTTATGTATGACATAAAATATATGGATGAATGTGATCATGTGGATTCTAATGATTAATGCTTTTCTTTTATGGTTGCAATGATATATAGATGGATTAGATGGTTGTAATGGAATGATGTAATGGATAATTAATGATTAATGATCCTAGATGTTTATATGTGATATAGATGAATGATATTGCAATGAAATGATGTAATGGATATAATGATATAATGATTATGATTATAATGAATGTAATAGTAAATGTACTTAATGGATGTGAAATGAATGATTTCCTTTTGGCATGAATGATGCATACTAAATGAATCTTGAATGATGCAGTCTAATGTAGTTAATGAATGGACTTAATGTGATGAATGCAACCTAATTTCATTGAACTAAATGACTCTAAAGATAAAGATTATGCAACTTAATGCAATGAACCTAATGCAAATGATGGTACATGACTTATGCAATTTAATGTAATGATTTTAAAATGATGAAATGCAATGAACTTAATGGTCTAAATGATGAAAAGCACTTAAGTGAATGTAAGATAAAGTGAATGTAGTGAAGATGATTTCAATGATTTAATACAATGGAATTAAATGGTGATAAATGAACCTAACAAATGCAAGTAAACTAATGAAATGCACTTTTGTTTTTTATTTTTTATTTCCAACACACTCGATCACATATAGTTTTTGATGATCCTTTGATTTTTTGATTTGACCACACCCCATTTTGTTTTGTCAATTTTCCCTCTTGCAATCATAAACTAAGAAAGGCAAAATACATTAAATGCATTTAATCTAAGATGTATGCAACTAACTATCATTATTCAAAAATTTGGAGCTTATAATCATCATTGAGCAATTTTGGAATCCCTATTTTAGTACAACCATCACTAGTTCAACCATGATGATATGAATACTTTTTGCACCTCTTTTGTTTTTCTTTCCCATCTCTTTTCTGGTATGACTATCACTAATTGAAGCCAATCATGAGAGTGCGAATACTGATTTTATCAGATTCTATGTTGCAAGTGGATTTTTCTATTATGATATCGAAGATCAAAATATCCAAGGTATCCTTTTGCGTAAACAAACAGAGATCTTAGCTTTATCCTATGTATAAGTCCTCGATGATTCTTTGATGATCACATCCTTAGACAAATAATACATGATTTAGAACTTTGATCTTAAAATAGTCATTCATAAATCAACTAAAATATCACGCTTTCATCATAGCTTATCTAGTTAAAAACTTTCATCGATTCGCTAGAAAGACATGATTTCATCCATCAAGTCAACACTTAGAAAAAATTTTGCAATGTTTTTCAAATCTATATTTCAAGTGTAGTTCCATCCATTTCATACTTTTAATCCTGATAAAGATAAGGCCATGTAAGATCTTGGATTAAATTTTGCATTTGGTTTTAATTGGATTAGGATTGAAGATTTGATTAAGTGTTTCACTTGCATTTTCGATGAATTGATTTGATGATTGATTGAAGTTTTCTTTTGATGAATCCTTCCTCTTTTTGAGTAGATTTCCCCCAGTTTGATATGATTTCAAAGTTGGACTTAGGACAATTTCCACATTAGGTGACCAAAAGCTTGAGGTACTTGCAAATGCAACTATGGGGTTTTATTATTAGAAATGCTGGTGAATGCAATATTTACAAGGTGACCTTCTAGGCATGCGACTGACTTGGACTTTCAATGGCACATGTTTACCATGTTTTCACCGATTGAATGGATCTTGCTTCTTTTTTATGTTTTTAAAGCTTTTTCCTTTTTTTTCTACCAAGGTGCCTATTTGCTAGGTTTTCACCAAGATACTTTTTCTCTTTTTTTAATTTTATTTTTATTTTTTCAATGTTTTTCATATTTTCAAGATCTCTTTTGACTATATATAATAAATAGGATGCTCACCATCTAATTTTCTAATACTCTTTGTACTCTTTCATCTGCTTCATGTATAGAACCTCTTTAGATGAATGCTATTGATAGGTTCTTGTAGCTCTTCTCCATCACAATCCACTAACTTATAGGTGTCAGTGCCAAAAGATGAAGTGATAACAAAAGGTCCTAACCAATTTGCTTCCCATTTTCCCTTATTTTCCCTTTCTTCTTGGTTCTTGGGATTCTCTCACAAAACTAGGTCACCTATTTTAAATGTTCTTGACTTGATGTGCTTGTTATAAGTCCTTGACATTTTGTTTTGATATACCTTTAAGTGATCAAATGCTTGTTGTTGTTTCTCATCTAGTGGTTCTAGTTCATGCAATCTAGAAACTCTATAATCCTCTTCACTTATCAAACCATGTAAAGATACCCTTAATGATGGAAGTTATACCTCCAAAGGTAAAACTGCTTTTGTTCCAAAAACTAAGGAAAAGGGTGTAGCTCTTGTTGGCATTCTAATGCTGGTACTATAAGCCCATAAGGTCGAGTTTATTTTAATGTGCCAATCTCTAGCTGAATTGTCCACTGTTCTCTTCAATATCTTCAAGATGTTCTTATTTGTTGCTTTGGCTTGTCCTCTACCTTGGGGATAATAGATTGAAGATGAGTGATTGATCATATGAAACTTTGTGCATAATTCCTTTAGGTCTTTATTTTTGAAGTGCTTTGCATTATCTGTTATGATGGCATGTGGTACACCATATCTAAAAATTATGTCGTTTAGGATAAACAAAGATATCTACTTTCTTGTTGCAGTTGATAAGGGTACAAATTCCACCTATTTGGTAAAGTACTCTGTTGTCATGATTATGAATTTATGACCATTTAAGGATGGTGGATAAATCATTCCTATTAAATCTAGACCCCATTGATAAAATGACCAAGGTGTTGTCATCAAATGAAGCTCTTGTGTTGGCACATGTATCAATTTTCCATGAAATTGACACTTTCTACAAATTTTGGCAAAGTGACAAGTGTCTTTCTCCTATCCTAAGAAGTTTCTTGGCTAGGGTTAATCCATTTGAATGTGACCCATAGATTCCCTCATGGATTTCTCGCAAGGCTACATCTAATTCCTCTATCTCTAAACATCTAAGGAGCATTCTATCTAGACTCTTAGGATACAATGTTTTAGATATTAAATTATATCAAGAGGCTTGGCAGATGAAGCTTTTCTTTTGGTTCCTGGTTTGGTCCATGTGTAGGATTTGATCTTTTAGGTACATGTAAATAGGTCCATACCAAGGTGATTCATGTGTTGTTAGTAAGAAAATGGTATGAGGATGGGTAGGGTCAAATGCGGGTTGTTCCACTTCTTCTACCATGAATTCATATCTGGTGCTTTGATCTGGTATTTGTAGAAGTGATGCCAAAGTTCATTGCATCTGCTGCTTTGTTCTTTTCTCTTGGCACTTGCTCAAATGTAATAATACTGAAGTACTTCTTAAGATTTTCCACCATGTTCTTATAAGGTACCATCTTGTCATCTTTCATATGATATTCATCATTAATTTGATTAATGACTAATTGTGAATCTCCATAAACCTTTAGTTCTGTCACCTTCCACTCTAATGCCAACTTGATTCCAATGACCAAGGCTTCATATTATGCTATGTTATTGGTGCATGGAAATATAAATTTATATGACTTTGGAATTGTAGATCCTTGAGGAGTGATTAAGAGTATGCCTGCTCCTAATCCATGTTGGGTGTATGAACCATCAAAATATAGTTTCCATGTCTTTGCCTCCACACTCACAATCTCATAATCTAGGAATTCTACTTGAATTGGCTAATCATCTTGTAGTGGTGATTCTGCTAATTGGTCAGCAATGACTTTCCCTTTGATATATTTTTGGTCTACATACTTAATGTCAAATTCACTCAACACCATGACCCATTTGGCTAGCCTTCCATTTAATGTTGTTTTGCTAAGTAGATACTTCAAAGGATCTATCTTGGCAATGAGTCTTATCTTATGAGATAACATATAGTGGTGTAATTTTTGGGAAGCAAAAACCACAGCCAAACATTCCCTTTCGATGAATGTATATTTCAACTCATATTTGACCAAAGTTCTACTTATGTAATATATAGCTTTTTCTTTGCCTGATTCATCTTCTTGTGCCAAAAAAGCCCCCAATGAATGCTCAGTCACTGCAATATATAAGATCAAGGATTTGCCTCTGATAAGTGGCATCAAAGTTGGAGGGTTCATGAGGTATTTCTTTAACATGCTGAAATCTTCTTCACACTTTTCATCCCATTTGAAAACTGTATCTTTATGTAGAAGTTGGGTGAAGTTATGACATTTTTCCACCAATTGGGATATAAATCTCCTAATGGATTGAATTCCTCCTTGTAGTGACCTCATTTGGCTTATGTTCCTAAGTGCTTCCATCTCCATGATGGATTTGACTTTAGCGGGATCCACTTCTATTCCTTTCATTGATACAATATAGCCTAGCAGTTTTCCTGATTGGACCCAAAATGCACACTTTTTTGGATTGAGCCTTACTTTGAATTGCTCTAATCTGATAAAAAATTTCTCTAGAATTGGTAGATGCTCCTCTCCTGAATGATATTTTTATAATATTTCATCTACATAATCTTCCATGAACTTATGCATCATATCATGAAATATTGTTGTCATGGCCCTTTGATATGTTGCCCCGACATTCTTTAGACCAAAGGGCATAACATTCCAGTAGAATGTTCCCCATGTGCATGTAAATGTTGTTTTATCTTGGTCCTTAGGTGCTATCTTGATTTGGTTATAGCCACTAAATCCATCCATAAGTGAAAACATGGAATGTCTTGCTATTAGGTCTACAATGGCATCTATGCTTGGAAGAGGAAAATCATCTTTAGGACACACCAAGTTTAGATCCCTAAAATCCTTGCAAATCTTGATGGACTTTTCTGCTTTTGAAACTGGCACTATATTTGAAATCCATTTGGCATAATCAATGGCCCTAATAAATCCCACTTTTAGAAATTTCTCCAACTCCACCTTTACTAGCAAGGCTATGTGTGGATACATTTTCCTTAGCTTCTGTTTGACTGGTTTGGCTCCTTTGATATTCAAGTGATGCATAATCAGATTTGGGTCCAATCTCGGTATATCATCAAATGACCATGCAAATTTGACTTGTTTTTCCTTGAAAATTTTTATGAATTCCTTTCTCTCTTCACTAGATAAGGATGCCGCTAGGTGTATGATCTTTGGCTTGATTTTTGACCCAATGTTTATCTTTTATATAAGTTCGATCAAAATTGGAGATCTCTCTTAATAATGTTCAGGTAAAGCATCCAAACTTCCTTCCCTAGGTGCCTCAATTGGGTTTTCACCTTTGGAAACATCCTTTATTTCTTTTGCTTTTCGATCTAATGCTGCCACAACATAGTTTTCAACACTAGATTCTTTTCCTTTTTTCCTTTTTTTGTTTTTTACATTTTTAGGCGGATTGAAAGTTTGGATACTCCCCTTTATCATTTCCTCCTGATATTCCATAGTAGAAGAAGGTTCAACTGCATTGAGATATTGGGACACTACATTGTCATTCAAAAAGGTTGGGAGGATGGTTGGTTCAATGGAATCCCATTCGATTAATTTTGGGTATATGAGAGTGTAGACACTAAAAAATGGACAAGTACTTTTAAATCAATAAATGGCTCAAAATAATCAAAATGCACTAATTCTCATTAAAAAGGAAAAATCAAATAATGACATTAAATAATTAAATCAAAGCTTAAAGGGGTGAAAAGCACTACATAATTGATTTTAATCAATTAATTGTATAGTTGTTTAAATCAAAAATCAAAATGAACCTATTCCCTTACATGGCTAAATTTAATTAATCCTAATATCTTTCAACAAATTGAGCAACCAATGAGAATTGAGGACAAAAAGACATAAATCACTCAAAAAGAAATGTATCTTGATCACTCATTTTTAAGTTTCAATCTTATCCACTCAATTTTGTCCTTTTGTCCAAAGCTTTGAGACAAACATTTAAATTGTCCCCCCATTTATGAACATTGCAAATTTTTTGACTCAACCAAAGGTAAATCATGATTACTTCACTCTACCCCCTACCCTTGGGAATTTACTATAAGTATGAGGCATTTTGAGAGCAATAATCATCTTAGAAATGCATTTGCAAAGCATCCTTATTATAGTCAATTTCATAGAAATCAAGAGCATTTGAGGGCATTTGAATTATCTTTGTATCAATTTGAGAGTTAGTGAGCTAGAATAAGCATTTGTAGTATCATATTTCTCATTTTAGAAGGGTCACTAGTGGAGATTAAGCTGAGAGCTCTACTTACCACATCTAATTAGAGAACCATGAGATGTCATGGATTCTTATGCAATTCTTAGTTTAAATTTTCATTGTATTTGCTAAGATTGTTAGATATTAATCCTAATTTCATGAAGGTGCAAAGCATACACACACAAATGGAAGCCACCGTGGGGCTCTAAGCCTCATTTCTAACATTTCTATCATTTTTTTTGTGTGCTGTATCTTCACTTTTACGTGAAATTTTTGCAGAAAATAGGTAAAATGACACCTACAAAGCATTAAATGACACTTGTGCCTACTATTTTGCCGCTTCGTAGTAGTCATTTGATGCCTGCTAGATAAATTGTTGTGCCTGGGAGATAAATTGTCACACTCAGGACTACAAAGAAATGCCTGCTACTAGAGAAGTGTCATGTGTTAGCTGACTTCTACCACTTGTCATAGCCTTTACGACGCAATTTGCATAGAAAGTCACGCCTAGTATCTTCTAACTGATGCTTAATTTTTGTCAATTGCCACTTTTAATAGCTTATCTTACGTGGTTTACATTAATTGTTACACCTAGTAAATAAATTGTCATGCCTAAGTAAATTTAAATAACGCTTGAGCCACTAGAAAGTGATGGTTGCTATTGTTAAAGTTACGCCTGCTAACAATTTAATTATGCGTATTAGCTAGACAATGATGCCTACTGTATGTCATTTTAATTTGCTATCAAATTGATAAATTTGATTATCTTACTCTCTATCTATATGATTTTACTGTAAATGAGCAGGCACAGAAAGGTTCAAAAGCCATAGAGCAGGTTCAACCAAGAAAGCAAGGTTTTTGCTAGGAAGATCAAGAAGGAAAACTTTGAGCACATCAAATCTATCCTTGAGGAGTCACAAGAAGAAGAAAATAAGGTATATTAGAACTATCTCATAATTATAGAAGCTTACAAAAATAAATTTGTATCTCTCAATTGGATTTTCTCTCCTTAGTTCAAGTTTTCATCAAAATTTGTAAATAAGGTTTTAAGATTCAACATAAAAGTTTGCTTCTTCAAATTTGATTTGGTTTTCTTCATTGTGATTGTTTGTGTTGACTAATTTGCTAGTGGATAAGCACATTTGGAAAGGAAAGCTATTGCCAAGGTAAGGTGAAAAATGATAAAATCACCAAAAATGCCCCTAGCTTATGTTAGCTACAAGGATAGGTAAGCCTTAAAATTAGTCAATATTTTCCCTTAGATCGTGGCATTGAAGCATTTCCAAAATCTAGTAATTACAAACAACCTCTCTTTGTTTGGGAAGTTTAGCATTTAGGCCTATGCTCTTCACTTCTTCTAGTGAATCAAAATGCCAAAGGTGTTGAACTTTTTGATTAATAAGAAAGGTTGAGGAATCAAACACATAAAAATCAAAGCCCCTTTATTTGTGGAGCAGAGTAGAAATACTCAAATCCCTATAGTTAGTGGGTGAAAGAAATTGAACATTGCTAATTGTGTTTGGGAAACTAAGGAAAAGTTAGGGATATGCTCTTCACCTTTTGGTGAACCAAATTCCCAAAAACTTCTTCTTAACTCCATTTCCTTGTTTTAAACATGAAAATGCTAGAACACTAGAGGGCCTACCTCCCGAGAAATTGCCTTAACGAGGCCGGTGAGAGGGAATGACCCAAGTGGGAGACAACCACCTTCGCTACGGTAATATCCAACCCACTATAATAAAAATACACTTTCCCTTAAAAGGGAAGTGGCTAGATTGTGTACAAGTGTCTTCACTTCCTCTAGTAGTCCTCACAGATTACGCCAAATCATGCTTTTGTGTGTGTGGGAAGCCCACAAGTGGGTATAAGAACTTGACATAGCTTAGAACGGAATTGTTCAATAAAACCTGATACATAGAAAGCTACCTCATAGAGCCAAAATGTTAAAAGCCAAAATTGATTATAGGTAGACTGCTTGGAATTCTTTCTTGTGCAATACTTGTGGAAAACGATCGAGAATATACACTTTAGTGTGTTTTAGGGACATGATTAAAAATTGATGTGTGTTGCAATTGTCTTCCATTTTCAAATGAGAGAATTCTAGAAAACTGATCTTGCAATTTTTAAAATCCAAAATTTACAACCTAGTCAGCAAAGTGCCACCTATGCACAGAGAAATAACACTTGTCAGTAGTAAAGTCATGCTTGTGACTATTTAGAAAATGAATATCAACCATAAAGTCACACCTTGGATATATTAAGTGACACCTGAAAACACTGGAAAAATGCCTATCAATAGTAAAGTGTCGCCTGCACACCTACAATGTGCTACCTAACTCAATTCTAGTTCACGTGTATGATATTTTAAGTCATGCCTACACTTAGGCAAGTGACACCCAAAAACATAAAAGGTAAAATAGTGAGTACTTACCGAGGAGTTACAAAAAATTTTATCACATATTTAGATACCCTTTTCCGTGTTCTTACTGTTCCAATATCCTGCCTAGTCAAAAATCCTGGTTCTACACAATTTTTGAAAATTTCACAAGGATTTCACCATGGGCAAGATCAACTCTTATTCTCCAAGTGGTTTGTTCATGCCTACTTTTACTAGATCATACTACGTCAAGAAAACCTTGCAAGTAGACGGGACTTATTTGAGGCAAGAGCTTCATTACCCAGGTGAAACTTCTACCACCCCAAGAGTACCCCAAAAATCACCCAAGCAAGAAGTGGAAGACAACATGATGTACTATGATGGCTTGGGTAATAACAACAATAGTGGCATTGACCCAAACAATCAAGGTGATGCATATAATGGAGGTATTGACACGAATAATCAAGGTAATGCCAATAGTGGAGGGGTGGATCAAAACACTCAAGGGATTGATACCACTAACCATAGAACTAATGCCGAACCAACTGTCAATGATGCAACTGATGACAAGGTTGATGAAGCCATTCAGTGCCCCTATTTCATAAGACTCATGGAAAAAGCAATGGAAAGAGATAAAGAGAAGTATTTTATGGACCTAGCTCGGGCAGGTCTTAAGCTTCCCCATGACTATGATGTTAATCAACTTAGACCACCGAAAGTTGAAGAAAGTACCATTGACATCATGAACAAGCAGTTTAAGATATTTCAAATGCAACTGGATACAATAAAGCAAAGCGGGGCTCCTAAACCCTTTTCTATCGAAGCATTGTGTACATTCCTGTTTGATAAAATTTTAGTCATGGTACCATTCCCAATCAATGTAGTGTTTCCCAAGTATGACAAATATGAAGGAATGTCAGATCCACAAGATCACCTATGAGAGTTTTGTGCATTGAGCTTGGAGTTCATGCACGATACCACCTATTTAATGAGACTATTCCCAAGAAGCTTAGGAGGTATGGCCATGGAGTGGTTTTCTAAATTACCATCTAGCATTAAAACCTTTGAAGAGCTAGCTTCAAAATTTGTGGCCCATTACTCATACAACATCAAGAATGAGGTCACAGTGATAATTTTATGTAATAATAAACAAAAGGATGGAGAAGCATTCCTCATTTTCTTACAAAGATGGAGGATGGTATTTACTAGGTATCCTAGGAGTGTGCTCGAAAAGGAGAAGATGGATATATTCATCAATAGCTTGAGCAATGAGATGAACTACCGATTGAGAATGCAATGTCCCAAGACCTTCCAAGACCTCATAGAGAATGGAGTAAGAACAGAAGAAGTGTTGGTTAAGAGTGGAGAGTTGAAATTGTATAAAGATAACAACAATAACTCTAATAATAACAACAATTAGAATAAGAATTGGTCCAGTAGCTATAATTAGTATGGATTGAAGAACAAGAATAAGGGAGTAGTCAATGATAGGGTTGTGGATTCTAGTAATTTGAAGGTGACTCCATTTGCTCTCACAAGAACACCTAATCAGGTGAACAATGCAAACCAGGCCTCCAAGGCACCTTTCAATAACAATGCTAATAGTGGCAACCGAGGAAATAATCAAAGGAGTAACAAATCTGATAAATTCTTGGTACCAACTCCTTAGAGGAACTTCACACCTTTAGGTGAACCCCTTGAAAAAGAATTAAAGACCCTCATGGCTAACAACATCATTAATCTACCTAGCATTCAACCTTATGAGCCACACAACAAGCCTAGCTGGTGGAGTGCAAATAGCCATTGTGAATACCATAGAATTTGAGGGCACATGACAAATGATTGCTTGCAGCTAAAGAACATGGTGCAAGACTTGATTGATAGTGGTATGATCACCATTAATGGACCTTAAAGTAATGAAGACCACACAGATTTCAAACAACCCTTCTATAAACATGACAAAGGTGAATCATCCAATGGCAAGAAACAAAGCAGAAATAACATTAATTTTGCACCACCCTATGATAATGTTGTGAATGCTATAGTGATCAAAGAAAAGTTCCAAAAAGAGACACCTAATGTTATCACTAGGGGGCAGACTTCAAGGATTACCCTACAAGGGGTTGATCCCAAACCTATTGGCCCTCCGCAATCCAACATTGTGATCAAGCAATCTTCTACAATAGTAAAACCGTATAGCTTGGTAGATCAGCTACAAAGGATTCCAGCACAAATCTCTATCTTGGAGCTATTAAAGCTATCTCCCAACCACAAGGAAATTTTAGAGAAAGCTCTAGTAGAGACTAATGTTCCTACTAACTTAGAAGAGCAAAAGTTTCAAAACATGGTAGGTCATCTTATTGCACCTCATTGCCTTTCATTTTCAGACCAGGATGACTTGTCTATTACCCATCCCCAAAATCTACCATTGCATATAGAAGTCTTGATTGAAAGACATAGGGTCAAAAGAGCTCTCATAGATGGGGGAGCTGGTCTTAACATCTGCACGTTGAGTCTTGTCAAATCCCTAGGATTATCTGAGTCCTGCATTGATCCTATGAAAAGAATCACCATAAAGGCCTATGATGAAGTTGAAAGAGCCTCCAAAGGCATGATTGTATTGCCCATTCAAGTGGGACCTGTCAAAAAGGACACAAATTGCCAAGTATTGGACATGAAACTAACTTATAATATTTTATTAGGGAGACCATGGATCCACGAAATGCAAGTGGTTCCATCCACGTACCATCAATGCATAAAATTTTTGTATATGGGTGAGGAAATCACGGTTGGAGGGGACTCAAATCCATTCCAATATTGTAATTCACTTAAACCCCTTCATGAGCTATTTATTCCCCATAACCAAGAAGGAATTATCCAAAGAGCCACCATTGAAGATGTCAAAATGGATGATCCTATGTTAACATTAAGTGCTACTTCAAACCCTCCTCAATCTAGCTCAATGACATCAACTAAAGGAAAGGAAAGAGTGAGATATGAGGGTCCAACTCCAAATGAAGATTCAGATCAAGCACCTAAATCGGAGATAGTACTTTACAAACCCACCAGGGAAGAAAAGGATAAAGCTAAAAAGGACAATTACAAAAAAAATGAGTGAGATGATGGATACATTTGAAAAAAAATGTAAAATTAGTTCCAAAGGAGTAGGGGAATATTCCATTTCCTGATTCGACTTGCCCACATCTCCAAGAACACATGGGAAACCATCAAAAGAACATCTCCCTCATAAGTATAAGTCTTACTTCATGAGAGAAAGTGACAAAGAGGAAGATGAAGTCCTTCAATGGTTTTATCATGATGAAGATGATACCTCAAATACTCCCATAGAAAGAATCCAGCATATTAACATTCAAACCAATCAATATGGGAAAGGATTCAAAATAATGCAAAAAATGGGGTACAAGGAAAGAGGACCCTTAGGCCGAAGAAATAGAGGTTTAATAGAGCCCATTGAACCCACTTGGAGGGAAAAAGAAGAAAGATCATGGGTAGGCTACCAATACAAAGGGGAAAGCTCTAGCCCAATGCATGATTGATATCCTCAAGTGAACATGTTGGAATTTGATGTGGATAGTGATGACTCCTAGGATTATGAATGGGATACTTTATCTGATGAATCATGTCATGATAAAGAGGTAGTCACCATACATAATTATGCTAAGGTTCCAAAGTAGAAAAATCCAAGGCGTGAAGAGCCCATCATACAAGAACTCAATATAGGATAAGCACCTATTAATCGACCATGGATAGAGGAATTTTGGGAACCCTTAGAGGAAGATGATTCAAATGTTAGGATTAATCCATGGGTTGCATTTCCCATGCTATTTCCCATAGGATTCATTGAGGACTCAAGTGAAGAGGACTTTGATCCTTCTTCCATGGACCATCTCAAGGAAGCTCACGTTATAGATCTAAATGATACAATGTACAAACCCTCCAATGAAGTCATGTCCATAAACCCAATTGATGATACTTTTCCAAATGAAACCTTATCCTTGATAAACCCTGACCTTATTGATTGGGACCTAAATGAACCAAGTGACTTACTCTATTTCCCAAATGACCAAGCAATGAACCAATACCTTAATGTGGTTGAGCCCTCTTTCACCAATTAATTCAAACCAAACATGATAGAAGTAGCAGGGGTCCAATCTCTTAATCCAAAGAAAAAAATGAAAAAAAATAAAAAATTGAAAATTTCTAGTGATGAAAAACACTGTGGCAGCATTAGAACCAAAAAAAGTAAAGATAAAGGATGTTTCCTATGGTGAAAACCCAACTATGGCACCAAAGGAAGAGAGGTTGGATACCCTAACCGAGCATGAGGAAGAAAGGTCACCTATTCTCATAGAGCCGACATAAAAGGTCAACATTGGGACAGAAGTGGATCCAAAATTTATACACTTCGCCACATCACTTACACCTTTAGAAAGAAAGGATTTTATCAAGTTCTTCCAAGAACAACAAGTGAAATTTGCATGGTCCTATGTCAACATGCCCGTATTGGATCCCAACTTCATTATGCACCATTTGAATGTTAAACCATGGGTTAAGCCCGTCAAGAAAAAGTTGAGAAAGATGCACCCACATGTAGCTCTCCTAGTCAAAGCGGAATTAGAAAAATTGTTGAAGGTGGGATTTATAAGAGCAATAGCCTATGCTAAATGGATATCTAATATTGTACTGATCACCAAGCACGACAAATCCATTCGTGTATGCATAGATTTTAGAGACTTGAATCTTGCATGTCCTAAGGACAACTTCCCAATTCTGAGCATTGATGCAATAGTTGACTTGACAATGGGTCACTCCATGTACTCATTGATGGATGGTTTCAGAAAATATAATCAGATAAAAATTACACCCAAAGACCAAGAGAAGATAGCCTTTACACGTCCTTGGGGTACCTTTTGTTGGAACGTCATGCCCTTTGGCCTTAAAAATGCTAGAGCCACATATCAAAGGGCAATGGCAACTATCTTCCACAATATGGTGCACACATTTCTAGAAGATTATGTGGATAAAATATTGGCAAAGTCACACAAAAGAGAAGATCACCTACAAATTCTAAAAAAGATATTCACCCGGTTGGAACAATTTAAAGTGAGGCTTAATCCAAAAAAATGTGTCTTTGGTGTCCAATCCGGCAAATTGTTAGGGTATATAGTTTCAGAAAAAGGGATTGAAGTGGATCTGGAAAAAGTACAAGCAATAATGGATATGGAGATTCCAAAGAACATAAGTTGAATGAGGTCTCTCTAAGGCAAGATACAATCCATAAGAAGGTTCATTTCTCAATTGGCCGAAAAATGTCATTCATTCACAAGGTTGCTACACAAAGATACTATTTTCATGTGGGATGAAGAATGTGACCAAGCCTTCACTTTATTGAAGACTTATCTAATAAATCCACTAATTCTAATGCCACCAATCAAGGGAAAACCATTGTTGTTGTACATATCCGCTACTGAAAGGTCTCTAGGATTTCTTTTGGCGCAAGAAGATGAGCAAGGAAAAGAAAGAGCAATCCACTATTTGAGTAGAACATTGATCAAATATGAACTTAACTATAAATTTATGGAAAGAGCATGTCTAGCAGTGGTCTTTGCATCTCAAAAATTAAGACATTATATGTTGATGCACAAGGTGAAACTAATTTCCAAAATTGATCCTCTAAAATATTTGCTAAGCAAAACTACCTTAACAGGTAGGATAGAAAAATGGGTCATGATATTAAGTGAGTTCGACATTGAGTATATGGATAGAAAGGCAATAAAAGGACAAGTGATAGAAGATCACTTAGCTGAAAACCCATTGAATTCTACACAAACCATTCAAGTGGAATTTCTAGATTATGCAATTGTAAATATAGAAGCAAAGACATGGAAGTTGTACTTTGACAGCTCATATACACAATGAGGTTCTGGGGCTGGTATATTATTGACTACCCCTCAAGGGTACACTATCCCCAAGTCCTATAAGCTTTTGTTCCTATGCACAAACAATATAGTAGAATATGAGGCTTTAGTCATTTGCATCAAGATGGCTTTAGAATGGAACATCACCGAGCTACAAGTATATGGAGATTCTCAACTAATAATCAATCAAGTCAATGATGAATACAATACCAAAGATGAAAAATTAATGCCATATAAGGCTATGATTGATGCTTGGAAAAAGTAATTTTCTTTGATAAACTTTGAGTAAATTCCAAGAGAGAAGAATAGAGCAGCTGATGCAATGGCAACCTTGGCTTCCTTACTTCAAAAACTAGATCAAAATGAGAAGTACAAATTCTTGGTGGAAGAGTTAGCACAACCGACATTTGACCTTCCCGACACCCAAATTGTTGCCCTACTTCATGGACATGACTCACCTTGGTAAGGCCCTATATATACTTATCTCAAAGACCAAGTGCTACCTTTAGACCAATCACAAGCCCAAAAATGAAATTTCATACACTAATCAGCCCGTTACATAATCCTCTCTGAAACATTGTATTGCAAGGGTCTTGATGGGACGTTACTTAGATGTCTAGAGGAAGAGGAGTTTAAGTTAGCTTTACATGAGGTTCATGAGGGCATTTGTGGGTCACACTCAAGTGGTTTAAACCTAGATAAGAAGATCCTTCACTTAGGGTATTTCTGGAAAACCTTAGAGAAAGATGCTTGTCACTTCGTCAAAATATGCAGCAAATCTCAATACCATGGCAACATGATACATGCACTGGCACAAGAATTGCATCCATTTGTTACACCATGGCCATTCTATCAATGGGGATTTGACTTGATTGGTGTCATATATCCACCATCTTCCAATGGGCACAAGTACATGATCATCGCAATGGAGTATTTCACTAAGTGGGTAGAAGCAGTTCCTTTGATCATGGCTACAGGTAAATAGATTTCCATGTTCATCTTGAACCACATCATTTGTTGATATGGTATCCCTCGTGCCATAATCACAGACAATGGAAAGCAATTAAAAAACAAAGAAGTGGATGAACTTTGTGGAACATTCCATATCACACATCACTCTTCATCCATCTATTATCCTCAAGGAAATGGACAAGCCGAAGCTACAAATAAGAACATTTTGAAAATCTTGAAGAGATCGGTAAATAAGTCAAGAAGAGATTGGCATGTGCAAATTAACCTAGCATTATGGGCCTATAGAACTAGCATTTGGACACCTACGGGAGCCACACCATTTTCATTAGTCTATGGAGCCGAAGCTGTTCTACCATTAGAGGTTGAAATCTTGTATTTATGAGTATCATTGCAAGAGTTGATAATAGATGAAGACTATAGAGTTGCTAGACTCCAACAATTAGAGTTTCTAGAAGAACACCAAACACAAGCCTATGAACACTTCAAAGTATATCAGAATAGAATTTCAAGAAACTATAATAAGCATATCAAACGGAGAGTCTTTCAAGTAGGAGACTTAGTGTTAAGAGAAAACCCAAAGAATCAAGTTGAAAGAGAGAAGAAAGGAAAATGGGAGGCAAATTGGCTCAGACTGTTCATCATTTTTTCTTCCTTTAGCACGAGAACCTATAAGTTAGCAAATTGCAAAGGAGAGGAACTACAAGAGCCTATCAATAGCATACATCTAAAGAGGTTCTATACATGAGGTAGATGAAAGAGTATAAAGAGTATCAAATGAGGAGCATCATATTTATTGTACATAGTAAAAGAGATCTTGAAAATACCAAAAATAAATAAAATAAAGAAAATACAAAAAAATAAAGAAAAAAGTGCCTTGGTGAAAACCTAGCAATAGGCGCCTTGGTAGCAAAAAAAGAGCAATAAACCCAAAAGGTGAAAACTTGGAAATCAAGCACCTTTTTTTCCATTAAGTCATTCCTAGTTGCATGTGTACATATTGCATTTCCATCATCTCACTTGTAAACCTTCATTACATCCATCATTTGTGCATAGTCATAATAAAAGAATTCAGTCGCATTATTGCATTACCTATTTGCCCTAAATTCGTCGCACAATCACATTTATCACTTAGGGGCAGAAGAGGATTGGAAATTTGGTACCAAATGGATTCAATAGTGCTACATTCAGTCACATCAGAGAGAGACTTATCAGAGCTTTGGAGAGAGAGATTTTTGTGAACCTTTGATAGATATCATTGTTCACACCTAAGTATTTGATCCTACAACTTGATCCTTGAGCCTTCATTGACTTTATTATTCAAGATTAAAAATTGACAAACACTTTAAAGATCAAAATACTTGGAAATTCCTTTTGAAAATCATGAAACATTGCAAAACACTTGAAGCTTTCTTTTTTATAATCTTTATGGAATTGACTTTTATCACATCTTTTTAGCTGATCGATGATGTTTCGACTAGATTGGCCATGATAAAGACATAATATTTTCTTTCCTTTGAGTGACTATTTTAAGGAAGATTCATCAAACTATGAGAATTCATTTAACGACATGGTCATCAAAGAACCATCGAGGACTATCCCATAAGATGAAGGATTAACCTTTGCTTGTTTACGCAAATAGATACCTTGGCTATTTAGATTTTCTATATCTTAATACCAAAATCCACTTGCAACATTGAATCCATTGAAACTGGTATTCATACTCCCATAGTTTGGTCATCCAACTAGTGAGGGTTGTACTAGTTTCCAAAGAGGTTACCAAAAGTGATACAAAAGTGGTATTCATATCATCATGATGTGGTCAGTGATGGTTGTACTTGCTTTTTGGTCCCAAATTTCTCAATGATGAAAATTTATCTCTATGGCATTTCTTTGCTAAAAGCTAGTGACACTTAGTTGCATTGCATTGCATTATCATGTTAGATCAATTGCATTATCATGTTAGATTAATTGCATTATCATGTTAGATTAATTGCATTTGTTTGTGGTTATTTTCCAAGGACAAGGGGGTATATTAATAATCTTGGTTAGTCAAAACATTAAAGAAATGGGGGGTTCAAATCAAACATATGTTTCCTTGAATATCAATCAATTAAAAAGTGAGGTTATCTTTTACATTCATGCATAGCATTAATCATTATTAATTATCCATATATCAGAAAAAAAAAAAAAAAGATTCATTACTCATACATCATTTGCATACATATAATTAAGGATAGAACTGCATACATTACAAAATTTAAAAAAAAACATAGGGGCATTCATATCCATATTTCCATAAAACACTTTGCATCCATACATTGAAAAATAGAAAAAACATATCAAAAAGTCATTCATCAATGCATTCATCTATCTATATCATAAATAAAGATACGTTGCATCCATAACATAATCAAAAGAAAGGGCATCATAAACATCATATAGCTGCATATAAAGATAATCTCATAACAAACTCATCAAGAGAATCAAGGAAGTATATCATCATATAAGTGTTCATCAACATCAAATGATCCAGTATATCAAGATAAAATATCATGAAAGTGGTACATCAAGTGTTCTGATCAAAACAAAATGAAACATGATACAAGGACATCAATAATGAGTAACTCTGTCAAATCATTAAGAACCCATAGCAGCACCTGATCCATCCCCAGCACCTGATCCATCTAGACCTCTGCCATCCTGTCCATCCTGTGAAGGAGCCTGAGAAGTGCTCACTACACTAGGTCTCTGAGTCACATGAATCATAAACTGATGCATCAAAAGAGCTACCTGATCTAGTCTGCCCACAACAGTAGATATATTTGTCCTCAATGATTGAACATCCTATGCTACACTATCAATACTAGGAGTGGCCTATGAACTCTGGCCCATATCATGTGATTGTTGAACCTGTGGAGGCACCTTCTATGCTGAAACCTGATCCTTCTATACCTGATCCTAATCCTACTGCACTAAGGCAACCCATTGTAACTAAACCAATGGATCGACATCACCAGGAATCTATCTAGAAGCCTCTACATGAACCTATCTCTGTTGTCTCTAATGTCTCTAGCACCTCTACTACCTATCACCTGCTACTACTCTAGGATGTACAATCTCATCTGCATGATCATCCCTAGCTCTATCCCTAGCATGTCCACCTCTCACCCGTGGCCCATCTCATCCTTGCCCGATGACCTGAGGAGCTCTCTATCCTCTCTATGCTCATCACCTCCAACATCTCCTACCACCACCCCCACCATCCCCATCATCATCTCCTTCATCATCATCACCCTCAGATCTCTCATCACGACATGGGATAGGCTCCACTAGATTTGTAAATCTAGGAAATCTATTCCGAGCCCACCAGTCTCGAAACTCATGAGACACACCAGCATCAGCAATACCCCCAAGCATCTCCCATCGATAGTACACCAACCACATAATCTAATCACAAGAAAATTGATAATCAATCTGAGGACCCCACATGGATCTCTCTGCTTGGACTCTAGCATATAGTTTTGTACCCTAAGGCATATCCTGTACTCTTTCGTACTAGTGAGAAACTCAACCAAAGAAGAAATGATCAATAATAGTAGTAGACCTGTCAATCATCCATCAAGTTGCAAACATATAGGGGAGCTCATCATCATCCTCCCTCCAATGCTCACATCTTATGTATGGATGCCACTAAACCTGATCAAGATCATCAATCTACCGGCACCAATACTTAGTCTTTCCCAGATGATGCTGGACAACCATACCGCTATATAGAAAGGCATAAGGGAAACCACGTGGCTGAATCCTATCTGAAACTGGTCTAGTAATGGGAAGATGCTCCCATACCCACAACTACAAAATCACTACACCTACCCATAACAAAGCACTCTCCCTATAGACAACCTCATGTAAATTATGGTAAAGTTGTGCCAACACACATGAGCCCCAATTGAAGCACCAAGGCTATGCAAGAAGATCCTCAAATATCCTACCCCATCCAATTGAGAAACCATGACCTTGATGGTTGGGAAGTATTAAACCACCGATCAAAGCACCAAGTACCACTAGCAATGTGGGGAAAGAAGTAAACTGAGCCCAAGTAATAGTATCATGATCAATAGTGTTGTCTCCAAACACTCATCTATAGACTGTGCTATCATAGACAGAATCATAATAAACCATCTCACCACGGCAAGGAATCTATAATAATCTGTATACATCCTCCGAAGTAATAGTCATCTCTCCGAATGGAAGGTGGAATGTGTTTTGGTCAGAGTTCCATTGCTCAGCCACTGCGGTAAGTAAACCATGGTTTAGCTAAAACTACAGGATGTCCAAGAGGAAACTAAGACCGCAAAACTCAATAACTCGATACTCTGTAGGAGTCAGAGCCTGACCTAAATCAATCACCCAGGAAGTGACGGTCTGTATATATAATCTATGAAAATGTGCCTATTTTTCAAATCAAAGTAATCATATCAGTATACCATATCAATGAGTTATCCTAAGTCAATCAGAATCAAGAATCAAACTAATCAAACCCAGTACCATTTTTTTGTGTCTTTGTATCCTGAGAATGAAGCATCAATCCTACCTATCAATATCAATTTTCACACTGATTAATCAAGTCCTACCTATCAGATTGACGTAATCAAACATTCATTGGTACCACTATCCTAATATCCTAATCAATTGTTTTGCTTAACCACAACAAACCTAAACTATCTTGGAATTCAAACAATCAGTTGACAACATCAATTTTTTTAATCAAAAAATCAAGTCAGGAATTTGCAAAAAATTTCAAAAACCTGCAGGTGTCATTTGCCCATTACCACGTGGTATTTTACCTTACGCAGTGCAAAAAATCTATCACGCAGTATTTTATTCTTCCCAAGCGTCATTTCATAGATTACACGTCACTTCACAATGCTAGGCAAAATTTAATAGAGCCTAGGCGTCATTTTAAAACTAGGGTTTCCTAAGAGGAAAACTAATTGGAAATTGGCATGAAAATTTCATTGCTACACGGAAAAGATTTTTACCAAGCAAGAGTTTACTATTGTTAGGTGACACTTTATTATGTGGAGGCATGAGTAAAAAGCACTGATGTGTGACTTAAAGAGACTACGCGGCATTTAACTATTCCTAGGCGTGATTTTGCAAATTCAAAAATACAAGAGCATGGAAAAAATGTAATAAATGCTATAAACAAGCAATAAATGCAAAAAGGAAGTTAGCAATGACTCACTAGAGGTCCATAGTCAGGTGGTCTCTGATATCGATGACTCCTCTCAAACCGATGCTCTCTGATAGCCACAACCATAGCGAAAATTGAAGCACAACCAGAGCAAAATCACAGAAGTCAAAAGTGAAAATTAATAGTAAATCAAGGTTTTTCAACCTATTTAAGCTAATTTTGACCTAATTTAGAGGTGAAATTTTGACTTTGACCTAAATTAATCAATCAATCAGGGTAAATTGCTAAATCATAGCATATCATCAATGTTTTTCAGAAATGAAAACATATTGACATCAATCAATCATTGGATCAATCATCATCAAAATCTTTCAAATCAAGAAATCAATATGTTTTATTTCTGAGGGGGCATCAGAGTATCAAATTGGCATCAAACATCAATGAATCTAGGGCATCAAAATTTGTGGAATCATTATCAGTGGCATATCAATTTATTAGATCATATCAGAGGTAGATCAGATCAGGCAGCATATTGAAAAAAATTTCATATCAGTGGTAAATCAGCAAATCAATAAACCAAGACCTAAAAGTAATCAGGACTAAAAGAATCTTTGAATCAATGTTCTTCGCACATCAATTCAAAGAGGGGCATTTTTAGACACTCAAAAATGGACAAGTGCTTTTAAATCAATAAAATGGCTCAAAATAATTAAAATGCACTAATTCTCATTAAAAAGGAAAAATCAAATAATGACATTAAATAATTAAATCAAAGCTTAAAGGGGTGAAAAGCACTACATAATTGATTTTAGTCAATTAATTGTATAGTTGTTTAAATCAAAAATCAAAATGAACCTATTCCCTTACATGGCTAAATTTAATTAATTAATTGAATTTAATTAATCCTAATATCTTTCAACAAATTGAGCAACCAATGAGAATTGAGGACAAAAAGACATAAATCACTCAAAAAGAAATGAATCTTGATCACTCATTTTAAAGTTTCAATCTTATCCACTCAATTTTGTCCTTTTGTCCAAAGCTTTGAGACAAACATTTAAATTGTCCCCCCATTTATGAACATTGAAATTTTTTTGACTCAACCAAAGGTAAATCATGATTACTTCACTCTACCCCCTACCCTTGGGAATTTACTATAAGTATGAGGCATTTTGAGAGCAATAATCATCTTAGAAATGAATTTGCAAAGCATCCTTATTATAGTCAATTTCATAGCAATCAAGAGCATTTGAGAGCATTTGAATTATCTTTGTATCAATTTGAGAGTTAGTGAGCTAGAATAAGCATTTGTAGTATCATATTTCTCATTTTAGAAGGGTCACTAGTGGAGATTAAGCTGAGAGCTCTACTTACCACATCTAATTAGAGAACCATGAGATGTCATGGATTCTTATGCAATTCTTAGTTTAAATTTTCATTGTATTTGCTAAGATTGTTAGATATTAATCCTAATTTCATGAAGGTGAAAAGAATTCACACACAAAGAGTTAAAGGATCAATGCTTTGGCTTGGTTCGATGGGATTTAGGGATAAGACATCATTTGATGGTTTTTACATTGTATCATTCAAGTCTATGACATGTGCCTCTTCTAAATGTTCCAAAGAAGTAGGATCAAAGTCTTCCTCACTAGACTCCTCTAAGGTTTCTGTTAGATAAAAGTCTCATGGATTAAACCTAACATTTTATTCCTCCATAGTAGGTCCCCATGAAGGTATGTAGGGTTCACCTACCCATTGATTTATTTCAATTTCTTGAACTTTAATATTGTCTAAGACCACTTGATTTGAACTAGAGGCTTGATTCTGATTTGTTTATGTTAATTGATCCCTTTCTTTGCTAGAAGTATAGGTATGAATGACATGTATCTCCTTATCATGGCATGAATCACTTGAAAATGAGTCCCATTCCCATTGATTATAATCTTCATCACTATGGGATTCTAATTGCAATATTTGATCATAGACTTTAGGATAGTTCTTTTGTGTGTATCATTGTTCTAAGTACCCTAATCTTGTCTTTTCCTTGCTATCTCACCATGTCATTTCAATTGGTTCTATAAGTCCTTCATTCCTTGTGCCCAAAGGTCCTTGGCCTTTGTATCCCATATTTTTCATTATTTGGAATCCTTTCCCATATTGATGTGTGGGAATGCTGATATTTTGGATACATTTTTCTTGGGCCCTTGACTCCTCATCTTTAAAAAGCCAATTAAGAATTTCGTTGTCATCTTCATCCATGGATAATAAATTATTTGATCTCACAAAATTCTCATTATATCTATGGGTTACATTGGATGGCTTTCCATATGACTTGGGGGATAATGGTAAATCCATCATGGATAAATAATATTCCCATACTTCTTTTTGCTTTATTTTACATTGTTTATCAAAATTTCTCATCATTTTCTCCATCTTTTGATAATGCTCATCTTTGGTGTATATTTGGATGGCTTTATCTTTGTCTTGTTTCTGCTTCTCATTTGTATTCTCCTCACTAACCTTTTCCTTGCCCTTTTTCGATGTAGCTAGGTTAGTGGGCCTTTGGATGTCTTCAACAACAATTTTGATTTCCATCTTTTCCTTTCCTTTTAATAATGGAATGTCCTTGTAAGTTTTCCCTTTCTCTATTTGTTTAGGTATAGACCCTTTTGTATTATGCAGGACTAAAGATTCATTGATGGGCTTCATGTTGTTACAATATTGTAATGGGTTTGAGTCCCCACTTACCATAATCTCTTGACCTAGATAAGGGAATTTTAAACATTGGTGGTAAGTAGAAGGCACCGCCTGCATTTCATGAATTCATGACCTCCCTAATAAGATATTTTAGGTCAACTTTAGGTCTAAAACTTGGCATATGGTCTCTTTTTGCATGGGACCAACTCTAATGGGAAGTACTATGACTCCTTTAGATGCTCTTTCTTCATCATCGTAATCTTTGATGGTTATTTTATATTTTGGGTCAATAGCCTCCTCAAAAAATCCTAGGGCTTTTACCAAGTTTAGGGTACAAATATTTAGGCCAGCTCCTCTATCGATAAGCACCCTTTTCACTCTATGCTTGTGAATAAGGACTTCTATATGAAAAGGTAAATTTTGCGGGTGGTTAAGTGACATGTCATCTTGTTTAGAAAATGATAAGCAATGAGAAGCAATGAGATGTCCCACCATATTTTGAAACTTGTCTGCATCTAGGTTTAGAGGCACATTGGTTTCTACTAAAGCTTTCTCTAGAATTTCCTTGTGAGTAGGTGATAATTTGAGAAATTATAGGATTGAGATTTGAGTGGGAGTTCTTTTTAATTGATCAACCAAGTTATATTTCTTTGAAGATGATGATGTGCTTTGGTTAGGTAAAACAATTCTTGGAGAAATTGAAGGTAAAGTGATTTTAGAGGCTTGCCCCCTAGTGACAATGTTGGATGATGCTTCCCTTGGTTTCTCCTTTACCATGATAACATTTATGATATTTCCCTCTTCACTTAGGGTATTGATTATGTTATCATAGGTATGAGAAAAGTTCACTTTCTCATTACCTCTTTTTTTATTTTGGTTGGCATTAGATGACTCACCCTTTTCATGGTTTAGAAAGGGGTTCTTGAAGGCCATATGATCCTCATTGTTTTGAGGCCCTTCAATTTTGATGGTTCCATCATCTATTAGGTCTTGCACTAAGTGTTTCAACTTCATGAATTTGTTAGTTTGGTGACCCTTATTTCAATGATACTCATAATGGTGAGAATCATTCCACCAGTTAGGTTGAATTTGAGGTTCATAAGGTCTCAATTCAGGTAATGTGATAATATTATTAGCAACCAAGGTTCTTAATGCATTCTCCAAGGTTTCACCTAAAAAGGTGAATTTTCTCTTTTGATATGTGGAGAAAAAGGGTTTGGGCTTATTCCCATTAGCATTATTAAAAGGATTATTATTGGCATTGTTGTTGGGATTGTTGGAATTGTTGTTGGAATTATTGGAATTAAAGGGAGATTTATTCATTTGATTTACATTGTATGAAGAATTAGCCCCACTTGATAAATTAAAAGGAGTTGCTTTCAAGTTGTGGGCCTCCACAACTCCATCGTTCACAAGATTTTTGTTATTATTCTTTAACCATAACTTAGGTTTATCGTTGTGATTGTTGGACCCTCTATTATTAGCATAATTAGATATATAATGGTTATTGTTGTTGTTGGTATTGGATTTATTATCTTTAAACAATTTTATCTCTCCTCTCTTTACCAATACGTCTTCAATATTGATCCCATTGTTGATAAGTTTTTCAAATGTTGGGGGACATTGAAGTTGTAATCGATAATTCATCTCCATGGTCAAATTATTTGTAAAAGTTTCCATCTTCTCCTTCTCGAGGATACTTCATGGATACCTTGCAAAAATGGTCCTCCACCTTTGTAGTAATCCTGAGAAGGATTCACCATCTTTCTATTTGGTATCACACAATTTGAGCATTGTGATTTCATGCTCGATATTATAGGAGTAATGGGTCACAAACTTAGAGGCTAATTCCTCAAAAGTCTTTATTCCTTGTGGGAGCTTAGAGAACCATTCCATGGCGGGACCTCCCAAGCTCCTAGGAAAAATTCTCATTAGGTACATAGTGTTGTGCATAAAATCAATGCTTAAGGCACAAAACTCCCTTAGATGATCCTGTGGGTCTGTTTTACCCATATACTTATCATATTTAGGAAAAATGGTATTGAAGGGAAAAGGTGCCATGACCAAGCTTTTGTCGAATGGGAAAGGACACAAAGCTTCAATAGAAAAGGGCTTAGGTTCGGTGGCCTTTTTCATCCAATATATTTGTTCTTGAAATTTTTGTAATTGTTTGGTCATAGATTTCATGGGATTATTTGCTTCTTGATTCTTCTTAAGTTTCTCTATATCATAATCATATGGGAGCTTTACCCCCGCTTGGGCTAGGTTTAGGAAAAAATTCTCCCTATCCCTATCTATCAATTACTCCATGACTTCAATAAAATCACTATCTTGGGCTGCTCTATTAGCCCTTTCTTCAACTATTTCTTTAGGACCTTTATTAGCATTATTGGTGTTATTGTTGTTTCCTCCATGGTGATAATCATGAAACGTGGAGTTTCTATCCATTTCTTCAAGTCTTTCTTCAAATAAATTTGGGAGAATATCCCCTTGATTGTGACCTTTGAAAATACTTTGCTATTCAAAATTATGGACTTTGTTAGAAATGCAAGTGCTATCTCCTTGTAAAGATACCCTAAGTTTGTGGGACCGTGTGGAAACTAGCATCCAACAAGGTTTTCTTTGAATTGGTCATTTGATTTGGTAATTTTTGATTTATAATTGAAGAGATTAAAAATGTAAGATGAGGTTTTAATGGATATATCTTTCACTTGTTTTATGTATTTCCAAACACAACAATCACACATACACTTGTTTCTTTTTACTCACTACACAATAAGTGTTTGATTTTGAAAGTACATTATCATAGGTTTTGCACAAAAAGACACTTCAAGCAATCTACCTAGCTCAAGATTGGTTCATAAACATGGCTCTATAAGGTATTCTTTGCTAAGTTAACAAGGTTTTAATCAATATTCCGTTCAAAATGAATATTAAACTTTCATCCTCCAAGTATATTAAGAGGCTTCCCACCACTGGTATATCGGAGTTTTGCGCAATCCGTGAGGACTACTCGAGGAAGTTTAAAAATTTAACACCCTTTTTTCACTCACCCCATTAAGGATGTGTGTATTTTGTTTTATAGTGGGTTGGATGATCATGGAAAAGGCGAGTGTATCCCACTTTGGGCTGTCCCTCTCACCGGCCCTTTTAAGGAAAATCTCGGGAGGCAAGCCCAACTAATGATCTAGCATGTTCATGTAAAAGCAAGAAAATGGAAAGAAGAAATAGGTTGTGGGAGTTTGATTCACAAAAAAGGTGAAGAGCATAACCCTATCCACTTCTTAATCCCTAAACACAATTAACAAAGTTTAATTTCCAGCCCACTAACTATAGGGATTCGAGTATTGCTACTCTCTTCCACAAATAAGGGGTTTATTTGATTATGTGCTTGATTTCCTTAAACTTTCTTCTTAATAAAAGATTTTAACACTTTTGGCATTTTGATTCACTATTAAAAGTGAAGAGCATAGGCCTAATGTTAAACTTCCTTAAACAAAGATAGGTTGTTCTTAATTACTAGATTTTGAAAGCACCAAAGCCACAATTTAAGTACAAAAAAATGACAAAGTTTTAAGGCTTACCTTTTCCTTGTAGCTAGCAAAGGCTAGGGGAATTTTTGAGTGATTTTCATTTTTAATGCTTACCTTGGTGATCGTTCCTTTCCAATGTCCTTTTCCTCCAACAAGTTAGTCAACAAAACCAGCCAAAGTGAAGGAAACAAAGATAAAATTGAAGAAAGCAAGCTAAAATTGAACTTTAAGCCTTAATTTCAAACTTGAGCAAAACTTGATTTAAGGTAAAAATATCAAATTTAATGAAATTTTTTTTTCCTTATATAATGTTCATGTACCTTTCCTTCTTGTTGAGAATCCTCAAGAACTAGCTTAATGTGAGCAATGTTCTCCTTTTTAATCTTCCTTGTCAAAGATTTGCTTTCTTGATTGAATCTGCTCTCTTGATTTTTTACTTTTCTGTTATCAGTCATCCTGCAGAGATATAAAAATAATTTTCTGATAGTCAGATTATGAAAAATTACAGTTTATTCAAAAGCAATGTAGAAATGATTAAAAGTGTTATTTAACTATTTAAAAGCATTGTTAATCGAACTAAAAGCGATATTTAAACTTTTAAAAGTGCAGAAACATAGAGTAAAAGCACTAAACAATTAAGCAAAGGTGTTTAAAAGTAAGTGAAAGCACTGGAGAAATATGCAAATGTGCTCGGTACTCAAGGAATAAGCACTGATAGAATTTAAGACAAAAGTCAGAAGGATTTAAAAGCACTATTTCTCTGTGCGAAGCCACACAAATTTGTCATAGAAGTGCTGAAATAGTGCTCAGAAGCATTATTTAACTGCTCAAAAGTGTCGTTTGAAGTCTCAAAAGTGTTGTTTCATTGCAAAACCAAGAGTTAAACATGCAAAAATTTGAACAAAATTGAAGATTATGAGATTTTTAAAAAGTGAGGCCTACTGCCCCACGATGGGCGCCATTTTGTGTACTAGAAATTGTACCTTCATAGAATTAGTATTGAACAATAAATCAAATAGAAACTAAATAACCACAATTAGCAACTCTATTTAGCAAATAAAGAGCAATTAAGCATCCTATGGCTCTCTAACTAAGAGTGTTAATGGTGAAGCTCTCAACAAGCCTCCATTAATGACAGTCCTAGAATGAGAAATGAGTGATAAGCTAAGCTAATTAATTCAATTCCAAATAGAAATTCTCAATTCACTTCTAAATTTCCTTTCTAGCTATAATTATCAAGAGGTTAGATGAAATTCTCAGATTTGTGGATTGTTTTATGAGTGATTTAGCCTTGCTTATATAGTATTTGGCAAGGGTAGGGGGTGTGATAGAGTTGATCATGATTAGGCTTGAGTTGAGTCTTTGGTTCCACCCTTTGAAGACAATTTAAATATTGTGTCCTCAAAGCTTGGGACAAGAAGACAAGATGAGTGGACAAGATGCTCTTTCAATTTGAGTGATTGAGATTGAATTTGGCTTGATCCATGTGAGCTCCTTTTCTTAAATCCTATTGGTTGAGGCTTTTTCCTCCCATGTAGTGTTGAGAGAAATTATGATTTATTCAATTGATTTTAAATCATTTATTTAGCCAAGTGTACCCCTTGAATGGGTTGATTTGATTTAATTCCAACTATTCCATTAATTGAATTAATCGCACATTGATTTAATTTCACTTTATTAAAATGCTCTTGATTTTGATTTAAATTGAAATTTAAAGCTTGTTTTTAATTTTGATTGGCTAAATACTTGTTTGGATTCAATTTCCTTGATTTTTTCTTGATTAATCACTTGAATGATCCTATCCACTTTTTGGTGATTACAGATGTTGTATGCAAGAACGCACAACCTAATTGTTAGCAGAGATGGAGATTAAAATTTACTGTTACATTCCGTGTTATGGTGGCAAGCATTAATGGTAGAAAGTTTCTTCAATAGTCACTGAAGATCCATTATCCACACATTTACATTTGAGATTGAGCCTTTGGAGAGCACAAGAGATCAAAGTAGTTTGTGTTGAAAGATTGAAGTTGGTTTATCAGTGAAGAAGTGTGAAAATTGTTGCAAAACCCTAGTTCACTCACGATGACTCAGAAACCATTTGGAAACCTATTTGAGAAATTAATCAAGTAATTAATGGCCACTCCATTTGTTTTTGATGTTACTAAAAGGAAGAGGTTTATATTTAAGAAGCATCCTTTCAAGTCAGTCCTAGATGACCTTGAAGGGGCATTTTCTAGAACTCCTATGGGAGTGATGCACATAGAAGACATACGTGCATACATTTACTACAAGAAGCCACCAATAGGATTGGATAGAATAAGGTCGCACTTACAGTCAATGATGAAACATGACATGACATTCATGGATGAGTTCGTGCAACTAGAAAATAACCCTATCATAGAGTATGTGACTGCATATGAGTTCTATGAATTAGAATGGATTAAGATATTGCTTAGCAGAATACAGGATGACTTGTTTTGGGTTGGAGAAGTCCCTATCTAGATAACTACTGACCTCATTTATGAGATGATCAGACTTCCTAAGATAGGAACCATCTTCCTACTGGCAAGGATGTCAGGAAACTGGTGGAGGAGGCTTGTAAGTCCTAGAGTGATAAGTGTGGCATGACTATAGAGCCAATTGAGGAGAAGGATATCAAGCTCATGGTGATGATACTTGGTTACAAATTCCAGCATGCAAACAAAGTTAATAGTGTGTCAGAAACAACTATTCTGGCAGCCATTAGAATTGTAAAGGAAAATGGAGAGTTCAACTTGTGTGAGATCTTGCATGCACAGTTGATGGATAACATAAGGGCTATTAAACATGATAAGAGAAAAAAAATCAGGTTTGGGTCATTGATCATCTATATGTATTTCCATATTGTTGGAAAAGTATCAGATCTCTATCTAGATAGGAGCATACCTAAAATGCCACATATTTAATTGAAGGCAACATCTGAAAGCACCTTGAAAGATTTCATGGACTTGGAAATCAAGACATTCAAAATTAGAATGCAGAGAAGGTATAGGATACCTGGGAGCATAGTGGAAAAGTATAAGGATAGCATTTGTTTCCTAGTGGACACAGACATCACTTGCATGGAAGTAGTGGAACCTAGAACTAAGTGGATTCATCCCCTTGGTTATGAAGTGGAGGAACATGTTTTAGAATCATATGTACAAGTCCTCATGTCAGCGCCTAAGGATCCCATTGAAACAAGATGGGGTACTTATGAGGAGAAGACAAGACAAGTAGATTCAGTCTTGTACAATGCTGCAACAAAAAGGAAATCATCAAAGATAACATCAGACATACTAAAAATCCATGGAGTCACACAAGAAGACCTAGACAAGGCAAGGGAAGCCAAGATTGCAATACAACTTGAGAGTACACCCTCTTCTGAAGTAAAAATATAGAAGACTAATGATCCCAAGGAAAAGAAGAAAAAGATAGAAGAAAACACTCCTACACCCATAGATACTATTGATTTAGAGTCCACACCACCTCCTGAACCTAACAAGATGCACAAGAGGAAGAAGAAGACCGGTGCTAGCCACCCATCCTCTAGAACAACAAGAAGCAAAGGCAGAAACACTCAAGCACCTCCAAAGGTAGGATTCAAACCGAATCTTGAAGTGTTGAAAACTAGGGTAGTAGATTAAGGAAGAATTGATCAAATAGGAAAATTCTATGAAAAAAATAGTGAGATAGATAAATCAGAGATCCATGGTATGATAATCATGCACATGATTAAGTTCAAGAAAATAGTTCTGGAACTTAAGATAGTTATACTGGATAATGTATGGAACCTTTTAGACTTTTTGAAGAGACAAGCTATAGAAGAAGATCTCAGAATAAGAGAAAGGATATTGGATGAAAGCCTCTCATTTTGTTCATTTGAAGAGAAATCATTGGTATTGGATTTTGTGAAGCCGCACCTAAGAACTAAACTAAGAACTCTACAAATTATGAACAAGGATTATGATTTGGTAGTGAAGGAGACTGAAAAATCATTTGAGAAGGTATTCTTGGATAGACACATGTATCCTCCCACTGTGCCTACAACCCAAGTCCCCACTAAGCAAGTAAAAGTAGTTGAGATTCCCAATGTACCAATGATAGGTCCACAAGATTATGTGCCCTCAGTGACAGTGCCTACTGAAGAAATAGAGTCTGCACCCATGCTTGAAATAAAAGATGACACTATCATGATTGATAATGTTGAAATATTAATGGTGGCAATAGATAAAGATGTAGATAAGTTTGAGGAAGCCTTTGTGATCATAGAAGAGGTTGAGATACTATGTGGTGATGACACACCTATGCAACAAGAAAAAGTCCAAACTGAAGACTTAACTAGACAGGAAGAAGGAAAGGAGGTTGAAGACCTGACAGGAAATGAAAGTGAGAAGGAAGAGGAACATAGAGAAGAACCTTCAGTTGAAATTCTAGTGAAGGTAAAGAGTGAAGTTATGGACAGTACACTCCTTACCCTTAAGCCCTCAATTTTATTGTTGTCAAGTTTGACCCCTAATACAACTAGTTTAGACTCTTGGGGAGAAGAAGACTTAATACAAATCAGTGTGTTAGCAATGGAGAAAACAAAGGAGAAATAAGTAATGAGGAATCTATTATTTGTTGAATCAGTAAGCATACTAAATAGCCTACTACATGAGGAAAAGAAAGTAATAAAATTTCATTCAGTGGATGATGTAAGCAACATCCTATCAAGCTTTAAAGAAAATTTATCTAGTCTTGAAAAATCAGCATCTAAAGTTGCATAAGAGAAATATCTTAAGAAGAGGCTAAGTGAATTGATAGGTAATTTTGCACTTGACCTCAATTCTCTAAAAGTTGGTCAATCTTTGCTGAAAGATTTATCAGCTTAAGGAAGAATGATAATAGTTGATTGTATGGATAAAGACAAACTTACTGCAGACCTCTCAAAGAAGATTCAAGAAGTAGAATCTATGACGACAGTTGTGAGAAAATTAGTGCTAGATCCCTCACAAGATGTAAACATGTGAAATAATATCTATCAAGGATAGATAGAGAAAATTGAGAAGGCATAAAAATAAATGGCTAAGATCAGGGCTAGGCAAACTCAGTTAAGGAATGCACTTGCGCCCTCCCTAGATGTGGTGAGTCAAAATATCAAGGAGATAGATGCCACTATTGTGACATATGATCAAGGTCCTCACATAGATCTAGAAAAGATAGAGAATTTAACTTATGCATTATGCACCCATATCCAAACAGTAGATTCACTCAAGGCATTTTGGCAGCAAGAGATCCAAAACCTCAAGATTTCATACCCAGATGTACTCTATGTGTAAGTACTTGAAGTTTCATTTTTTAGCACCTTTGTTATTAATGTCAAAGGGGGAGTAGAGTAATATGAAGTAGTAGAAGGATAGAGTAATATGGAGTAGAAAAAGGAAGATATAAGATAGAGCATATGATGTACAAAAAAAGATAAAGTATATATTAGAAAGTTTTTGTGTAAGATACAGTTTAGTAACTTCGCCATATTCCTTTTTTGTCATTAATGAAAAATGGGGAGATTGTTGGAAAGTTGACTATATTGATCTATATGACTAATATTTAGTGTTGTCATTATGGAAAAAAAGTCATATGAAATTTTGGAGTAAGCGCAATAACGTACAAGATAAGAAATCGGCTAAGTATGGAGAACAGAGCAGTCAGTAAAGCACCTGATGAAAAAAACATTAGCGAATGTGTCTATGAGAGAGTTTTGGTATGCTCCCTTGAAGATAAGCTTTTGATTATGTTAGTAAGCTATGGTTAAGAATGCATGGTTAGATGAGTTAGTATGAAGAAGATATGACAAGTTGAAGTGACACAGTCAGTGAGCGGAAGTGCAGAATAGAGCATGCAGCCGACAGGAAAGATTTTGATTAGAAATCATTATTTTATTTTGTAAAGGCTATGCACCTATTGTAAATGTGTTGTAAAAATGATAATATCAATGTATGTAAAAATGCTTGAGCCAATTCATTTAGAAGCATTGTATGTAATAGGTTATAGGCCGACCTAGTGAATAGTTTTGTTTGTACCTATAAATAAGACATGCGCCTTTGTATTTCAATATAACATATGATATAGAGTTGATAGAAGAAGAGAAGAAGTATGAAAAGATAAGTTAGAATGATATAGAGCTTTACAAGAGGTTAAAGCATCAGCGCACAAAAGGAACTGATCGGACAAGCAGTGTCATAGCAGCAGTTCACCATTGTAGATATAGTGTATATCTGATATCTAGGAGGTTGTAGCCTTCTCTATTGAGTAGTGAGCTCTGGCAGTGAGCCAACCACCCCTAACAGGGTTTGTTACTTCAAGACTCCTAATAGGGTCTGACCCTTGACAAGGTCATTGTACTAAAGCATTGTAATGACTGCTCCTAACAGGGAAAAGGAACTTTAACAGGTTCATAATACATAAGTGCAATTATTAGTGGGTATTAATTCCCACCGAGGTTTTTCCTTTGGCCAAGGTTTCATCATAATCATATCTGGTGTTATGTGTTATGGTTGTTTACTTTAATTTCTTTAATATTTAGTTCAACAATTAAATTATTAAGTTAAGTTTCAAGTATCAAAAATTAATATTGTAGAACACTGATTCACCCCCCCTCTCAGTGTTCCTATTCCTAACAATGTAGTGATTAAATATATTAAATGTACAAGCTAGGGAGAGCTTACCGAGTTAAAATATTTTCTTATAGAGTTGTAGAGTAGATGTTTGGTATTTTATGGTATATTTCATATTGTGTTGCCATCAATGCCAAAGGGAGAGATTGATAACCTACAACTGATTGAATATCTTGAAGGAAAGTCTGACAATTAAAGGACAGTGATTGATAATCACTGAGCTACTAAAGTATATGTAAGTCAATTAATCATTTAATGTATTATCATTGATGTCAACTAGTTTTGACTGTACTTGGCATGATGGTTACAAACATCTTAAGAAGGAAAATGGTAAAGGAATGAGATATCTACATGAAGATGAGATGGATAAGAAAGTTATGGATATGGTATACATTGGGTAACTTATTGATGAGTCTATGGCCTTATGTTGATGACCTTATTATATTACATGATTCTATTATGTATGGAAGATGAGAACTAAACAAGTTTATGTGGTCGGTAAATGAATATTTATGTATACACCAAGGAAGTGTAGTATATACCGAGTACAGTATTAACTGAGCTGGTAATCGCCGATGCATTCTGGTATTGACCGCGTGAAAAAAATAAATGGATTTTATATCAACTGACTAAAAATGATGAGCTGGACAATTATTTATGATTTTGAGGTAAAATATTTAATGTTTGTTGTGATGATCAAATGATTGACAAAATTCAAAGTTGATCGGATGAAGGAGAATGAAATGTGTTAATGACACAACTGTTGAGGAAGGTTAAATTTTCAAAATGAAGGGTGAATATTAAGAGGCAAAATCTATGATTGGAAAGAAAACAGTTTATGATGTCTATATAAGGAGACATGAGATTCATTATTGAGTCTGAGATTCTTGATGTTGTAGGAGAATTCACATGAAAATGATTATTTTCATGCAACACTGATCAAACCGGTTGAAGACAGAACTGAGAAAAACTGAAGACAACGCCGAGCATAAGACAAAGCATATACCGAACAAAATAGAGTTGGAGGAAATGAAAATGAATAGATTATTGATCAGAGGTATTTTGAGCTTAGCACGGATTTGAAAATCTACAAATTAAAGTTGTATTTGAATTAGTTCATTATTGTATCAGTTTAACCATTGCTACAGATAAATCTCTTAACCGAGTCGGACTTAACAGTCTTTATATTTCAATATGACATTAAATGAATGTTGATTTTTTTCTTGTTGACCCCATAGTGATTGCATGGTCAAAGGAGAACTGTTAGTGATAAATCCTCTAACTAGGTCACACCTCACAGTGTGTTTTGTAACCTTTAACAAGGTTGGCTCCTAATCGAGCTCACTTCGAACGAGTGAATTATTTTGGGTTACCAGTCCCGGGTGGTTTTTCCCCTAACATGGTTTCCATGTTAAAAATCTATGTTATATGTGTATGATGTGTTGAATTGTTATTTTACTTTAAACATTTCTAGAACTGGATAGATCGATAAACACGGTACTTAATTTATTGGCAATTGATAGATGAAGAGAAAGGCACAGTTGATATTTCATTGAGTTGATTATTTGGTTTGAAAAGTTTTAATATATACATCTAGGATATTTGGGACTATATGATAACTAGAATTAACTGATTCACCCCCCCCCCCCCCTCTCAGTTATCTAACACTGTTGTCAAAGTAGCATGTCCTAGGTATTTATTAAACTTATTATTGTAGTCTACAGTATGTTTCTCATCATCAATCATGCATAATAGAATATTCCAATGTCAAATATATGAATGTGGTCGATAATGTCATTAATTCTACAATTAATATTGATTTTCATTTGCATTATTCAACTCATATGGTACAATTCTTGAAGATTTCCATTTTTTTAAAAGAAGTAATTCATATGATACAATTCATAGAGATTCTCATTAATTTATTTACAAATATGATACAATTCATTCATTAGTAGTAGTAAGTACACAACTCTATGTGATTCTGTTTGCAAAAGTCAATACCCAATTTCAATTTCTTTTGCCCTAGCAAATGACCCTGAATTCCCTTTTATAGAAATAAGAGAGAAACAAAATCTTTAGGTCTATTTTCCTAATGTGAAGACTCAACATCAAAATTAGTATAAAAACCTCTTTACAATTTTACATTTATGCATTTGAAAGGATAGTTTAGTAAATTAGCATCTACTACATTTATCATGTTCAAAAAACAAAGTTCAAACTTTAAACTCAATTCAAGCCATTAGAAATAAAATATAGAAATGATTTAAAGTACTTTCACATACTATGATTGATGAGATAATTCTTCCAATGTTTTTAGGATGCTCCATTCTACGTCGTTTGGAAGGTCAATATTTGTCATGTTATAGTAAATGACCTGAAACTTCATCAGCCATCCATACTTGGAAGAGTGACTTGAAATAAATGCTCCACCCAATACTACATTCATATTTATCAATGGTTTGATGCAATTTTCAATGCCTTCATGATTTGTGTCCTGAAGCTTGCCTAAATCAGATGTCATTGTGTCCTCAAACTTTTTTTTGTAAGCTTCCCTTCCAACGAATTTTGTTGATGAGTTAGTAGGACTAGGACCAGGATTCGGAAAACCAAGACTTATCATTTTGGTTATTTTTTATTCATCTTGGCAAGCTTTCCCCCATATAAGGCCAAAATTTTCTCTCCGTCCCTTAGTCTCTGACATTTTTGAAAGGTGGATATTGCATTTATTATTGCATAAATGTGGTCATGAATTCCCTTTCTTTCCAAATGCCTATCACTAGTTGTGTTGATTTGTTACAAAATCTATTTCGTAATATTCTCTCTCTAATAAATATTTGTGTTCATCTCAACATTCCCTTTAAGCTCCCCAAAAACATCTCTAAGACTTCCATTTAATTCAAACCAATCACACAACCTATCACCACTCACCTTTATTTTCCCCCAAATGTCTTGTTTTATTTGCTTGACTGTATTTTTTACTTTGTCATTCAAGCTGTTTTCATAAGTTTTAATTGTTTTCTTTGCCTTTTGTAGCTCTTCTCTCAATTCTGACAACTGGTGTTCACTATGTTTTCTTATTTCCTCTACTTTCTCTTCCCACTATTTTTCTTTTACCCTCTCATTCTCTAATTCCTTGTTTAAATTATTGTTACCTATGTTGTAGTCTCCATGGTTTTGTATAAATTTAGTGAAGAGGCTTTTTCATCCCTAGTTTTTAATTTCTCTCTTCCAATATTTTCCTCTGGATTTTCAGTTCTGCCTCCATATGTTCTTGTTGTGTAATTGCTTCTTTAACGGAAGAATTTTTTATCCTTTTCTCTAATTCTTTACATCTATTAGTTTTTGTTTTCTCCCTTGCCTTTTCATTTACTAGGTCTGCCTGTAACTTTTCTATTAACTCCACAAGATTTCCTTTCTCGCTCTCCAACTTCATCACTGACTGTAGACCACTTGGTTGGTCATTTTTGACAAATTCTTCTTGTCCACATTTTTAATTTTGGATAAATCCATTTGGAGGGTGCTAACATGAAATTTAAATGGATCTAACCAACTCTCTGATGGATTATTATCTCTAGTTGGGGGCATAACAACCATGAAATCCATCATTTCTTTGTTTGGGTCATATGTGGAAAATATCCTATTTGATGTAGGTTTTGCATCATGAGTTGCAGCAACTACATCCCTCTTCAATGTCTTAGTATTTTGTCTATTCCTATTTTTTTTCATTCAAAGTTAGTCACAAAATCATTTTAATGAAAATCTGGGTTAGCTGACACAATTAAATGTTTGAAAGGTGAAATAGAACTTGTGGTGATTTATGTGCAACCATGTATGCGTGCAGTTCTAATAATTGCATCATGAGGATTAGAAACACCCTAGCCCATTCCTAATTCTATCCCATTGTCACTAAAAAGTGGAGTTTTTGGGAAGTTTTGAGAGTTTTATCATGAAGGTGCGGTAACTGTTGGACTCACCATTGGCATTATTGTCATAACCTTTTACTTCTTTACACTACCTTGATCTTTGGGATCCATTGTTTTTATGTCCAGTCATAATGTCCTTTTTAGACCATTAGTACTACCCATTCCATCCCCACCAGTGGCCATGGCACTTGATTCAGATTGAATCTGGGTGCTTGGAAAAGGTGGAACTAGATTTGAAGATAGAACAAATGAAGGAGCAAGGGTATGAGATTGAGTAGTACCTTTTTGTGATGAACCTAATGATTCAACTCTAAGGACTTGTTTCTCACCATATTTTGGTGGAACTAGTGTGTTAGGTAGAAATGAAGGCCCTTGTTTCATGGGACCCAAACCACCACCACCTTGAAAACCCATTTTCTCTATAATCCCCGCCCCTTTCGTATATTTTTCTTTCATGTACACATCAACTCCACTCATATTTGAATAGACTGTAGTAGTTTTGGGAGTGGAATCATTAGATGCTCCTTATTCCAAAAATCGCTACATATTTTATCCTCTTCCAATTCATAAAGATCTACAAAGGTCTTTGGCTCACCGAGAATCTTCTTCATTTCCCAAAAATAAAAAAAATTGGTTTGAGTCCAATTACCATATTTACATTTACGCACTAGGTCTATTGGAATATATTTTCTAGATGCTTGAGTAGCTTTGTGGTAGAAATTGTAGGATGTCCTAAGCTACACTTTTCCTTTCTGTTTGTGCAATTCCATAATTTCTGATGACAATTCTTGTATTGAAATATTATTTTTAGGAGCATATTTCTCCATCTCTTTTTTGACCTCAACCTAGGAGTCCATGTTTTAAATTTTTTTATATCAATGACATACTCTCATGTTGAAATTTTCTTGTAGAGTTCCCATTCTCTCTAACCTTTGTTCCAATTATGTTGAGTGGATCATACTACCAATGACTGTCAACATCTTCAATATTTTTCCACTTTTAGTTCGTACATTTAGATTATTATATATAATACTGCACTTATTTATAATACCTGATTATGCTAGTTTTCTTCCTTCTGCTAAGTATGACAAGTGTGGACACTTGTCTTTATTTCATAGGGGGAAGGGAAGTGTATTAATTTCTCCAAGTCACTATTGTTGTACCCATCATTCCTTATGAGATTGCCTATCAGTTCAAATCTGTACTTATATTCTATTTTATTAAGTCCTTTATTTTTCACACAAGTGTCATACTTTAATTTCCAAATTATCTCTGATTTATGACTTGATGTAACCCTAGGATGACATAATCAAGTTATGTGGAAGCTAATCTCATTTAAAACTATAATTCCTTTCCATAAAGCGTCATTATTATAATTTTTCAAAAAATGTAACATAGAGATTGCAAGGAAATTCATAGTTTAAGGTGCGGTTAGGAGTTGAATTTCATGGTGTTTCAGAAGAGATTAGGGAATTGGGGAATTTTAGAAGCAGAGAAAAAAATTTATTGAAAAATTGCAGAAAGAATTTGAAGAAAGAATTTGGAACAATGGGAGGGCAGTTAATGCGTCATGAACCAGTGGTTCATACCATTCTGCTCACAGATGTAGAAGTAGTCTGGAAATTCCATGCTTGTGGGCGGCTTGGGTATTTCCTAAAATTGACTGAATTTGATGAGGTAGCCACTCAATTTATGAATACCTTTGAAGAAGGAGATGCAAATGTGTGGGGCTTGACAGTTTTGGCAACAAAGGAACAAATTACAAAAGTAACTGGGTTGTGTGCAATTGGGGAGCATTATCCTAATGAACACGATGCTAGGTCAACTCGGGCTTAGCTCATGCTTCCTACAGACCCTCCATTGGAGGTGAACAAACAAGGAAAATTCAACATGAGCTTTGGTGTCCCTTGACATTCCAGTCACCAATGCTCATGTGGCCTTTTTATGATGTTAATGCTACAAAAATGGATCAGCTCCAGCAAGATTATAGGGCGGACTACTGGGAAAAGACCAGAGGATTCTATTACACTTCCAAGCAAAAAAGGATGGGAAAGACTGAAGTTGGGGAGTTCCAAGGAATAGCAAAGAAATGTAATTCTTGAGAACAAGAATTATGATCATAGACGGTATATGATGGGTCTCTTGTCTTTGTTTTATGATACTTTTATGCTCTGTTCCAAATATTTCTAAAACACTTTTTATGCCTTTTCAGTATTTGAACCTATAAACATGCTATAAGTACAATCAAACTAACAAAACCTATGGGTATATAATAGTTGATATATTTTTCCAATAATTATACATATGTTGCAGTATTTCATATAATTGTTTGAATATATGTTCTAATATTTGGATTAAGTCGAATGGTTAAATACTTGAATATATGCATGTGCTACTAACCTGCTAGGGAAAGAGGAGTGACTGAAGAGTGGATCAATGAGCATTGATAAAGAGAGAGGAAGACTCGATCACAATGATGAAGACCCATTATGATACCATGGGACATGCCTAATAAACTAAAGGGAGAATCATTCCAAGAAATATAGGAAGACACATACACTATATTTTCTCTGTGATCAATGTTATGTTGAAGCGGTTATGCAGCCTTTATGATATTTTGTCGTGGAATGTTGTATTTTCCTTTATTTATGGTATGAATTAGTTATACCTTATCTTGTATGTTCAAATAAGTATCAATCCTCTATATAAAGGGATATGATTATTAGAGAGGAAGTTAGTCAGATGGTTGTATTATTTGCTATAATCTGAAGCAAAGTTGCTTTTCTAGTTCTGTATGTTGTTTCATGATATGTAATTAGTTTTCAGAAATACAATAAAGAAGTGATTTTGAGTTCTATTCTATGTTGATAGTTAGCAAAATCTGACCAAGGGGCCCCACTTGGAAGGTGGATTAGAGTAGACTAGCTTAAGTTGTTTAAGCATTTACAACAGTTCAAGTAGAATTCACTGTTCTTTCCTGTAGCACTATACATTATGTATGTTCTTGCAGCACTTGTAGAGATAATCATTGTGAATGCATTGGGTTGACATAATAGGTTAAGATTGAAATTATAGTTGTCAACATCATTTTCATTAGTAGTTGTGTGTGTTTACTTTCCTGCAGCAATAGTGTAAGTTTATTTCATGTATTTCCCTTCTTGCAGCTTAAGAAAAATGACTCCATGAGAGACTTAGTGCACAAACCTTGTTGTCCCATTTCAATTATATGTCCCTGGGTTGACAATTTAAATGCACTTCATGATAGGGAAAATGATACTTAGTTTGAATATACTATTCCTAGGAGAAGACTTGGCATGATTACCATTACCTATTGGGGTTGTTCACTCAGCACGGTGGGAGTGGAACCACAGGTTTCCATGAGGTCACGAGGTAGTGATTCTTTTACCATTTGAAACTCTGACATTCATGTTCCAATGCTGGATGATCCTTATTGCAATTGCTTCCTATCCTATCTTCTTGGTGACTTATTCTTATTCTTTCTTTATTTGTACTTTGTATTCAGTTGTAATCACATATCCTGCAACTTATGCAGTGGATGTGGGAGATTATGTATACTTTATTATTCAGATGTATTTATGATGTACTACGTAGAATATTTAGATGATTATGATAATTAATAGATAAAATTTTATTTACATAGTTTCTACATCAAGGAACCCTTGAGATTTTTAATTTGAAAATTGGGATTATGTTTATGTGTACTTATGGACTTTATGTTTTACTTCCGCTTTGTTAATAATTATTGTTTGTAAACTCTTGAGGAATTTATTTTTTGTAAACTGAGTAACATGTTTTAGGTTAATATCTCATGGGTTCCCCAGCGGGGCATTACATATGACCTAATGGATAGACTGGAATTTAGATTGTCAAAAAGTACTTGGAATAGGAGAACTCAGGTGACATCTTCCTAGAAATAGGATGCCCTGGGAAACCTCTTCCCTATGCATATCAGCTTTAAATTGAAACCATAGGTCTTTACTTCTCTCTAGTTTCTTTTTTTGGTACATATATATTACTATCTATCTTTTGTTAGATCGTGTAATATAAAACTTGTCACTTTAGCTTATTTAGTCTTCTATCTTGCACTACCTAATCACATTCCCTTAAATAAAACTTATTCTATTACATCATTATGAACGATCATTGAACTAATTATCACTTAAGCCCTAATTGAGTCTAGTGTTTCATCTTCCTTCTGATTGTGCATTCAAAATAGGAGGAAAATCCAATCCCTCTTTCATGTTTGTCTCTCCATTTTCTTTATTGTACACAACTGTGAGAATAAATCACATCAAACATCAAGACATAATGGTTATTTGTCTATTTGAGATAATCTAAATACATATGTGTATGTTTAATAGATCCTTAAAGTCAAGTTTCACGAGTCTAAACACAATAAAAATTACTTCAAGCACACTTATCTACCTAAGGTCAATGGATTACAATGTGAACATGAATCATGCCTACAAATTGGTATTTATTCAACATAAATAGTCGACACATCAAGGATTATCTTTCATTCTCATCTTTATGAGAGGACAACTAGGGGGCTCAGGGCTAAAGACATGACCCAATCACCCTCTTTCTAGAAGCTACTAATTGCCAGGGATAAGTTTAAGAAACCCCCTCCTAGGAAAAAGGTGTAAAATCCTAGTGAATCCTACATTATTTTAGGGTGGAATTTTCTTCATGAAGGTGATTTTTTTTTTCCAAATTAGGAAAATAAAATAGTTTGTATTGACGATTTTTTCCCTGCCATATGAAAATTCCATAAAATCTTGACGAATAATACATTAATGTGGGGGAAAATATATATTGTATCAAGTGAATTTTTTTCTTTCGAAGTAAAAAAATTATAATATATGAGGCAAATGATTTTCTTTTGAAGGGAAAACAAATAATTTTACTAGCAAATTTTATCTACCATTTGAAAATTTATTTATTTTATTGGCTAAATATTTTATTGGTGATTTTCAAGAGATGGGACTCGTCATGTGGGCCAATGCAAAATATAATTTTATCAAAGATGTAATTAATGCAATATCACATCCAACGAATATCACCTTTATTTGTTTCCAACTTGTTTGCAGACTCAACACGTTGGTATCGATAAGCACAGATAGTCAGATCGACACGTAACCTAACATCCATCATTTTATAATGTTAAATATATTATTTGAGACTATTTGATAATCCTAGATCTATGGTTGAAGTTTAATTTTGGCCCCAATTTCTTGAAGGAAAAAAAGTTCTCCAAGAAGTCACCACAATGATGACATGTATCAAACCTTAACTTGCACCATAACCATGATTGTTGATTACAACTAGTTAGTAGCTTACGTGGATGGTGGATAATGTTGCATGGTCTATAGTACAACTTGTAACTCATATCTCAATAAGAAATAAATGCCTTGTCAGTGACAAGCAAAATTATTTAATTGTCATCCACTCAACACACACAACTTTGAAATTCGTATAGACGATATTACCAATTTCTGACATGCATGCATTTATGGGAAATATTTACATGGAGATATGAAAGATTGAGGACAATGGATTTAAATTTCTCACATGCATGCATTTGTGGAAAATATTTACCTGAAATATTAGGGACAATGGACTTAATATGATTAAATAAAGAATAATTAATCGCTAAGTATTAATCAAGGGCTATTTATAGACGATCCAACTTATTTCTTCTTCAATCTTCTTTTGGTAGATTAAGAGACAAAGTTGTCAATGGTTGAAATTCTACCTCTAGTTTTAAGGTTTAGGTTTGTAGGTCTTTAGGCTATTGAGAATTGGAGATGGATACTCTAGTCCATTTGAGATACACATCCTCAGAGGAGCAGAAGTCATTTTTGGTCAACATCTTAGAAGAAACCCTTACTTCAGTTTGTAGGGATTTTGACACTTTCACAAATGCTACTATGTTGATGGTGTTGGGCCGAGAGTTCTTTAAGAATGTTGACAGATACCACATCTACAGGGATATTACATCCCATTTTTTTTCATATCTCATTGACCTCAAAGGAGAGAATGTCAAAATACTGATGTTGTTGAGGAATGTTTTTAAAGAGAAATTCTTAGTGGATGATGTCCCTATTGTTTTTTTCATGGAATTAGGGGTGGGGATCCCTTGGGAAAGAGATATACCCAAGCTTCTCCAACTAGGAAGAAATGTGGCCATGCAACCCTTTCTATTGATCTTGAATGCAGAGCAACTGAAGCGAAACATGAAATGAGCACGGCTTGGGAGGGACTTTCTCTGCAAATAGTTTCTCCTTGATGAATTCAAGGAGATGGACTACACATGGCTTGAATAATTCTCAGAGATTATCCTCTCTTAAAAATTCCACTCAGACGAAGGGGAAGATGAAGATCCCTAGTTTACCCATTCCCATCACCTTGTCCCTATGGGCTTCCCCTAGTGTTTTGACATGCAAAGTTTCACTTTTTTATTTTTATTTTTTAATACCAATACCATCATAGCACTGGTCCACTGGCAGTCCCCTAGTAATAATAGTAGTTTAGTTTTTTGGGGGTAGTAGTATGTACCTAGCAAGTTTCAATCCTGAACCCCCTCATTTTTTATTTAAATTTTGGAGGGACTATGACAATTGTAAATTTTTAGAACATATTAATGGAAAATTTGCAACTTTATTTCAGTTTTCCTTTAATGGATTTAATGATTTCAATTTCATTACTTTGCACTTAACATCTTCTTTGTTAAAATATCAATTCATGTATTCTACTTTGATTGTATCTATCCAAATAAGGGTTGCTAACTCAATGGTAGATAAAATGGAAAAAATAGCATGTCATTCTAAGAATATTGACTTTCTTTTATGATTGGAAGTGGATTTTATCCAAGGAATTCAATGCATAACCATAATATATACATATTATTTTTAATTCAATGTATAATCATAATCATAATATATGTACAATCATACCACATTTTTTTGGGTTCTCTTGGATACAATCATACCACTGGCATTGGTCCACTGCTAGTGACCTAGTAGGTTTTTCTTTTTACTCTACAATGTAATTTTATAAATAAAAAATAATGAAAATTTTGCAAGTTCATTTCAATTTGCAATTTATGGGTACAAAAAAGGATTCTTAGACTTCTTTGTGATTGCAATATTTTAATTAGTTGCTTTATCTCTATATTAGACATTTAAGTATTTTTCAGTAGAAATAAGGAAGTGATGGTGTTTCCATTTTTAAATCTCAATATTGTCTATGTCATTGCCTTCTTGATTACCGTCAGAATTCCTAAATTAAGATAACCATTAATTGAAGTTGTATGAACTTTTTACCCAATTAATTATCGATATAAATATAAAGGTGGCATGTATTGAATTGAGGAAATTAAATATACATTTTCTATAAATTGTTACTCTATCCACCACATTGCATAGCTTTCTGCAATTAATGTATATAGTGATTAATTATTTATTAAAATAAAGAGGATATACTGGGTTTTTTATCAACTTTGAAGTAGTTTATTATTTTAAAAATATTTTTTTAATATGCTTTCCATATGAATGGACATTTTTCAAGTTTTTAAAATGACTAGATTTCTTTATCAGTCTAGAGACAAAGCAAGTTATTATTTTTAACATTTAAAATAGTTTTGTTATTGTTTAGTAATTATTTCAGATTAATGTCATCAAATTAGAAAACAATTATAAAAAGTGTGTGGTTTATATTGATAAATTATATGCCAATGTGCCATATTGATTTGTAATTTTGATTATAATACACATATAAATAATTAAATTAATATTGATAATTGAATTCAATGTTAAAGTCAGAGTTAAACATTACTCAATTGTTAAATATTTATACAATTTTGAGTAATTAAACAATGAAATTTCAATTTTCACTGAAAATTGAAATAATTTAATTTTTCAACCCATTAAATTAAACAATTTAATTTCAACCTATCAAACTGCTTCAATTTTTTTTTCATATCATATTTTGTAACGTTATTTCATAAATTAAAGTTGATTTCAATGAATTATCAAAATTGAATTAAATTGCATATCTATTATCAATATGCAAAATATAAAGTTATAATTTATCAAGTTATAAGGTTATTAACTTTTTTATTTTAAAGTTTAATAATTGATCATATAATACTAAATTGATATATTTAATTTATTTAAATAAAAAGTTAGGACTTTAAAAATTGAAATTTAAAATAATAAATTACAAACTCAATGTAAAATTGTAAATTATTCGGTGTTCAATTTTTTAGAAATTTACAATTTAGTGTAAATGAAAAATAATTTAATTTAATAAATTTATGGCGCATGGTGTATTTTAGCCCGAAGGGGAAATAAAAGCCAATTTTTGCAGAACCCTTTCAGAACCATGACACTTTTCCACTCAAGTCAGTGTCATTTGATGATGACATGTGACTAAAGACAAGGCAAAAGTGAATGGGACCTGTGGCACCTGACAGTGACTACCAATGACCATTGGATGAGCACAGATCAATGATGTATGGTGTATTTTGGGTTCAAAGGGAAATGAAACCCCATTTTGCAAACCTATTCTAGAATCATGACACATGTCCACTCACACAATCAGTGTCATTCGATGATGATGTGTGATGTGACTAGGTAACTATTGATAAGCCAAAAGTGAATGGGACCTGCATCACCTAGTCGTGACTACCAACAACCGTTGGATGAGCATAGATCAATGACCCAAGGTGTATTTTGGGTCGATTTGGGGAACAATCACCTCTTTTTGCAAATGTCCCCTAGAAACAAGGCACATGTCATGATTTAACACTCAACTAAGTATAATTAAAATGTAAATTAGAGTAAACCTAAATATTTAATAAATGTAATAACTATTAAGCTCAATTTTGGGTCTTTGACTGAAGTTGTAATGTCAAACGATTAAGTGACACATGTCAAGTGACATCAAATATTAGTCTTCAGAAAGAAGCAATAAAAGTTAACACAAGTCACGATTGTACAAATTTTGCCCTTTAGGTTTTCAATCTAAGTTTTTTAGTTCTAACTAGTATTGGAGATTTAGAAAGAGGTTGTGGCTTCTAGGTTGAGGAATGCAATAGAGTCTCTCAGCTCTATGCCCACTCATAGTCTACTCAAATTGAAATTCTAGGTAAAATCCTTAACACCTAGGTCCCTCCTTTTTTAATTTTTTTAATCTTGTGGTTTACTATTTAGAATGTAGAACTAGAATTAGGGATAAATTTTAAATCACGCATGTAAATTGTAGCTTTGTAGAATTATTTAAATTTTCCTATGAGTAAATACCATGATGGACAAAACAAATACCATGATTATGAGTAAAAGGAAAATACATGAGACAAAGATAATAGACTTCCATAAACTAGTTAAAACACTAGGTTTCACTGATGAATTCCATAATATTTATGATCCTATTATCCATGGAAATAAGAGAATCATGGAAATTAGATTTACACTTGAAAATAAGTGGAAATATCCAATGAAGGAGACAAAATCTTATCCAATTAACAACATGGTAAAGACAAAGACAAATAAAATTGCGTTGTGGGTTGTTGGGTTGCCATGCATGACGTTACCTCAAGTATTACCATGTCCAAAAATTGTCATAGTCTGTGCCAAAAATTATGATTAAAATAGAAAAGAACTTGTCAATAACAATAAATAGGAGGAAATTTTGTCGATAACCAAGAGTGAATTTTCTAGTTTATTGGACCTAGGGTTTGAAGCACACAACTCAAACGTGCACATTGACCCAAGAAATCTGGCAAAGAGTTATGCAAAATTAGATGCAAGGCAGAAATATTTGTATATCAGAGGAATAACAAGTAGTTCTAATCTAGATCGAGATCATAAGCCTTCTTATGATTATGATATTTTTGTACAATGGGTTCATGATAGTATTTCCTTGCTAGCATTTTGTTTGGGATTTGAAAGCAAAAAAGAAGTGGGTGTCAACATTCTTGAAATGATTTTTCATATTCATTGTGAATAAGAACTAGTAAGATATTGTTAATATGATTTAGAACAACAGAGAGGGGGGGTGAATCAATTGTTCTCAGGTCCTTATGTATAAACCAATCTCATAAACTTATCCTTCAATCAGATCAAAAACCAAAACAAACTCAGTCATCACTGATTCAATAATAGAAACATCTAACAATTCAGTCCACTACCCAATTGTAACTTAACTTGTAAAACATAGCAATGTTCAGATCTAAACATTCACACAAGTATAAACACCAGGTTTTATAGTGGAAACCCAATTTGGGAAAAACCACTTTGTAACATGGTACTATTATTTTCACTCTTCTGAAGTGAGATCAGTAAAAAGCCAACCCTACCAAAGGTTACAATACACACTGTCAAATGTGACCCGGTTAAAGGATTTCAATCACCCTATTAAAAGTGAGCCTAGTCATAGGACTTACATACACTCCTTTAGAATGCAACCTTGTTCAAAGGATTTAACATATGACTGTTAGGTCAACCTCTGGTAAAAGGATTTTAACTGTTACAATGGTTAGAAAGTAGCAACAGTATTATCTAAAAAATATACAACTCACTTTGCAAATATCAGATCTGATTCCGTACACTAATGTTGGTTTACTGACTTTCAAACTTTTCCATTTCCATCTCTGATATACTCGAAACTTTTCTTCAAGCAATTACCACCATTCTCCTTTAGCCTTTTTTGCTTATTCAGTCAATAAAAATTTCCTCTTCCAACATTCTCTGTTCACCATGTGCATACATATCACAATGTTCAGGTTCCCTTATATTTTCCTCAATTAGGTTAACTCATCTTTTGCCACTCAATCTCATTTGTGGATCTTAGGGTTAGGTCAGATTCATTGAATCTACCCACTTTATGTTCTTCAACTCCTTTTCTAGAATCATCTCAAATCTCTTAAAGATTTACAATAAAACATTTTACAATGCATTTAATGCTTCCAAAAAATCAATAAATAAAGTCAACACATTTTACATAATCCAAGAATTCAACAATGTTGGCTCCAAAATTAAATTCTCTTCAAATATAAAATTGCTGATGCTCGGTCAATACTGTGATTGTTCACTCGGTCTTCATGTAGATCACTCGATCAATACTAAAACTATCTCCTCGGCTTGCACTATCTTCCTCGGCAATTTACTGGTGCTCAGTCGACACTATAATTTTCTCGGCATATACTAACTTGGTCAACACTAACATTACTCGGCTTAAACATGATTTTTCTATTCTTTTCTCAGTTCAGCCTACCAGTTTAGTCTTTAGTCTTACTAAGATAAACAATACATTATCTCATCATAGTGCAACATAGTCAAGTACACTTTTTAGTATCAAGATAACTCAACCTTTCCTTAGGTGCTATTGTTACCAACCTTGCTTAGCCCTCTTAGCAACACTCAAATAGATATATTACTTTCCTAAGTAGCAACAGTCTTACCAATTAAAGTTTGACATCAATGACAATACAACAATTGTTTCAATTCAGTTTCCAACAATCTCCCTCTTTGGCATTGATGGCAACACCAAATGATATCATCTAAATAACACATGGATTACCAACCAATCCAAAAACTTATCTGTCCATCAGAAACTTATTTATAATATCCTTAGCTTCATTCTAATTCAGAATCATGTAAGTCTCACTCCTGTGACCATTAGAAGTATTCAGATCTCCCTCTATCCTCATTCTACATTTTAGTTCATCAACCTCTTAGTTTTTAGTATCATGTGTTATCATATCTCATGTATTATCATATTAGTACATTCTCCCTCTTTGACAAAAATGCCAAAGTAGCAACTAAAACTTATATCCATCAGATGTAGATAATATCTGTGCAACTCTATGTTTCTCCCTCTATCATCTTGCTTATGACTGATTTCTTGTCTTTGCTTCTCTTCACAACTCTAGGCCAGCCCTAAAGTGTGACAATCTTCTACATCAATTTGTCAAATGTTCTTTTGTAGCACATTTGATGTAGTGCTCCTAGCTTGTCTAGGAAGCCTCAGTTAGGGGAAGAACCCCTAATTGACTTCTCAAATACTCATGAGCTTCTCTGGGTAAAGCTTTAGTGAATATGTCTGCTAGTTGTTCTTTTGTATTCACATATTCCATTTGGACTTCTTTGTCTTGTACTAATTCTCTCAAGTAGTGATACTTGATTGGAATGTGTTTGGTCTTAGTGTGCATCACTAGATTCTTAGAAATATTGATAGCACTTGTGTTGTCACAGAAAATAACAACAGGTTCAATGATTTCTTCTTTCATGCCTATCAACAATTGTTTTATCCATACCAAGTTTGAACAGTTCACTGCAGCAGCAACATACTCGGCCTCGACAGTAGATTGGGAAATGCAATTTTGTTTCTTGCTTGTCTAGGAGACTAATCTCTGTCCAAGAAAGAAAGCTCCACCACTTGTACTCTTTCTATCATCTACATTACCTACCCAATCAGCATCTGTATAAAATTGGAGTTCAAATTTGTCATCCTTCTTATAATATAGACCATAGTCGGTAGTTCCTTTCAAGTATTTCATAATTCTTTTCATGGCCATCATATGTGTTTCCTTAGGATTAGCAGAGAATCTTGCCACAATCCCAATAGCTAATGCAATATCTAGTCTGTTGTGTACAACATACTACAATTTTCCAATCATAGATCTGTACAGAGTTTGATTCACTTCGGTAGCATCATCATTCTTAGATAACTTTTGTTCAGTAACCATAGGAGTTCCTACTGGTTTAGCATCTTCCATCCCAAAAAAATTTAGTATTTCATTAACATACTTAGATTGTGTAATGAAAATTCCATTCTTCCTTTGATATACTTGTAAACCAACAAAGAATTTGATCTCACCAAACATACTCATTTCAAATCCAATTTGCATTTCATTTGAGAAACTTTTGCATAATGCATCTTGTCCACCAAAAATAATGTCATCAACAAAAAATTTTGCCAACAAGATACCTTTACCTTCTTCATCCTTCATGTACAAATTTCTTGTGTCATTTGTTCTTGAAAATCCAATCTGTATCAAGTAGTTGTGCAACCTCTCATACCATGCTCTAGGTGCTTGCTTCAATCCATATAATGCTTTGTTCAGTTTGCACACCATGTGTCTTCTGTTTGGATCAATAAAACCTTCTGGTTGTTCTATGTAAACTTCTTCTTCTAGTATACCATTCAAAAATATAGACTTGACATCCATTTGATATACCTTGAAATCTTTATAAGCAGCATATGCAACCAGAGTTCTTACTCCTTCCAATCTAGCTACAGGGGAAAATGTCTCCCCATAATCTATTCCTTCTTCTTGTGCGTAGCCTTTTCATACCAGCCTAGCTTTTTTCCTAGTGATTTCACCATTTTCATTCATCTTATTTTGAAATACCCACTTTGTTCCTATAACATTCTTTTTTTCAAGTCTCGACACTAGAGTCCAAGTATCATTCTTCTTAATCTAGTCAATTTATTCATTCATTGCTTGTATCCAGTCTTCATTCTCCAATGCTTCTCTAGTTGTCTTCAGTTCAAATTCACATAGTAGACATGTTGGATCCTTAGTCTTACTTCTAGTCTAGATTCCAGTATCCTTGTCTCCAATTATCTGTTCAGGCTTATGGTGTCTTCTCACATATTTTGCCAAAATAGGTTTAGCTATTCTCTCCTCTATTTCATCATGTTCTTCAATAAGATTGTCAGATTCAACTTCAGAATGCTCGAAAACCTCTTCCTGATACTCAATAGCATTTTCTTGTAGCTCAGCATGTTCTTGTTCTCTCTCGGTAGTGTTTTCCTGACGCTCGACAACTTCTGTCTATTGCTCGGCATTGCTTACCTAAGACTCGGCATCAGGTGCAATTTTGTTACTTGTCTCTTCCTCTTCTTCAATGTACACAAAAGATCTATAATCTTCTGGTTCTCTTTTACTGTCAGCTTCATTTCTTTCTGCATACTCATCAATTTTTACATTCACACTTTCCACAATTTTGTTAGTGTTAGAGTTCAAACACTTATAAGCTTTACTTTTGTGGAGTACCCTAGGAATATGCCTTCATCACTCTTAGCATCAAAATTTCCATTCCTAGTGTCTTTTATTATATAGCACTTACTTCCAAAGATTCTAAAGTATTTAACACTCGGTGCATGTCCATGCCATAATTCATAAGGTGTCAGATTTGTACCTTTCTTGATTTGTACTCGGTTAAGAGTGTAGATAGCAGTGCTTATAGCTTCTTTCCAATATCTCTATGCCATATTCTTTTCAATCATCAATGTCCTTGCACAATCCAAGATAGATATGTTTCTCCTTTCTGCTATACCATTTTGTGGAGGTGTTCTAGGTGCAGACATCTATCTTTTAATTCCTCTATCATTGCAAAAAAGATTAAATTCATTTGATGTAAATTCTCCACCTCGATCAGATCTAAGACATTTCAGGTTCCTACCTGTCTCCTTTTCAACCTTAGCCAAATACCACTTCAAATATTGAAAAGCTTCATATTTTTCTTTTAAAAACATCACATGCATCATCCTAGTATGATCATCAACAAATAAGATAAAGTATCTAGCACCACAGTAACATTGTACACCCATAGGTCCACAAAGGTTAGTATGAACCAAATCTAAAATATTTTTAGAAGTAAAGGATTTTCTCTTAAAAGTTGACTTTGTCATTTTTCCTAATTGACATTCCTTGCACATCACATTCTCAGGTTTCTTCAATCTAGGTAGACCTCTTACCTTTTTCTTCTTACTTATCTCTACCAGATTGTCAAAGTTAACATGACATAGCCTTTTATGCCATAACCAAATATCATCAAGTTGTGCAATCAAACATGTTTCTTTAGATAGGTCAAGATAGAACAAATTACCTCTAGTCTGATCTCCACTTCCAATCAATTCTCCAGCAGCATTAAATATTTTAGCTTGCTTGTGATGAAATTTCACTCGGTAACTAGTTTTGTTAAGTTGAGCAACACTTAGCAAATTGTAATTAAGACCTTCAACCCAATATTCATTTTCACAAGATATCTTATCAGTTAGTTTAATCAAACTTTTTCCTCTAACAGGACATGGTGCATCATTACCAAATTTTACACTTTTACCTCTGTAATGATGTAAAGTCTCAAACTTATTTTTGTCACCAGTCATGTGATGTGAACAACCACTGTCAATAATCCATTTATCATTCTTGTTCACATAGGATATCAATGCATTTTTCTCATCCTCATTAGATTCATCTTACATTGCCACATAAACTACCTCAATTTCACAATCATCACTATCAGTGCCAATCTCTTTTTCAGCAATGTAACAAGATTTCTTACCTTTTCCCTTATAGTCTTTGTTCCATCGATAGCTTCTATCATCTTTTATGTCTTTGTGTTTTCTTTTCCTTTCATCATCTTTATCCTTCCTATCAGGACATCTAGCAGCTATATGACCAACTTTATTACATGCAAAACATATAATAGGGAGTTTACCTTTATACTTTCCTTTTCCCCTTCTCAGTCTTCTAGCCATAAGAGCTTCTAGATCTTCTAGGTCTTCATCAGAAGTGTCACTGTCACTTTCACTATTACTTTCACTTTCACTTTCACTTTCACTAATGCATCTTTCTTTTTCTTTCTTTGGCTTGTTCAGAACTAGCTATGACTTAAAATCAGATTCAACATTTCCAATACTTCCAACAGTGAAATTATCATAATTAGAGAGTTCAAAAGTAGTCATCCTACCGACCAAACTTTCCAAAGTAAGCACATTAGTAGAGTTACATCTAGATTCTTGAATAGCTAAGATCTTAATAGCATATATAGGATGCAGGGTTCTTAATACTTTTCATATTATAGTTTCATCATTAGTAGTCCCATTATCTCCTCTAATAGCATTCACAACTTCTTTTATTCTACTACAATATTGTGCAATGTTTTCACCTTCTTGCATTCTCATTTCATCAAACTTACCTCTAAGACTCTCAGCCTTTGCTTTCAACACATTCAAGTCACCACCATAGATCCTTGCAAGAGTATCCCACATATCCTTTGCAGTTGTGTAGTCCTTAATGTCCTCAAACTCTGGATAGCTTAGGGCAGATGCAATTTCCAGCATTGCCTAATTATGTTCTTGCTTAGCTCTCATTTCTTCGGCAGTCAATGGTGTAATAGGTGAGACATAGTTGTTCTCAATGTAGTACTTTACAGAGTCACCAATACTAGCCAGATGCAACTTCATCAAGCTTTGTCATGCAGGGAAATTTTCTTTGTTCAGCTTTGGTACCTCCTTCTTATACATCCTGATCATTTTCTTCAAGCCCCTTTAAACTTGATATCTGTCCACACTAATAATAAGAAACTTAGCTCTGATACCAATTGTTAATATGATTTAGAACAACAAAGAGGGGGGGTGAATCAGTTGTTCTCAGGTCCTAATGTATAAAACAATCTCATAAACTTATCCTTCAATTAGATCCAAAACTAAAACAAACTCGGTCATCACTGATTCAATAATAGAAACATCTAACAGTGCAGTCCACTACCCAGTTGTAACTTAACTTGTAAAATATAGCAATGTTCAGATCTAAATATTCACACAAGTATAAACACCAGGTTTTATAGTGGAAACCCAATTTGAGAAAAACCACTTTGTAACATGCTACTATTATTTTCACTCTTTTGAAGTGAGCTCGATAAAAAGCCAACCCTATCAAAGGTTACAATACACACTGTCAAATGTGACCCAGTTAAAGGATTTCAATCACCCTGTTAAAAGTGAGCATAGTCATAGGACTTACATACACTCCTTTAGAATGCAACCTTGTTCAAAGGATTTAACATATGACTGCTAGGTCAACCTCTGTTAAAAGTATTTTAACTGTTACAATGGTTAGAAAGTAGCATCAGTATTATCTGAAAAATATACAACTCACTTTGCAAATATCAGATCTGATTCCATACACTAATGTTGGTTTAATTACTTTGAAACTTTTCCATTTCCATCTCTGATCTGCTCGGAACTTTTCTTCAAGCAATCACCACCATTCTCCTTCAACCTTTTCTGCTTATTCAGTCAATAAAAATTTCCTCTTCCAACATTCTCTATTCACCATGTGCATACATATCATAATGTTCAGGTTCCCTTATATTTTCGTCAATTAGGTTAACTCATCTTTTGCCACTCAATCTCATTCGTAGATCTTAGGGTTAGGTCAAATTCATTGAATCTACCTGCTTTATTTTCTTCGGCTCCTTTTCTAGAATCATCTCAAATCTCTTAAAGATTTACAATAAAATATTTTACAATGCATTTAATGCTTCCAAAAAATCAATAAATAAAGTCAACATGTTTTACATAATCCAAGAATTCAACAATGTTGGCTCCAAAATTAAATTCTCTTCAAATATAAAATTGCTGATGCTCGGTCAATACTGTGATTGTTCACTCGGTCTTCATGTAGATCACTCGGTCAATACTAAAACTGTCTCCTCAGCTTGCACTGTCTTCCTTAGCAATTTACTGGTGCTCGGTTAACACTATAATTTTCTTGACATATACTAACTCGGTCGACACTAACATTACTTGGCTTAAACATGGTTTTTCCATTCTTTGCTCGGTTAAGCCTACTAGTTTAGTCTTCAGTATTACTAAGATAAACAATACATTATCTCATCATAGTGCAACATAGTCAACTACACTTTGTAGTATCAAGATAACTCAACCTTTCCTTAGGTGCTATTGTTACCAACCTTGCTTAGCCCTCTTAGCAACACTCAAATAGATATAGTACTTTCCTAAGTAGCAACAGTCTTACCAATTAAGGTTTGACATCAATGACAATACAACAATTGTTTCAATTTAGTTTCCAACAGATATAATTTTATTGATCACATTATTCATTTCATGCAAGAACAACTAATAATAATTAAAAGAGGTTCACATAAGACATTTAGATTCACAACCTACTTGTGTTATCTTCTTTTAGCTAAGCATCGAGCAAAATTTTAGACAAAAAAGCTTCAAAGTCAGGTCCATAATCCAATATATGAATGGACACCTGAGATAAGGATGAGTGATAACAAAAGGAACTACAACCATTTTGTAGACTTATTTTTGGCACCAATGTATCATAAAATTATAGGAACTCCAATGCCTAGATTGTATATTCCTTGTAAAGGTCGCATTCAACTCAGAAGTCAAATACAATTGGTTGACTGATACTTCATGGAAGACTAAACTATGTTAAGGTTTTATAGTTCAGTGGTAGAACCCTACAAGCTTCGAATACATGTGACAGAGAGGGTATTTGCATTGGAATATGTACGAAAAATGGAGAGTACATATGTAATCTTTCATGGTCAACAAAAGAAAATGATATTTTCTTCCTTGCCTTTCTCATGTGGAGGGTTCACATTTGAGAGAAGAGGATTCAAAGTGGCACACATTTTTTTAATAATTTTTTCATTATGTTTTGACATGTGTTAGAAGGTGATGAGAATGAAAATCATCATCAAAGGAACAAGTGATGAGGATGTTTGCATCTGTTGATGTGGCAATTATTGAAAGTATGGAAAAATAGAAAATGTGATGACATGGAGGATGGGTGGATGGAAGGTAGAGAAGTGGAGTGGGATGGAAAGAAGAATTTAGAAAGTGAATGGAGAAATAAAATTCATTAAAAATGAAGTGTTTATTATGAGCATACCTGAAGGAAATTAGGGTGAAGTTGCAGGAGGAAGGTTTACACCTTCGGCTATAGGAAGTAGTACCTTTTGTGATTCATGAGTAGTGTCACTAAATTGTTGTAGGAATTAATTCTTAGTCTATGGCTGATAGTATAGACAAATTCTATGACCATTGACCAATATCTTGAAGTGAACAAGATCAATTGTTGAGAGTAGGACTACTCCATTGACCACCATGTTTGTAACTTGCCTGAAATTTCTTGAAACCATGAATTAAATAGTAATGCCCAATCACCTAATGAGAAGCATGTGTTCTTTATGTGGGAGTCATGTCACTTCTTCCTCTATTTTTGGATTATCTCTATTCTTTCCAAATAAGATTTTCTCATCTCATCCAAAGAGTTGAGGTGTAGAAGACGGTCTCGTTGTGCTACAGGAAGATCAATGTTCATCTTCAGGGTAGTGCACAATGTTTTATGCTCAAATTCAACAGGAAAAATTACTGTTTTCCCATAAAGCATTTCAAATGGAGTGAATCCTATGGTTGTCTTCCATGTTTTTCTATAATCCCAGACTACTTCTGGAAGGTGGCTGCTCCAATTTTGGTGATGTAGGTGAATTGTTTTGGTAAGAATATCTTCAATTTCTATATTTTTAACTTCTTCTTGACCATTTTCTTAAGGATGGTAAGGACTAGACTTCATGTGTCTGATATTGTACTCATTCATAAGTGTTGTGATCAGGGTTGATGTAAATTATGCTCCTTGATTTGTCACTAGCTCTCTAGGTACACCATAATAGGTAAATATTTCTTCGTATAGGAACTCAGCCACTTTGTTGTCTCATGCATGTTTCATGTCTTTGACCTCTACCCATTTTGTGACATAGTTAGTGCAAACTAGAATGTATGATTTACCATTGGATGGTGGGTCCATAGGACCAATAAATTCCATGCCTCATTTATCAAATGGTGTGACAACCATTTGTGGATGTAGAGGCATTTCATCTGACTTTGTGGGATGACCCATCCGTTGGCATTTATCACACTTCCTGGTATAGTTTGTCGAATCCTTATGAAGTGTAGGCCAGTAATAACTATTTGTCAATATTTTCATAGATGTCCTTTTAGATGTAAAGAGTCATCCATAGGGTTCATCATGACAAGCATGAAGGATGTCACAAGTCTCATCCTCATGTACACATCTTCCCATAACTTGGTCTCAACCACTATAAAATAATATGTTGTCAATCTTGGAAAATTGAATTTTTTTCTCAATGAGCAATTTTCTTTCCTTAGGAGAAAAATGTGTAGGCATTTTAGCAACTACAAGGTAATTTTCTATATCAGCATACCATGGGCTTTTGAAAGCAATATGAAACAAATGCCCATCAAGGAATGTATCATCTATCATAGTAGTGTTAGTATGATCATTCTGTATCCTTGATAATTAATTAGCCACAACATTAGCTTTACCTGGCTTGTCAATGATGGTTAGATCAAATTCCTTTAATATCAAAAGCCATCTTGCTAACCTACCTGAGATGGCAGATTTGTTCATAAGATATTTTATGGCTACATGGTCAGTATGAACAAAGATTGGGTATCCTATAACATAGTGAAAAAATTTATTCAAAGCATAGACAACAACCAACAATTCATTTTCAGTGGCTCTTTGATTGAGCTCTGGTCCATGTAAAATCTTGTTGATATAGTAAATGGCATTTTCAAGGTTATTGGCTTTCTAACGTAAGATTTCTCCTATTACATAATTAGAAGCATTAGTATGAATATGGAATGGTAAATACCAATCAAGCCCTCTAAGCACTAGTGTTTTTGTAAGAAGGGACTTGAATTGCAAGAAAGATTCCTCACAGGCTGGTGTCCATGTGAACTCGGACTCTTTTGTAAGCAATGTTTATAATGGACTGGCTATTTGGCTAATTTTTTTAATGAAACACCTATAATAACCATCATGTCCTAAAAAGGATCTAACATCTTTTTTCTTTGTAGGTGTAGGAAATGTAAGAATTACCTCAATTTTTTCAGGGTCCACTTGTATTCCATCTTCTGAGATGAAGTTGTTAGGAATAATAGTCCACAATACAACTGAGAGGGGGGATGAATCAGTTGTATGACAGAATATTAAACTTTAAACTTTAAGCTCAACAATATTAGATCCAATAAACACAATGAATGGCAACACAATAACATAATATTTTGGTTACGGGGAAACCTTGTTAAAGGTAAAAAACCCAGTGGGAATTAGCACCCACTAATGATGTACTAAGAGTATAGTAATCCTTGTTAGAAGATATAACCCTGTTAGGAGCTTATTGAAACATTACAGTACATAGTCCTTGTTAGAGGATAGACCCTGTTAGGATTCAAGAACAATAGAGGGCTCACTACCTAAGGCTCACTGCCCAAAGAAGGTTAAATCCACCTTCAGAACTCACTAGTTTGCAATCGGTGTATATGAAGAAATACACAATCTTTTGAACTATTTGCCAACAACTATCTTTTCTTGATCAGTTCCAATGAAGTCCACCAGTAAACCTCTACTCTACATGTAGCAGACACAAGCTCATAGCTTTCACAACCTCTCTATATCACATATATTCCATCCATCTCTTTTCCAAAAAAAAGACCTTTCATTTATACCTTATTACATTTTACCAAGATCGGGTCGGCCCATAAGGCTTTCCTAATTACAAACAATTACATAAACCCTTGCTAAGATACACACGGTATCTAAAACAAGTTTACAATGATTATATTACAATAATTAAGGACCGACATCCTTGATTTGTGCTTGCCAAACATGACACACACTTTATTCCCTGAGTCAGCTTCAGAATAATCCATCGCCAAAGCACATGCCACAAATGGCATTACCAATCACTCCATACCTTGTGCTAACCAATGAACATCCATTAGTACCTCTTCTATCATCCTTCAAGTTTGCATACCTTGAATCCAGTTCCTTTGAAAGATATATCAAAAACTCAGAGACTAACTTTGTCAATTCTCACTGTCACAGTCCAGTGACCAGTCTTTACCAAATCAGTTGTAACTATGTGTGTGAAAATTGTACCTGATCTATAGACACAACACTTCAGTAAAACATTAGAGGTTAGCAAAAATCAAAATCATGCAAAATTAAAATCTAATCTAACCAAGCGATTTACTGCCTTCTAGTAGGTGCGAGATTGATGTTCTCAGATTGTTGTCGAGATCAGTGACCTAGATGACACCTAAATGAAGGATTTGAATGCAATTGATCTAAATATGAATTGAATGCAATTAATCTATTTTTTGGATTTTCTATGCAATAAGAATGATAAAAAATTGATATGAAATCTAATCTATATGAAATTGATCTGCTAAAATGATCTAACAATAATATGAAAACAAAAGTGATCTCACAACAATGTTGATTCGCAATAAGCTTTGATCCTTCCAATTCCAATTCTCCAGCATGATTGTGCAAAAATATGAGATGCGTGGATGCAAATTTGAGAGATCAATTATGAAGAGCTGAGCCTTGTTTTTATAGAAATCCAAGGCTTTGGAGGTGCATGGAAGAAAGCCATAAATCACTCAGATTAACTTAGCTTGATTTTTGAGTTATCTGATAATAAAGATAATTTAATTCACAAAAACATGCAAATCATGCAAAAATAGTTTTTTAACTCAAATTAGAAGTTTAGATCAACTTTAAAACTCAAAAAGGATGTTGAGTTCTAAAAAGTCAACACTTTGCATTGATTTTCTAATTTGGAGTTTAACTGTTTCTTTGATTGTGCACATGGATAATTATGAATTAATAAATAAATAAAGTGATTTATGCTCAACTTAACTGATTTTTGAAATAAATAATTGATTTATGGGTTAATCAATTATTTAATCAAACTTTTATTAAAAACTATATTATTAAATAATGACAACTTGCTTTAATTAATTAAATAAGAATTTAATCAATTATTCATAAGATATTAGATTTATTGTCAAAATTAAATAATACAATTAATAATAGATAGAATTAAATTAAATCACACAATTAAGTGGCAAGATATTAAAGCTAATTAATTAAATATAAAAATATTCAATTAATCAAACTTAGGATAAATGTGATTTATTGCCAAATAATCATTAAATTAAAGATAATTAAGATAATTAGGAATATTGCTAGGAATATTCCCCGATGCAGAATTTAAGATAATCAATTAGGATTCGATGATGTTTAGATGTGCCTTAGGTTAGGAATTTGATGTCGATTTCATTCGAATTATTGATATAGAAGATTAATGAACTTACATCCCATTTTTTGGGTATTACATTTTGCCCCTCTTTGAATTACTGTGCGAAGCGTAGTGGTTCAAAGATAGTCTGTGTTTGATAAAGATATGAAATTGATGTTTGAAATTGATAATTGATATGAGACAGAAGCTAATTGATATTGATTTGATATGGAGATAATAGGTCCTGAATGACCAAAGATAATGTTCACTATAATAGCAAATGAACCTATGATTGCAAAAAAGTGTCAAAACGCCTGATTCCAAACCTTAGGATTGCAAAGAAGTGAGTGACCAGTTCTAGACTCGATTGTCTTAGCAGAACTAGAAGGTATCACATTCGAACCCTTCAGTTGCCAAAGAACCAAGGAAAGAACACTGATGAACTGATGGTTGCAAAAATCCGATACAGATTACAAGATTAGGAGAATACCAAATTGATATGGATCTTGATGAATCTGATATGCCTCAAGTGATGATAGATTTGCCCTGAGCAATGAAGTCTTTTTTGATGAATCAGTAACTAGATGTGGTTGTTGTCTTGATTACTGAGGAAGATACGATTTCCATAAAGATATGATTTCAAATTTGATTACAGACTTTGAATGATGTGCAATACCATGCCCCCTTTGGGATTAAAATTGAAATCTGACAAGAGAAGTCAGCGTTAAATGGTTTAGAAGCATGTAAATTGATTTGAGAAGTGGTTAAACATGTCTGGGAATGCATTCTACATCGTTTGGAGGTCCTAGAGACCAAGTTTGACTAGGTTTGACCATGAGTTGACCATGCTTGACCAAGTTGAAATTTTGATAGTTTGATGTAAGATAATTAGTTAAGTTGAATTCTAGATTTTTGCTATGATTGAAGGTTGATTATGCAAGTAGTTAATAATATAAACAATCTCAGATTTTGATTTTGATCCTGAAAAAGGATTCTACTTGTTGTTTCGTTGGAGGAACCTTCATGTGAGATTCAGCTCTTGTTAGATTTGAAGATGCGAGTGGAGAATTGTTTAAGCATTGAAGTTCGTTTAGCCATTGTGAGATCATGCAACATGCAAAATGCAAAGAGACATGCAAAATGAAATGCAACTTAAGACCTAGGACCTAGTCACTGATCATATGTCGATTTGTTATCATCATTGAACTTTTAGGTAACTGGATAAATCAATACAATGCCCACTAGCTAAAAAAACCATAGACATATGAATATTGATTTGTATGTGCAAGAATCAATACAACACCCACTGGTCAACAACCATGGATATGTGAATATTGATTTTGTTTTCGGAATGTTGGATTAGATATAAGCACCAAGGCACAAGCGCCAGGATGACCTGAATATCACGTCCATTTTGATATAGCAACTTGTATAAGCATCAAAACATGAACATCGTGATGACCTGAATACACCTTGCATGACAAACACATCAAACAGTCAAGAGATCATTCTAAATCCAGTGTGAATTACCCATAGTGACCCTTTATCGTTCATATCCTTAGGTAAGATTGTGTTTCACAGTAGGAGAAAGAACTCACTCAAAAATACAATAGTTAGATCAATACTTCTTTGAATCATCTGGGTATCAATGGTTGAGGTATGCATGGCCATCCAATTCAAGATAGAGGCTCTTACAGTCAGACACCATTTCAATCCAGAATTTCTAAAGTTGTTAGATTTTCACATACAAGCAGAAGACAAAGAAAAGATTATGCCCCCAATCATCACTCTCTAAATCCTGTAAAGGACATCATCGAAGGGCTCGAAGGGACACAATATGCAAAAATCTCAATGCGAATCAGTAAGCATACAAGGAGATAAAAGCATGTAAAAAAGCATAGATTGTTTTTAGTTTGATGTTTGATGTTGATTGTGTTGTTGTAGATGCAAAATCCTTTCAGGAGACAAGACTGACTCACTCACTCACATGAAGCTTCAAAATGACTCTGACTAGATATGATACGTCTAAGATATACTAGAGACCATAGTATATGACATTGATTGCCCCCAAGTTTGAACATTGATAGGATACAGACGCTTGAGCAGATTGGTGGACAAACTGACTTATTGAAAACTGGAAATGCAAAAACAAACCGGGAGATATGTACAAACTAAAGCAAGACTGAAAGCTGGGAAAGACAAAGATTGCGCTGATAGATGGAGCATTTTGAAACAAGTGGTGCCCATTTGCCGAGTTTTCACCATCTTGGTAGAGATTCTATTTTTGCTACCAAGGCGCCTGTTTCCAGGTTTTCACCAAGGCACTTTTTCTTTTTCTCATTTTTTTTTGTATTTTTCATTTTTTCAATTTTTTTGAATTTTTGATATTTTTTTATTTTTTTGTGAATCATCGAGGTGCCTATTGCTAGGTTTTCACCAAGATGTTCATTTTTTTAGGACTTTTTCTGATTTTTATAATTTTTCAGGACATTTTACCATAGACTAAATGCCTTAGGTGTATAATTTCTTCAGATGGAGAACGTTGATTCATTCTCAGAGCTGTTCTCCTTTAGTCATTGAGAGTTGATAGGCACCAGAGCCAAAAGTAGCAATGATAAAAAAGGGACCCAGCCAATTGGGTTCAAACTTCCCCTTGCATTCTCGATGGGATTGATTTTTAGGATTTTCTCTTAAGACTAGATCACCAACCTGAAATTCTCTGTGTCTGACTTTCTTGTTGTAGCCTCTAGACATTCTCTTCTGATATACTCTGAGATGATCATACACTGCTTGTCTACGCTCATCTAGTAGTTCAAGTTCTTGCAACCTAGACACTTTGTAGTCATCATCAATTACTAGACCATGCATTCTAATTCTTAGTGATGGGATTTCAACCTCAATAGGCAGTACTGCTTCAGACCCATAAACTAAAGTGAAAGGTGTAGCCCCAGTAGGTGTTCTGATACTTGTTCTGATACTGGTTCTGATATTGGTTCTGATACTTGTTCTGATACTTGGGATACTTGATAGCATCTTTTTCCATTGCAAACTCCCAAGTAAGATCATATCATGCAGTCCCAATGTCTAGCAAGGTGGAGAACAAGAGGGATTGGCATGCTGGTGGAAGAGATGGAAGATAACAGAATGAAATAGAATGAAGGGAAGAAATCCTCAAGGGAAAACTCCTCAAGAATACCCAAGCTAGGGGCAAAATTGTCATGTAAAGCACATTTGGATAAGCAATGAAAGGCCAGCATAGGATAAGTCACAAAATCATAATGCAAGAGAAGGACAGGATGTAGTCTAAAGGAGTAGACATGTCAAGAGGCTTCATAGCATCGTGTTCTACTCTTTTTCTTTTTTTTATTAGATAAAGACCAAAGGGGAAAAGGATGGTGAAAGGCTAGAATGAATAGAGGAAGATGGATATGAAGGCTAAATGGGAAGGGAATGAAAGTAAGATCATCATAAGATAGCTCACAAAATAGTCAAATGTTCGTGTATAGATCAACATTGTCAAGATCGAAGAGAGAAGATGGAATGGATGAAATATGTAGAAGAACTACACATGATGCCTGATTGTCAGGTTTTCATCATGGTACTTATCCAAGGTGCCACAAGGGAGTGGTTTTCACCATAGGATGAATTTATTTCTCTTTACTTTTGCTACCAAGGCACCTGTTTCTAGATTTTCACCAAGGCACATTTTCAATTTTTTTTTTCATTTCTCTTTTTTTAGAAGAAGGCAAGCTTTTTAGATAATGCTCCTTGAAAGGATAAACCATGATATGTCAAAGATTCAAAATGATATGCTCAAAGATGTTGATAGGGAAAGAAAGATGGAAGAGGAAAATGGAGGATAAGGTTTTATGTAAAGTGAGTGAGGTTGGAAGATAGGAGGAATAGGCAAGTGAGGAAAAAAGATAGGAGGTAGAAGGATAATAAATGGAAGGACTGTGAAAGGGTAGGTGGAAAGGAAGGCAAGATCAACATCAACACACACCTTGAAGGGTGGCGAGAGGATGGAGGAAATGTGAATGAAGGAATATGTGAAGGAATATGGTGAATGGATAGTAGAGGTTGTGGTTTAGGCGCATGGAATGGAAGAATATTTTTGGAGGGAAATGAAGTGGAAGCCTTTGGAAGCTTGAATGTCAATTTCACTTTTTGCTCAACGCTGAACTCTTTCAAGAGAGACTTTGGAATCCATATAGTCGTAGGCTTTTTATTTCCTTTTGATGATCTAGAGAGAATATCTTCAATGATGGATTTTGGAACCCATACTTGTCTTGTAGTTTTTTTCTTAGATATCTTTTTTGACTTTATGTTTCCATGTCTATTAGAGGAGACATGGTGATCTTCTTTTTTTGATGGATTCTTGTATTGATTCTTTTTCTTGTATTGAACATTCAAGTTACTTCCAAAAGACTTGGGACTTGTGGAAGAAGGAGGATATGACTGGTTTAGATGGATGGGTGGATGAAAAGGATTTAAGGGTATGCATCTATGTTGATCTTAAGGAAAGATAGGAGATAGAGGGACGTAGGGACCCAAGATGGATGATGAATTAGGAGAGTTAGGAGGGGAAAGTGAAGGGACATAAGGACCCAAGATGGAAGGTAGACGTGAAGCCCTTAGTAGTGGTGGAGGAGGTCCAAGGATGGAAGTGGAAGACAAAAAAGGATAATCAATAAGTTCATCAGCATCTATATGACAACCAAGGATATCAGCATCTTTAGAGTGAGCATTAGAATTTTCAATAGAATCATGGACATCTTGAATATGAGCACCTTCGTTGATAGGATTGTTCAAAGCTTGCAAAGACTTAGGAAGAGTAGAAAGTGGAAATGAACATGGAGTGGTAGAACAAAAAGATGGAAGACTTTGATCTTGACAAGGATCTTTGGATAGCACAAGCGTACAATTTTTTTCTTCATTTTCAATAGGCTTAACATTGGAAGTAACAACACCATTTGTACCAACCTTAATGGAAGTATCATCTTTGGAAAGCACAAGTGTAGTAAGGTTATTTTGATTGTCAATAAGCTCAATAGTGTAAGTAGTAACTTGATCTTTCTTAGGAGAAGACTTAAGACATGGTGGAATGCATGAAAAAGGATGTGCAGGTTCAAAAGAACCTTGAAGTGGATAAGAGACATCATGAAAAAGATTGGATGACATGGAGGGTTCTTGATCTTGATCTTTCTTTATGTTCTTTTCTTCATCATTTTTAGAGTCCTCTTGACATGGAGCCACTTCTAAGGATACAAAAGCATGTTGGGATTGTATGGAAGACTATTGCAAAGATGGTGAAGGACCAGCTAAAGTAGGCATTGTAGCATATGAAGGCTTAGGCTCTTTATGTTTAGCATTATTGAAAGTATTAGCAGCAAAGTGAAGGTTAGCTTGAATTTCTTGAAGAGGTAGCCCTAGAGGATAACTATAGGGAATCATATGAAAAGTATCAAGGCTTGTGTCAGATGAAGGTTCTATGAAAGATTTGAAAGACTCAAAAGTTTTAGGAAATGTATGGGTATTGGAGGAAGTAGGGGATGGAAGGGAACCATCACCAGACAAAGGTTCAACATTAACATGATCTTGCTTGAGAAGATAATCTTTATTTTCAGCAGGAGAGTCCTTAGGAGAAGGATTCTTATAATATTAATGCTTCAAGCTAGCACGATGCATTTTATAGTCCTCAGCAGTGGTAGATGGATCACAATCAAGGTATTGTCCACAAAAGCCATCAAAATCTCTTTCAAAATTAGAATCATATGGATCACCATCACGATCTATCCAATGTGATGACCCATTTGTAGTAAGTAGGAACACATGATGAGGAGGACTCTTAGGAACAGAGGTGTCATAGGTATCATTACATTGTCTGTCATCATAGTCATCATAGTCTCCAAAGCTGGATGTGTCACTCTCCATGGAAGAGGTATCATAAGGGTTATCACATTGCTCAAATTCTATCCGGGGGCATGGTGACATGTACAAGTCTTTATCAAATGGAAAAGAGTATAGAGATTCCATGTAGAACTCTTTAGGTTCCTTTTCTTTCTTAAGATTGTTAAGTTCAACTTGCATAGCTTGTAGCTGCTTCATCATAGCGGTGATTAGAGCTTCTTCCTCTTGTGTACTGATTCTTTGAGACATGTGTACTGGTTCTCAATGGCTACTGCTCTATTCTTGACACAGTGACTTGTATGACAAATTCTGAAACTAGGCTGAAAAAGCTGGGTATCTGGCAATTCTGACAACTTTCTGACACTTTTTCTAAATTTTCCCAAATGACACTCTACAGACTCATACAATAGTGGGTATGCTATGAAACGACAATTGCAAAACTCGTACGACAATTGGGTAGCAATGAAATGATAGTTGAAAAATTTGTATGACAGTTGGGTAGCAATGAAATGATAGTTGAAAATCTCATATGACAGTTGCAAGATTTTGACTTTGAGAATTTTCTGGCATGGAAACTCATACGACACTGGGTACTCAATCATACAATAGATGGGTTGTAATGAAATGACACTTGGAAAAACTCATATGACTTTTGACTTCCTGAAATGATTTTTGACTCCAGAAAGGATTTTACGTCAATTTTTGCAAAATTTTGAGTTTGCAAATTTGGATTATTTGCAAATTTCAATGTCTAGATTTGAGGATTGTAACAAATTTGTTCCTTTTCAGTAACTAGATAGATAAACAAGCACGCAAAATAGAAAGCAAGTGATTTCAAGCATGTCTGAAAATAATGAACAAGGGTAAAAGCAACCTTGCGCATGAACAATCAAGTGACTTATTCGTTCTAATCCTCAGAAGTGTTAATTGTGTACATCCCAAAATGTTTTGCAATGATGCACATATACCCTAGAAAATGAAACTTTGGCCTTGCTAGGGTTTTTAGTAATGGTTTGACTCTGCAACTTTTATGATCCAAAGGGGTGAACTCCAATCCCGGTGCACCAAGGTTTTGACACAGTCCGAGAACTTTATCTTCAAGAGCTGCTAGGGAGATCTGACAACCCAACAATGAACCATACCTATGGAGATTTCTTCCACAAGGACATTTATATAGCGGCTGTCACTACCACGGCAAAAATGGCTATTACCGCTTGAGGTTCCATCAACGCAGTTTGCCCTATGAAAGGAGTGTCTGCTACGGTTAACCCTCTCTCAAGGTGACTCACAATAGTATACCATAAGGGGACTTGGCTCCAGATCCAAGGTTTTTGACACCTTTTCACTTTTAACCCAAACAAAGCAAGCAGATTAATCCGACATGCTAAGACAAAGTTTTGCTTCACCAAGGTCTATGATGTCAACTCCACATGATCTATCAACCTCTCCAGGGAGAGAATGTATCAATCAATAAGAGAAGGCACACTAACCAATTTTGATTCACCAAAGCTTGTGATGTCAACCCCACGTGATCTATCAACCTCTCCGAGGAGAGAATGTATCGATCAATAAGAGAAGATGCACTAACTGAGTTGAATGTGAAACGCACTAAGTATCCTCCCTACCTACAAGGATTCTGTCATCAAGAAGGATTTCACTGGGAATCCAATCTCTCAAGAATCATGAATAGTGTTCATAGGGCCTAATTACTATGTGAGCACAGATGTATGTTTCCAAAAGCAAATCTACCAAAAGTACCCATAAAGCAAAAAGAGGAACACTTAACGCTTAAAGCGAATATGAGATGAGTCCACAAGGTGGAACACTTAACACCTCACACAAGCTGAAAATGAGTCCCCAACTTAGACAACAAGTGAGTTCCTAAAAGCAAAAAAGGGTTTCCTAGTGGAACAATTAACGCTTCTCTCCTATAGACCCCTCCCCTTTATGGCACTAAGATTGCAACCACGGGGCAAAATGAGGGGCCGACGGATTAGTGAGTCCAATAACCCAAGATAGCAATCAAGATCAATCACAAGTATCTGAGACTACTTAATGAATCCTTAAGGGGTCACAACCTAGTATCAATTATGCAAGTGTGTAAAACAAAAGCATGAAAAGAATCACCCAAGCTAGACACACGAGAGATTTATTTTAAGCCCAAATCGAAATATTATTAGCACAAGTGGAATACCTGAGATCCTCACAACGTGCTTAGTATATTTTTACCTAATTTTAGCAAACTTTACACTTTTTTCAATCAAAACCAGTAAGAGTCAATCAAAAATAGAGAATTCCAACTGTTAAGATTAGCTGTTAGTCAAAATCTGAAAATCAAATCTGACAAACTACCTGCAAAAATGAAACGACAATTGAAATCTGATGCCTAAAATTGTACGACAGTGGGTCTATTACCAGATGACAGTAAGAAACTCGTACGATAGTGGGTATGCTCCCAGACGACAGTCTGGAAACTCGTATGACATTGGGTGTCTAATGAAATGATAATCCAGCTTCCAAACGACCGTGGGTGCCTGATGAAATGATATTTGGTCAACTGTCATACGACAATGGGTATGCTCCCTGACGACACTGGGTGTCCGATGAAATGACAGTCGAAAAAACTCATACGACACTGGGTGTCTGATGATATGACAGTTTGAAAAACTCGTACGACCATTCAAAAAAATCATACGGCACTGTACAGACCGAAATTAAAAATCACGCTGTACGAATAGTTTTGATAGAAAAAGTGCCAAAAAAAAAAATTGAAACAAAAAATAATGTCCTACTGAGAATACCACCAGAACAGGCAGCAGCAGGGGAGTTCTGATAGAGAAAGGATAGAAGATTGATAGAAATGAAGGGAAGCCCATTTCAAAATGTCCCACGGTGGGTGCTAGAGATGTGTGTGTGAAAATTGTACCTGATCTATAGACACAACACTTCAGTAAAACATTAGAGGTTAGCAAAAATCAAAATCGTGCAAAATTAAAATCTAATCTAACCAAGCGATTTACTGCCTTCTAGTAGGTGCGAGATTGATGTTCTCAGATTGTTATCGAGATCAGTGACCTAGATGACACCTAAATGAAGGATTTGAATGCAATTGATCTAGATATGAATTGAATGCAATTAATCTATTTTTTGGATTTTCTATGCAATAAGAATGATAAAAACTTGATATGAAATCTAATCTATATGAAATTGATCTGCTAAAATGATCTAACAATAATATGAAAACAAAAGTGATCTCACAAAAATGTTGATTCACAATAAGCTTTGATCCTTCCAATTCCAATTCTCCAGCGTGATTGTGCAAAAATATGAGATGCGTGGATGCAAATTTGAGAGATCAATTATGAAGAGCTGAGCCTTGTTTTTATATAAATTCAAGGCTTTGGAGGTGCATGGAAGAAAGCCATAAATCACTCAGATTAACTTAGCTTGATTTTTGAGTTATCTGATAATAAAGATAATTTAATTCACAAAAACATGCAAATCATGCAAAAACAACTTTTTAACTCAAATTAGAAGTTTAGATCAACTTTAAAACTCAAAAAGGATGTTGAGTTCTAAAAATTCAACACTTTGCATTGATTTTCTAATTTGGAGTTTAACTGTTTCTTTGATTGTGCACATGGATAATTATGAATTAATAAATAAATAAAGTGATTTATGCTCAACTTAACTGATTTTTGAAAATAAATAATTGATTTATGGGTTAATCAATTATTTAATCAAACTTTTATTAAAAACTATATTATTAAATAATGACAACTTGCTTTAATTAATTAAATGAGAATTTAATTAATTATTCATAAGATATTAGATTTATTGTCAAAATTAAATAATACAATTAATAATAGATAGAATTAAATTTAATTACACAATGAAGTGGCAAGATATTAAATCTAATTAATTAAATATGAAAATATTCAATTAATCAAACTTAGATAAATGTGATTTATTGCCAAATAATCATTAAATTAAAGATAATTAAGATAATTAGGAATATTGCTAGGAATATTCCCCGATGCAGAATTTAAGATAATCAATTAGGATTCGATGATGTTTAGATGTGCCTTAGGTTAGGACTTTGATGTTGATTTCGTTCGAATTGTTGATATAGAAGATTAATGAACTTATAGCCCATTTTTGGGGTATTATAATAACTCTCTTAATATGCAATACCTAATGATGCAATCATAGATATAAGATCACAACATCCACCCAAACTCTCATATGACTTCACAACATCTGAAACATCCGTACACTAACCATACACCATGATTACTAATCTGGTTCCTTCATAAAACCATACGTTGACATCAGTGACAAAACACAAATGACAACAATATGAGTGCCCATTCAGTAATGTAGTGATTAAATATATTACATGTCTCAATCACCACCCATGCATTATCAATATCCAACAATCTCCCCCTTTAGCATTGATGTCAACATATGGGAAAATATTATCCCAAAGTTATATCAATCCAAAGTCCTTCAACTAAACAATCTCCCCAAATAGTAGAGATTTTCTCATAGAAACACTCCCCCTTTGACAGCAATGGCAAAGGGTGCCATGAGCCTTCAAATACCTTCACAGATAAACTTTATTCCATGATCACTCCCCCTGAGGAGTAGATCCCTACATCCAGTCCAGAAAATGATGAGGCTCTGAACACTTATGGACTGATGCATCTCTGCATCATTTAGTTCTGACTAGGAGGGGCCTGAACCCTTAGCATACCTTTGAGATATTCAAAGGTATCTTGTGGTAGTGGCTTTGTAAAAATGTCTGCAATCTGCTCTTTTGTACTGATATATTCTAGCTTGATTTCTTTTTTTGCCACCTTGTCTCTCAAGAAGTGATACTTGATAGAAATGTGTTTAGTTTTAGAGTGCATCATCAGATTCTTTAACATGTTTACTATACTGGTGTTCTCACAATGGATAACCATAGGCTCATTAAAATTTATTCCAATGTATGTTAGCATTTGTTTCATCCAAATAATCTGTGTGCAATTTATAGCAGCAGCAACATACTCTAATTCAATAGTAGATTGTGCTATACAATCTTGTTTCTTACTTAGCCAAGAAACCAACTTTTTCCCAATGAAAAATGCACCACCACTGGTACTTTTTCTCAGTATTCTTTTCACAGCAGCTAGATGAGTCTCTTTGGGTTCTTCCTGATATCTAGCCACAATTCCAACAACATTAGCAATATCTAGTCTGGTGTGAGTCAAATATTGTAGCCCTCCAACCATTGACCTATACAAAGTTTGAAAAACACATTTTGATTCATCATCAATTGTTAGCTTGTTTCTAGTCACCATAGGTGTTCCTACTGGTTTACAATCTTCCATACTAAATTTCTTAAGCAATTCTTTGAGATACTTGGTCTGAGAAATGAAAATACCATTCTCATTTTGAGTTATTTGTAGTCCAAGGAATAATTTCATTTCACCTATCATGGACATCTCAAATTCACTTTCCATTTCTTTAGAAAACATATTACATAGATCATCATTACCTCCAAAGATAATGTCATCCACAAATACTTCTACTATCAGGATTCCATCTTCAGTAGTTCTTAAGTACAAATTACTGTCTGCATTACCTTTTCTGAATCCAAGTCCAAGTAGATACTTTTCCAACCTTGCATACCAAGCCCTAGGAGCTTGCTTCAACCCATATGATGCTTTCTTCAATTTGCACACCATGTCTTTGTCTTCGCATAGAGGAAATCCATCTGGTTGTTCTATGTATACTTCTTCTTCAAGATCTCCATTCAGAAATGCAGATTTAACATCCATCTGATACACTTTAAAGTTTTTGTGTGTAGCATAAGATAGAAATAATCTTACTACCTCTATTCTAGCAACATGAGAAAATTTTTCTTCAAATTCTATGCCTTCTTTTTGTGAGTATCCCTTACACTAGTCTTGCTTTGTTCCTTACAACTGTTCCTTCTTCATCCATTTTGTTTCTAAAGACCCATTTTTTTCCTATAACATTTTTATTTTTAGGTCTTGGAACCAATTCCCAAGTATTATTTTTCTTTATCTGATCCAATTCTTCTTTCATGGCATTTATCCAAGATTCATCCATCTAGCCATAATTCCAACAACATTAGCAATATCTGGTCTGGTGTGAGTTAGATATTGTAGCCCTCCAACCATTGACCTATACAAAGTCTAAAAAAAACATTTTAATTCATCATCAATTGTTAGCTTGTTTCCAGTCACCATAGGTGTTCCTACTAGTTTACAATCTTCCATACCAAATTTCTTAAGCAATTCTTTGAGATACTTGGTCTGAGAAATGAAAATACCATTCTCATTATGAGTTATTTGCAGTCCAAGGAAGAATTTCATTTCAACTATCATGGACATCTCAAATTCACTTTCCATTTCTTTAGAAAACATCTTACATAGATCATCATTACCTCCAAAGATAATGTCATCCACAAATACTTCTAATATCAGGATTCCATCTTCAATAGTTCTTAAGTACAAATTACTGTCCACGTTACCTTTTCTAAATCCAAGTCCAAGTAGATACTTGTCCAACCTTGCATACCAAGCCCTAGAAACTTGCTTCAATCGATACAATGCTTTCTTCAATTTGCACACCATGTCTTTGTCTTCACATAGAGGAAATCCATCTGGTTGTTCTATGTATACTTCTTCTTCAAGATCTCCATTCAGAAATGCAGATTTAACATCCATTTGATACACTTTAAATTTTTTGTGTGCAGCATAAGATATAAATAATCTTACTTCCTCTATTCTAGCAACAGGAGCAAATGTTTCTTCAAAGTCTATGCCTTCTTGCTGTGAGTATCCCTTACACACTAGTCTTGCTTTGTTCCTTACAACTGTTCCTTCTTCATCCATTTTGTTTCTAAAGACCCATTTTTTTCTTATAACATTTTTATTTTTAGGTCTTGGAACCAATTCCCAAGTATTATTTTTCTTTATTTGATCCAATTCTTCTTTCATGGCATTTATCCAAGATTTATCCTTAAAGGCTTCATCTGTAGTTTTTGGCTCAACTTGAGAAATCAAACAAATTTCTTCTCTAACTTTAGATCTAGTTAGCACTCCCTGATTGGTATTGTCAATGATTTGATTTTCAGGATGGTTATTTTTCACATACCTTGGAGTTTTAGGAGTTTCAGTGGTCTTGCTTGTATCATCACAAGCCTCTTTTTCACTTTCTTCCTCAACAAGTTCTTCTTTGGCAGCAGTAGTGGTTTCTTTCACTTCTGATATCTAACTGTTGTCATACATTCTTTCTTGTATCTAAAATTTCTCATCTATTCTTACATTATTACTTTCAACCATCTTCCTTAATCTTAGATTGAAACATTTGTATGCCCTTCTTTTAATAGAGTAACCAAGGAAGATACCTTCATCACTTCTAGCATCAAATTTCCCTATCTCATCATCCCTCTTGATATAACATTTGCTACCCAAAATTCTAAAATATTTTACAGTAGGAGTATGATCAAACCATAGTTCATAGGGAGTCTTACTTGTGCCATCTTTGATTTGAATTCTATTTAATGTGTACACTACTGTTCCAATAGGTAACCAGACATAATAACCTGACCAAAATAACCCTAGACACAATAACCCTGCCATAATAACCCAAGGACACAATAACCCAGGGTCATAATCACCCATGGTCAAAATAACCCATGGTCATTTTAGATCAAGTTAGTATGCTAAAAAAGGGATTGTGAGGCACCATAGAGGATACGTAGGTCATTTTTAGACCATATATCCATTATATACCCCTAAAATAGCCTTAAAACATTTTTTATATGCTTAAATAACTTATAAAATGGTAAATAATTATAGAAATAAAGAAAAATTCATGGGAATAAGATAAATAAGAGTTATTATGAAAAGATATAAGTCAAAAGGTATTAAGAGGATATATAAAGTGGTAGAATTAAGAGAAGTAAAGGAAGGAAGAAGGGGAGAAGAATTAAGAGTGTGTAGAGTGATAACAAAAAGAGAAATCAAAATTCATAAAAAAATATTTTTTTTAATATAATTTTTTGGACATGATATTAAATTTTCCTAGGGGTTTCTATAAAAGTATAATATACTTTTAGGGTATCAAGAAATTCTTCATAATTTCTAATATAAGCAATGCCTCTTCAATTTTTAACAAGTCAAAAAAATAAGAAATTACTCATTTTAAATGGTTACACATTTTTGCTTCATCAAAAAGGTGTCAATAAAATTATTTGGCATTGTGTAGAATATTTTACAAATAAATGTTCAAGTCAATGCTATACTACAACACAAACAAAATCCGGTCATGTGATTAGTAGTACAGGACATAATCATGCTCCAAAAATTAAGATGATCGATGTCAAACAAAAGTTGAATGAAATGAAAGACATGGTGTGCTTGACTCAAGACTCTACAAGAAATATCATTTCTACTACATGTTCTAATATTTCATTACCGGTAGCAAGATCAATACCATCAACCAATGCATTATCCAAAATGATTCGAAAGAAAAGAATAATTTGACACTTTAATTAAAAATTTGAATTAAATTTTTTTTTTAGAAATATACTTGTAATTTATAAATTTTGTTTTCCTTTCTCTATAATCTTATGGGGTTATTTTGTCCATGGGTTATTTTGACTGCGGGTTATTTTGGATTGGGTTATTATGACCCTGGGTTATTTTGTCCTCAGGTTATTGTGGTCGGGTTATTTTTTCTAGGGTTATTATGTCCTGTAACCATTCCAACAACCTCTCTCCAATGTACATGAGATACATTTTCTTCAATCAACATTGTCCTAGCAGCATCAAGTATAGTTATGTTTCTTCGCTCTGCTATCCCATTCTGTTGTGGAGTCCTAGGAGTAGATGTTTGTCTTTTTATCCCATGCTCTTCACAGTATGAATTAAATAAATCTGATGTAAACTCTCCACCTCTGTCTAATATTAAACACTTTATTTTCAATCCTGATTCATTCTCTAATTTTTCTTTAAACAACTTGAATTTGTCAAATGCTTCTGATTTTTCTCTCAAATAAGTAACCCACATCATTCTAGAAAATTCATCAACAAAGATTATAAAATACCTTTCACCATAGTATGAATTTGTTCTTGTAGGCCCACATAGATCTGTATGTACCAGATCCAACTTTCCTTTTGATGTAAATGTTTTTCTTTTATGATTGTTTTTAGTTTTCTTTCCCATAACACATTCTTTGCGTACAGTGTTAGAAGGTTTCACAATCTTCAGTAGATCTCTTATTGCATTAGCCACACTTTCCTTCATAATGTTATCAAAGTTAACATGACAAAATCTTATATGCCATAACCAACTATCATCTACCTTTGCAACAAAACAAGAGGCTCCAAATGTGTTTAGTTCAAATACATTACATCTAGATCTTGAACCGGTAGCAATCAGTTTTCCTTCCTTGCTTCTGATAAAGCATTTACCATTGACAAAACTTAACTGAAAGTTTTTATCCATTAACTATCCAACACTTAATAAGTTATGCTTCAATCCTTCAACTAGTAGTACATTGTCTGTATTAGTCTTTCTATCCAAAGTGATGGATCCAACTCCTATGATGGACTTTGGGAGATTGTCCCCAAACCTTAAAACACCTCCATCATAATTTACTAATTTAAAAAAATTATTATTACCACTAGTCATGTGATGAGAACATCCACTATCAATTATCCATTCATTTTTCTTATCAACATGAGATACTAAAGCTTTTTCTTCATGAACTAGTTCATCTTTAATAGCAACAAATCTAATTTCTTCATTGTCTAAATCATCATCATCAGAGATTCCTTCACTAGCATAATAACATTCTTTGTCTCTTCTAATCTTTGCATAATCAGGTTTGTATTTAGGAACTCTTGTAGGACATCTAGATGAAAAATGACCTATCTTATTACATGAAAAATATTTCAAAGGTAATTTTCCTTCAAAGTTTCCCTTACCTCTTTTCTCTCTTCTAGAAATCAGTGCAACAAGTTCTTCCATCTTCTTTTCTTCTTCCATTATCTTCTCCCATTCCTCAGCATAATCACCAAGCTCTTCTTTCAGGTCTTCTTTTCTTGTGCTCGGAAGTGCAGATACTTTCTTGTGTGTGGATGCCCTAAATGTAGATTCAACTTTAGGTGCAACTTCTCCTAATTCCACAGCTTCAAAGGTAGTTAACTTTGTAATCAACATCTCTCTGCTAAAGTTTGGAGTCAGGGGTATAGTTTCTTGAATTGACATTGCCTTGAATTTGTAAGTAGGAGTTAGAGATCTAAGAATCTTTGCAATAACTTCATTTTCATCATAAGTGCCTCCACAATTTCTGATTCCAACTACAGCTTTTGTAACCCTTTGAACATAGGCTCTAATGCTTTCATCTTCATTCATTTGTAGCTTCTCCATCTTTGTCTTCCAGTTTTGCAATTTCGCTTGTTTGGTATACTTGTCTCCTTCATAGAGTGCCTCTAGTCTATTCCAAATATCATGTCCTGAATCTAGGTATTTAATTTCAGTAAACTCACCCTCAGATAGTGCACTAATCAATGCTTCTCTTGTGACCATATTGCATGAAAATAACTTCTTTTCATCCTCATCGGATTTTTCCAAGTCATTCTCAGCCTTTAGAGATTCCTTCTTCCTCACAATCATCCAGTAGTCTATGCCCATACATAGCAGATGTGTTCGCATCTTATTTTTCCAACTGTCAAAGTTTTCAGGATCAAACTTAGGACTTTCCTTCCTATAGAATGCCATCTCCAAGATCACCTCAAGCTATTAAGCTTTCTCTCTTAGGACCACAAGCTCTGATACCAATTATTAGGAATAATAGTCCACAATACAATTGAGAGGGGGGGTGAATCAGTTGTATGAGAGAATATTAAACTTTAAACTTTAAGCTCAACAATATTAGATCCAATTAACACAATGAATGCCAACACAATAACACAATATTTTGGTTACAGGGAAACCCTGTTAAAGGTAAAAACCCCAATGGGAATTAGCACCCACTAATGATGTACTGAGAGTATAGTAATCCTTGTTAGAAGATATATCCATGTTAGGAGCTTATTGAAACATTACAGTACATAGTCCTTGTTAGAGGATAGACCCTGTTAGGATTCAAGAACAACAAAAGGCTTACTACCCAAGGCTCACTGCCCAAAGAAGGTTAAATCCACCTTCAACGCTCACTAGTTCACAATTGGTGTATATGAAGAAATACACAATATTTTGAACTATTTTCTAGCAACTATCTTTGCTTGATCAGTTCTAATGAAGTCCACCAATAAACCTCTGCTCTATATGTAGAAGACACAAGCTTGTAGCTTTCGTAACCTCTCTATATCACATATATTCCATCCATCTCTTTTCCAAAGAAAAGACCTTTCATTTATACCTTATTACATTTTACCAAGATTAGGTCGGCCCATAAGGCTTTCCTAATTACAAACAATTACATAAACCCTTGCTAAGATACACACGTTATCTAAAACAAGTTTATAATAATTATATTACAACAATTAAGGACCGACATCTTTGATTTGTGCTTTCCAAACAAGACACACGCTTTATTCCCTGAGTCATCTTCAAAATAAGCCATTGCCAGAGCACACACCATAGATGATGTCACCAATCACTCCATACCTTGCACTAACCAATTAACATCTGTCAGTACCTCTTCCATCATCCTTCAAGTTCGCATACCTTGAATCCAGTTCCTCTGAAAGATATATCAAAAACTCAGAGACTAACTCTGTCAATTCTCACTGTCACAGTTCAGTGACCAGTCTTTACCAAAGTAGTTGTAACTCTCTTAATATGAAATACCTAATGATGCGATCATAGATATAAGATCACAACATCCACCTGAACTCTCATCTGACTTTGTAACATCTGAAACATCTATACACTAACCGTACACCATGATTACCAGTCAGGTTCCTTCATAAAATCATATGTTGACATCAGTGACAAAACACAAATGACAATAGTATGAGTGCTCATTTAGTAACATAGTGATTAAATATATTACATGTCTCAATTACCACCCATGCATTAGCAATATCCAACAGAAGTGTCCTAGCACAACTCCTTGCATCATTATAAAACATTTTTCACTATTCAAGGATAGATTGTGCTCTTTATATCTGATCAACACTTTTTCTAAGTTCACCAAAGCATCTTCAAAAGTAACACCAAATATGGTAAATCATCCATGTAGATTTCCATGAAGTCATGTGAGATAACAACAAAGATGTTGATTATAGCTCTTTGAAAAGTAGCTGGAGCATTACATAAACCAAAAGGTAACATAGAATAGGCATATGTTCCCCAAGGACATGTAAATGTGGTATTTTCTTGATCCTCTAAAGTAATGCTAATCTGGTTATATCCACTATATCCATTAAGAAAAGAAAAGTACTTTTTACTAGCTAAGGTATCCAGAACTTGATCAATAAATGGCAAGGGAAAATGATCTTTCTCTGTAGAATTGTTCATTTCTCTGTAATCCACACATATTCTCCTTTTACCTCCCTTTTTAGATACTATTACCAAAGGAGAAACCCATTTTTTATCTGAGATTGGGTAAATGAAACCAACATTCAATAGTTTCTACAACTCAGTCTTTACAATTTCTCTCAAGGCTGGGTTAATTCTTCTTTGAGGTTGGTGGAGTGGTAAACTACCTTCATTGATGTAAATTCTATGTGTATAGAGCTTTGGGCTCAATCCTTTCATATCTCCCATAGTCCCAAGTAAAAGATTTTTCATGTTTACAAAGGATTTGAGTTAATAATGATAATTGTTGTGGTGGCAGTTTATTGTTAACGTGCAAGTTGTGACTAGGTGAGAGCTCCATCATGGTTGTTAGTTCAAGCATAGATACTTTAGGTATATGAGTTGTGGATATCTCATAGGGTATTAATTCATGGATAATATCAAGTTCCACAGGTAGAACACAATCCTCATAGGTAGACAAATGTAGAAAAAAACTTTCAAAGATATATGTTATTGTGACATAGTCATTAGTAAGGATGCTTTGAATCACATCATCATCTTCTTCAAGTTGCAGGAAAGATTTTATATGTAACATCATCAGTTGAGCAATAGAGATAATATTTTCTACCTCATCTCCCAAATCAGGCCAAATAGGAGTACTTAAATCTGGTTGAGGTTGGGTTGGAGGATATAATGCTAACTTCTTAATTGTTTGGCCATCTGAAATGGTCATGTTACCAGAATGACAACTGGTATTGGAATCAGTTTTGGCTAACCAAGGTCATCCAAGGATGATTGGGTAAACAGAAAGAGTTACCTTGGGTGATACTATCATGAAGTTAGCAAGATATTCCCAATAATCTAATGTAACTACTATGTCTTCTATTATTCCATATGGGGTGACAGTGGAACTATCTACAAGTTGTAAGACTATTAGAGTGGTCCTCAATTCCTCTATACTCAATCTATGCATGGTATTGTTAGTCATAACATTAATAGTAGCACCCAAATCTATTAAAGCATTTTTCACAGACTAACCATTAATTATAATATCAACAACTGGACTTCCAGGGTCAGAATACTTTGGAATGACTATCCTTTCCAACATAATATTTGTAAGTTGACCAATAACATGTACTGTTCAGGGATCCTTTTTCTTACATCTAGGTTTCTTGAGGTAGGCTTCTTTAATGGCTTTCCCATAGACAGGAACATCTTTGATAGCTTGAAAGAGTGGAATTTGAATATGAATTTTTTTCAATTGATCAAGAATGTCAAATGGTGTTTCATCCTGGGGTACAAATTTATCATCTCTAAGCCTTTGAGGAAAAGGAGGATTAATTGTGGTATGAACATTAGTTTGACTTGTTGTATTAGTTGGTGGGACTGTATTTGGAAAAGTAGTGTCTGGAACTTATGTAATAACAAGAGGTTCTAGTGCGGGTAAAGTAGTGCCACATCTTAAGTGAATATTAGTTATTTCTAATGCATAGGTAGGGTATTGTTGAGCATCATTAGAATACACAGGTTTTTGTTGTTGCTTATTTTTAGGATTAGGTTGTGGCTGAGCAAGTAATTGTGTTGGCCTTGGTAGAGGACTTGTGGCTGTAAGAGGTGGCATGAGTGTAGGTTGAGACACTGGAGGTGGTAAGGATTGATAACCATGATTTTTATTAGGCCATTGTTGGGGTCCTTTCCACTGGTTATATGGCTATCAATTCCCTTGTGGTGGCTTCCATTAATTTTGAGGTTGTGGCCATTGGGTTTGTTTTGAATTAAACCACTGGTTCTACTAAGTATTAGGTCAGGCATTATTCCAAGAAGGTTGGGACTACTGAGAAGGGTATTGAAAATTCTAGTTCTACTATTGGTTATTATAAGGATTAAAAGATTGCAAAGGATCTTGGGTCATACCTTATCTCGGGGCCCATGGCTGATGTTGAGAAACAAAGAATAATTGATCGTCCTCTCCTTCTATTTTCCTAAACTCAATAGGAAGGTGTTGGGTCTCCAAATTCTCCACTAGCTTGCACCAATAGTCATTTTATTGTCGATGGTGAGGACAATGTTCTGCTAGATTTGCATTGACATCTTCATGCTTCTTTTTGGCATGCATTGTGTCCAAGTGTGTAGCAACATCATTGATAATATCTTGCTTGAAATCTGACAGCAGGTTAGAAATTTCCATCTTAGAGATACCAGAGCCATTCCCTTTAGCAAGTGTGGGTCGAAATCCTTTGCCTTTCTTCACTACTGATCTTGAATAGTTAAGACATATTTTATTAAGATCATCCCAGGAAGATTGAGAAACATCTCCTCCAGCCATAAGATCCAGTGCTTCAAGATAGTTTTCATTTACTCCCCTCAAGAAAATGAGTTTTTTAGAATCCTCCTGCAACGTATGTTGAGGATTCTTCTACAGATTATACAAGAAGTGTGAAATATAATCTTCCACTGTTTCATCTTCCTTTTGTGAAATATGAAAAAATGTTATCCCCCCTCAAGTCACCCCCTTTACAATACTCTTTATAATTCTGCATAAATAAAGTTTGCATCCCATTCCAATCGGTTGTTGCATTAGCCCCTATTCCCATAAGCCATCTTAAAGCTAACGCCTTTAACATTGTTAGAAACAACTTGAGTTTATGACTATCAGTACTATTGTAATCAAAGCTTTGAAAAATAATGTCAAACTCAAATAGAAAGGGTGTCAGGGTCTTCAATAATTAGACCATATAACTTTGGAAGTGTAGTTGTGGGTATGTTCTTCAGATTAGCATTATTTATAAGTCTAGGAAGAGGAAATGGAAAGGTAGGTTGTTCCATCACTGCAAGTACTTGGGAGTGAAGTTACAACTGGGAAGTGGCAATAGCCAAAGGATTATTAGAAACAAGTATACTTGTGGTGGAATTATCAATAAAATTGGCCAAAATTTTAGAAAAAGGTCAAAGATTAGATGGATCAAAAGGGTCTTCTATAGATGAGGATAGTAAAGGAAATTCAGGATTTGCGTCAACAAAAGCTAATTCAACTTCTTCATATTCTTTGTTCAGATTAATGGGTTCTCTTGGAAGGAATCTTCCATAGACATCTTGTCTTCTTCCTCTTCGATGCATGCAAGTAATTTGACAAACTTTTGAAGCAAGTTCAGAGCTAAAAACTATTATCTAAAAAATAGGAAAGTATTTAAATGACTCAATAAGGTTCTTAGCTTAACACCATCCCCAACAATGACACCAAAAATGAACAGCCCCATAATAGGTAATAATAATCATGCCAAGGCTTCTCCTAGGAGTAGTATATTCAAACTAAGTATCATTTTCCCTATCATCAAGTGTATTTAAATTTTCAACCCAAGGATGTATACTTGAAATGGGACAGGATGGTTTGTGCACTAAGTCTCTCATGGAATCATTTTTCTTAAGCTGCAGGAAGGAAAATACATTAAAGAAACTTACACTATTACTACGGGAATATAAACACATATAGCTACTAATGAAAATTATGCTGAAAATTAAAATTTCAATCTTAACCTATTCTATCAACCCAAAGCATTCACAATGATTATCTTTGCAAGTGCTACAGGAACATACACAATGTATAGTGCTAAAGGAAAGAACAATGAATTCTACTTGAATTTTTGTAAATGCTTAAACAACTTAACCTATTCTACTCTAATCCACCTTCCAAGTGGGAACCCTTGGTCAACTTCTGCTAACTATCAACACAAAATAGAACTCAAAATCACTTCTTCATTGTATTTCTAGAAAACTGATTACATATCATGAAATAACATACGAAACTGGAAAAGTAACTTTGCTTCAGATTATAGAAAATAATACAACAATTTGACTAACTTCCTCTCTAACAATCATATCCCTTTATATAGAGGATTGATATTTACTTGAACATAAAAGATAAGGTATAACTAATTCACGCCATAAAGAAAGAAAAATACAATAGTCCATGACATAATATCATAAAGGCTGCATAACTGCTTCAACAAAGCATTGATCATAGAGAAAATATAGCATAGGCATATTCCTGTATTTGTTGGAATGATTCTCCCTTCAATTTATCAAGCATGTCTCAGGATATCATAATGGCTCTTCATCATTTTGATTGAGTCTTCCTCGCTCTTCTTCAATGCTTGTTGATCCACTCTTCAGTCACTCCTCTTTCCCTAACAGGTTAGTAGCACATGAATATATTCAAGTATTTAACCATTCAACTTAATCAAAATATTAGAACATACATTCAAAAAATTATATGAAATATTGCAACATATGTATTATATTTGGCAAAGTATATCAACTATTATATACCCATAGGTTTTGTTAGTTTGACTGTACTTATAGCATGTTTATAGATTCAAATACTGAAAAGGCATAACAAGTATTTTAGAAATGTCTGAAACATAGCATAAAAGTATCATAAAACAAAGACAAATTATTGACCCATCACTAAGGAGATAACATCATACCCCACTCAGATATCAATACTAAAATCAATCAGGTAAACTAAGCAAGGGTCCTATAAGTTCCTATCTCAAGGGTACATCTCAAACTCAAAGGTACACATACTAATCCAGAGGCAACTAACACATGTTGGAAACCTAAGATGAAATCAGGAAGTGTCATCACATATGTCAACCCCTTGGAATGATCTCACTGGACTCTAACTCCCAAGTGTGATCATATACAAAACCTTAAATCCTCTCATGTAGACATGGATAACCGATCATGCTAGAACTCACCGCCAGTACTATATGGGCAAGAATCTTCTCCCGCTCCCATCATTAGCCTATACTAGCACTCAAGGTATGGGTGAGGAATCCATTATCTTATTAATTCATTTTAAAACTCCATTTAATTTATATTATCACTTGTTTAAGTAACCTACTAAGGATACCCAAGGAGCTACTTTCAGGTTTTAGCGCCACCAAAGCAAACCACTTCCCCTTTAGAACCTAGAAAACATACCCTAGGTTCATAAATCTTAGAACATAACTCAAGGTCATCATGAAACATAACATCCAAATCTGGTTCCAAAGTATAACAGGAACACACACACAACAATTCCCATCATAATAAAAATCAATTTCCATGAGGTTGGGTCACAACAAGATCAACTGCCACAAAAGTATGCAAGGCAAATAAAATAAAACACATTAACCCTAACCATGCCTGTGGTAACAATCCTAATAGGATGACATAGAAGATTCCCTCCTAACCCAAACGCAGAAGGAAAAGAAACATGCAAAATAATTTAATTAATAAACTAGTTTGTAGGGTTTCATTACATAAATTAATTCATTCAATAATCACTAAACAAACTATAATTACATCATGGAATTAAATTCTAACACCAAACAAATCAATTTATAATATTATAAAAATAAATTGATTCCAGGTTTAAAAATTACTAAAATAAATATAATTCATAAGTAGATAAATCTAATTAATCAATTTGCATCAATAACTTCATGACATTTAACTAGAATAACTTTATTATTTAACATATGTATAAAAGAAAATCTATTATTTATTAGTGCTTTAATTAATAAATAACAATTAATAGTTTAAATAAAATCTCTCTCTCTCTCTCTCTCTCTCTCTCTCTCTCTCTCTCTCTCTCTCTATATATATATATATATATATATATATATATATATATATATATATATATATATATATATATATATATATATAATAATTATATATTATTATTATTATCTATTTTTCTTTTCTTTTTTAAATAATAAATAAAATAAAACATAAGAAAACAAGTGTGGGGGAGGGATTTTAACCCTCTCCCCACTCTATTGTACATGCCAGGGCTTTATCGCCCAACAGTTGTCGCTATCGTCCGACAAGCAGCACTGTCGTGTGACAGTTGCTGTTGTCGGGGGGTAGTGTGGGTGATGTGGGGTGGGGACTAGGTCCCTTCACCCCACACCATCATTTCTTTTCTTTTATTTTTATTTTTATTTTTTATAAATTTATGAAATATGTACATATTATATATATTTTTCTTTAATCAGATATATATATATATATATTTCTTTAATCAGATATATATATATATATATATAACATCAAAGACATAAATATTTTTTAAAATATAATAATAGAATAATCCATATATACATATATATCATATATAAATACATACATATATATACACACACACACACCCAATTTCACATTTTTCTTCACTGATTTTTTTAAACAACAAAGAATTCACATAATAGGTAGTTATCTGGATAATATTTTAACAATTCTATCAATTCAAACCCTAAGATTTTCTGCCATAAATCTTTCAAACCCTAGTTGAATTTTAGAAGATAAAATTTAATTATGAAATTCATTCAAGCACCAAATTTCCTAAAAATTAATTTCAGAAATTCAAACATGAAAGGAAAGTCACAAAATAACAATAACACCCAAATCTAACAGGCACAAAGAAAACAATCTTTCTAAAATATTAGAATTAACACTGCGAGGGTTTCTAAACCCTACCTCAAACCACCAATCGAAGAAATATGATGAAGACCAGAAATGTAGAAAAAATCCAAGCTTTCACAAGAAGAATCATTTAATTCAATTCCTTCACCCAAATCTGCAAACCTGTGTGTTAAAAATAATGGCCAATCCTTTCCAATATAGGAATTTGAACTCAACCATGCAATTTTTGGAACTCAACTCAACTCCACAGCTTTATTTTCATCAATTCCATAATGTACTCAATTCTAATTTGTAACTCAAGTATGTTGCATTCCTTGGTTTTGTCAATTCACTTAACTCTCAGTTAATTTATTCTAATTGATTTGTGCAACTAAATTACGTATTAATTAAAATAATATTATTTTAATCCTAATGGTATTTTCCTACATGATAATTTATTTTCAATAAATAAATTATCTTCTATTTGAAAATTTGACTTTGACAATTAATTAAATCTTTAAATTTAATAAATGTATATAATTAATTTCTATTAATTAAATACTTTCACATTTAATTATCTATATTTAGTAAGATCTAATTTATTTAAACCACATAATTAATCTAAATAAATTATTTAATTATAATAAACATATCTACCAACCAGATACCAACTGAACCTAATAAAAACCATAACCATGCTCAAGGGAAAAGTTATGAGCTCACGTCACCTAGATGAATTTAGGAAGGGTAAAATATTAGAAACTTTTCCACTATTTCAGGACAATAAGATGGCTTAGGTTGGGATTTGGATCTGAACATTATCTCCCTTCTCTTACCATTGAGACTTGTGATAAAACACACTTATCTTGACAATTCAGGGAAGTTGATGCCCGATACTTGCAAACCTACATAAAAGACTAGCATGTGTGTGTGTGTGTGTGTGTGTGTGTGTGTGTGTATAAAGAAATGGTATGGATCGGGACATCGTGTGAACCCCACAAGTAAGTCTTTACGATTCCATCCCTCAACCATATCAAACATGTCAAATGGAAAGTAAAAGCATACATGATAGCCATACACATGTAAGTATGGGGTAAGTAAAATCATTAACATAAACATCATTTTAACCATATAAATAATAATCATCAAAGTAACTAACATCATCTAACTACAAATATATAATATCTATAATTATACAATCATCAAATCACCTTGTAATGTTATACATCCAAAACCACATACTAAACTGAAATAGTCAACACACACATAAAAATGGCCTAAAAGGGTTTGGAAATATAAAATTGAAAAGTGAACTATGGGTGGTCACTACATCTACCCCTCTAAAATTAGGCTTACTCTTGGAAGCCTACAAACAAATAGGGATATAAATCATGTAAGCTTGTTGCATCCTCCCAAGTTGTTGATGACTCATCAATAGGGTCTTATTGGACCCTTAACTTCTCAATGGTGCAATCCCTGAGGGTCATCTCTCATTGTTGAAGTATGTGAATGAGCTCCAAATCTAGCTATCCATCCTCTACCTGCAAAGAATTCCAGTCAAGTACATGTGAAACATCTAGTATATATTGTCTAAGTACTGTGTGTATGAGAAATTGTACCTTCATAGAATTAGTATTGAACAATAAATCAAATAGAAACTAAATAACCATAATTAGCAACTTTATTTAGCAAATAAAGCACAATTAAAAATTTTGTGGCTCTCTAACTAAGAGTGTTAATGTGAAGCTCTCAGCAAGCCTCCATTAATGACAGTCCTAGAATGAGAAATGAGTGATAAGCTAAGCTAATTAATTCAATTCCAAAGTGAAATTCTCAATTAACTTCTAAATTTCCTTTCTAGATATAAAATGCAAGAGGTTGGATGCTATTCTAAAATTTGTGGATTGTTTTATGAGGGATTTTGTCTTTCTTATATATGATTTGGCAAGAGTAGGGGGTGTAGTTGTGTTGATCAGGATTAGGATTGAGATGAGTCTTTGGTTCCACCCTTTGAAGATAATTTAAATATTGTGTCCTCAAATCTTGGGACAAGAAAACAAGATGAGTGGACAAGATGCTCTTTCAATTTGAGTGATTGAGATTGAATTTAGCTTGATCCATGTGAGTTCATTTCCTTAAATCCTATTGGTTGAGGCTTTTTCCTCCCATGTGGTGTTGAGGGAAATTAGGATTTAATCAATTGATGTTAATTCATTTATTTAGCCATGTGCACCCCTTGAATGGGTTGATTTGATTTAATTCAAACTATACAATTGATTAGATTAATTACACATTGATTTAATTTCACTTGATTTAAATGCTTTTAATTGATCTTTTGGCTTTAGATTTTGAATCACATTGAATTAAGACTTGATTTTAATTTTGATTGGCCAAATGTTTGTTTCGATTCAATTTCCTTGATTTTTCTTTATTTTTACCTTGATTAATCACTTGAATGATCTTGTCCACTTTTTGGTGATTACAAATGCCCCTCTTTGAGTTGACGTGCGAAGCGTGTCAATTCAAAGATTGTCTTGATTTTATTGATGAAAGATCCTGATTATGTTGATGGTCGATCTTGATGCCTGATATGAGATGCAAATTCTGATGCTAGGATTGATTGATTGTTCTGATGGTCGATCTGATGTTAGTTTGATATGATACCTAATTTGATGTGGTTCGATGTTTGATTCCCCTTTTGATTGATTTAGTGGAAAAATTCTTGATAAAAGATTACGCTTTGATTTGCTTATGCTGATGATGATATGATTGCATGCCCCCTCGGGAAATGAATCAAAATGATTTTGGATGATTTGGTTGAGAATGGGAAATTTTGATTTGTTTCCCAATATAGAAATTTGGAAATGCCCCGATCATGAGAGAATTTGATGAGAAAAGATTTGATTGATAAGATGTTGATGCTCCAGATAAGTTGATGATGGTTTGGTATTGTTTGATGTCAGTTAGAATCACTTGGTTGATGTTGATGTCAATCTGATAGGATAAGTTGATTAGTTGATATTTTTCTCTCACGATCTAGAGAGACAAAACAATGATTTCCCTTCCTCAACTTCTAGAGTTAGGAGATTTGATGCGCTCAAGATGAGCAAATGGATGATAGGATAACTTGAATGATGTTAGATGATCACTTGGATGATTTGACTGATTGATATTTGATACATGATATGATTAGATTTTTTTTTTATATGGATTTGATTGGATGTTCTCATGATGCAAAATTAAGGATTGATAGAAGGGTCATCTATTGATGTAGGTGCAGGTATAGATTTAGGTGATGGATAGAGTTAGGTTGCCCCTAGTTAATCATAATGATTGATTATTGATGATTTCCTTGATGGAGCATGAATCATTTGATGGATCAAACATTTGATAATGTATCTTGATGATGTTGATGTACCTTTGATGATTAGATTGAGCATGATTTTTGATGATGGATACTTCAGACATTGATGATGTTGATTAGGACTTTGATGATATCGATAGACATTTGATGATGTTGATCAGGACTTTCATTATACATTGATGGACATTTTATGATGTACCATTGATGATATCTTTGATCATTTTACGTATCCTAATTTGGTCTTTTGATGATGATAACTCTACCCCTTTCTATTTTTTTCTTTTTCAAATCTGTTTTCAAGCTAAGAAAGGCAAATACCTTAAATGCATTTAATCTAGGATGTATGCAGCTAACTGTCACTATTCAAGATTAGGAAGCTTATTTTCATCATCGAGCCTTTTGGAACATGAAATTGGTACAATCATCACTAGTTCAACCATGATGATATGAATACCTCTTTCCTCATATTTTAATATTGCAAGTAAACAATCAAAGAATTGATCCCTTTCAAATACAAATGTCCTCAATGATTCTTTGATGATCATGTCATTAGATGGATTTGCATACTATTATGAATCAACCTGATAAGCACTCAAGTAGCAATCAATAAAATATTATTTCTTTATCATCACTCATCTAGTAAAACTTCATCGATTTGCTAGAAAGACATGGTTCCAAAAATCTAGTAACACTTTGAACATTTTTGCTTTTGTTTGTAGATCCATATTTCAAAAACTTCATCCACTTTGATCCTTAGTTATGTTTAAGCCTTTTTAGATTTTGATCTGATTTGATTAATCTTTTTAGATTTTGATTTGATTTGTCAAATGTTGTTGTTTAGATCAAGTATTTGGATGTTTGAAATTTAATATTGATCAATACGTTCAAGCGTAGCAATTTTTTGATTTTGAGCCAACTTGTGTCTATTTTGATAAGCTCATTGAACTTGGATTGGTGCCCTTGGTTTGATTTAGCAAAGATCATGCTTTGTTGGGCAATGCAACTTTTGAGTGTTTACTTAAGATTTGCAATATTTAGATTTTTTAGATTTTTTTGGCTTTTCAAAAGATCTTTGATGTTTTTGGATTTTAAGAGATTTTTTATGTTTTTTTTTTTTGGATTATTTGAGGAACATTTTCACTTTTTTTTTTATAGATTTTTAGAGATTACTAGTTCTCAAACAAGATCACATTAAATTTGTCCCCAATTTCTAATAAGGTATAGGACATGAAAGATGGATTTGCAAACTAATGATTCACCAATGAATAGGAAATGATGGATGAAGCAAGTGTGTTACCCATAGGACCATCTCCTCAAGATTATCCAAGCTAGGGAAAAATAATATCTCAATATACGCCAATGATGTTGTGTTGGATAGCATATGGAATAATGATCTGGTGTCATGAAAATGGTCCAAAGGATTGTACATATCAAGAGACTTTTTCAAACATTATTTTCCATTTCTTTTATTTTATTCTTCAATTGGATCAAGATTAAAGGATCAATGTGGATAGGATCACACAATCATGATAAAGGGGTGGTGAAGGCTATGAGTGAATGGTTTGGGATTATGGGAAGGCTTCTTAGGAATAATGAAGGTGGCTTTAGGATCAGCAAGATCATGATAAGGTAGCATGAATGTAACAAGTGAATAGGCTAATGGATAGGATAACTCATGTCAAGATACTTAATGCTCATAGATATGTTCAACCTTGTCAAGATCAAAGGTGAAAGATGTAATACGGATGCAAGTGAGATCAATGGTAGAAAGATGGAGGATATGATGGATTAAACTTGCCCCCAAGTGTAGAGTGCAAGAGAGAGGAATTACACATGACGCCTATTTTCTAGGTCTTCATCATGGTACTTGTCCAAGATACCACAAGAAGTGGTTTTCACCATAGGATGGATTTCTTTTCTTTTCTTTTTCTTCTTTTCTTCTTTTTTTTTTCCTTTTTTTTTTCTTTTTTGGATGGACTCAAGCCTCACACTCTTTGGATACTCCTTGAAAAGGTATGATATGATGAGTCAAGGCTTCTGAAAGGTATGCTCAAAGATGTTGATATGGTGATGGAAAGGTGATATGGTGGATAAGGTAAAGGATGGCTAAAGATTTATGTAATGGATTGGATAATGGAAATGGAAGGATAATGAATGAGAGGATAATAAATCTTTCAATATGTGGGCGTGAAAAAGGGAATGGAAGGATAATGAATAGGAGTGTTGTGGTCCCACAACCACACTCCCCTTTTTGGCCTTTTGGCCTTAGGGGCCCCCCTTCTACTTTTTGCTCATTTCGCTTTTTGTCCTTGGTTGTCTTTTGTCAGTTTTTGGCCTTGTCGCCCTTTCACATTTTCAGACGTCTGAAAGTGTGAAAAGGCCAAAGGAGAAAAAGATGAGCATCATCCAGTTTTTTTAGCCTTCTCAGCATCAACACCCTTTTGGACTTGTCGGGGGTCCAAAGTTTCGACGATCCAACCCCATGCAGGAGTTGATCTTTCAAAGTTTCAACCTTTTCAGTGATCTGACACCCCCAAAAGGCCGATCACCTAGGGTGATGATGCCAGTCACCTGGGTGGCCTATATAAGGAAAAAGGGGTTTTTTAAACCTCACTTTCTCGCTCGCTCTTTCGCCTCCAGCCAGATTTTCTCACCACTCGCCGCTTTTTCACCATCTTGGTCTCTTGTTTTCACTGGTCATCCTCAAGTTCGTCATCTTCTTGGTCGGTGGTTCTTCCCTCTTCCTTCATTTGTTTGTTTTTTTTAGGTCTTAGATTAGGGTCCTTACCTTTTAGCCTTTTCATCCTATATTAGTTTTAGGGTTCGTGTCTTTTCGGCCTTGTCTTTACGTTTAGGTTATTTGGCGTCAACCTTTTTGGCATTGGGGATCACCAAGGTAGTCGCCTTGCATCCCCTTGATGATTTTGTGGTCAAACTCATCATCAGACTCATTTTCAAGTCTGACTGAGAAACCCTAGTTTCAGACCTTCGGGGACCGAAACTTTCAAGCAACTTATAGTAGGACAAATTCTCCTAAGTACTGAGGGCACCTTTCAGCGTTTCAGTGTTATCGTACACTGAAACATGTATACCTCCGAAATGCCAAAAATAGACCATGCTCCCCCAAAGTGCCAAGTGTGTCTTTAGCTTTTTTGGTCTTTTCGGCCTTTTCAGCATTTCACTCGCCGATATTCTCTCGTTCCTTGAATCCTAAGGCATTTCAATTTCTCCTACTCAATCTTTTTGGCGTTGTCAACCTTTTCGACCTGCGAGAGGTTTCTCACCTCCATCTCACCGAAATGGTCAAAAAGAGTATTGTCAACATTATGTAGCCTCTTTCGGCCATTCAGAGGTTCCACACCCCTGAAAGTCTGAAAGGCTGAAAACACCTCTTGTGCCCCCTTTTGAGCTTAATTTTAGTAATTTGCTTTGCTTTCTGAGTTGTTTCTCCTACCATGTTATTGATTTATGTGTTTTCCTCTCTGCAGGTATGGCTAAGAAGGTAGTAGCATCACCAGTGATGAAATATCAATTCAAAGGCTAACATCCACCTTCCATAGTGACCAACTTGCACATAGGCATAACAGATATAGATATTGGGAACATAAGTTGGAATGACTATTTGAACAAATGTGATCATCCAGTGGGGTGCTCGGAGCATTGCACGTCATTAGTACATTGTTCCCTAGTGAATGCAGCAACACACCTAGTTTCCATTCAATCAGTAGACCTGATCAATACATTGGCCAACAACTATGTGCCCGATGAGCGCATCATGAAGAATAGCATCAGCAAGGTGGTCTTGGATTTGAGGCTCGAAAACATCAAGGATGTCTTCCATCTACCCAAAGGGGTTGATAAGTTATTCAATTTCAACATCAACAAGGGAATGGAGTTTTATAACAAGGACATACAAAGAGCCCATAACATAGTCAATAATGAATATCTGATGTAGCCTTTTCCCAAAAACAAACTGGATAGGATTGACATGAGAAGGGGGTATATGTAGGAAGACATCCAAGCGGCCATAACAATGATTAGTAGGGTGTATGGGTTGCCAAAGTCCTCTCAATTGGAGCCATGGATGATCTTTTTGATCTAGAAGATAAGAGAAAGGCAAGCAAGGTTTGATTGGGCTGCCATCCTCAGTGACCAACTTGATGAACAACTAATTCAGGTTAAGACAGACCCCCATTTCTATAGGACATCTTATGTCATGTACCTACTAGCTGCCAGGGCAATTTACCCAGGTTTAATCAAAGTTGGAGCAATCGGAGAACATGACACCTAGTCGTTCACTCTATATCCTTAGTTGGTGAGGAAAGATTTCTACACACATAATAGCCCAAATTTTAGAATAGTCAATGATGCTTTCATTTTTTCCATCATATGCTCCATTGAGGGAGACTATGCCAAAAGGCTATCCACAAAATCAACAGCTAAGGTAAAGGCCATTGGGGCATTCTACATACAATTTTGTACCTTCACTTACATTCGGGTGGCAAGAAGCACCTTGGCACCCAAAAATTTACCAAGATACCCTCCTAATAGGGTAGTTCTCTTAGAGATAGCAAGGCAACTATTTGATGCTCATGAACATATCAAGCACAAGAAGAAGCATTGTTGGGATTTTCCTATTTCCATTGGCCCCCACTGTGTACCAAACATGAAAGTCTGTAAGTCTCTAACTAGAGAATGGGATGAATTCCCATTGTCAACCTACAATCTAGTAAGGCCTCAATTTTATCCCATTGGTACATACAGCCACATAATAGGGAGGCACTATGTTCATGAGCTACACGTGGAAGACCATTGGGCAAGCTATGTTGATGATTATGAAGTAAGGGTCTATGATTAATGCCAGATGAGTCTAGAGCTGGCACAGGGTGCCCTTTCATTGAAGATTTTGTAGAAGGTGATAGATGCTGACTCAGACAAAATTTTGGATTCTATATATAATACGGACAAGGTGTTCACAAGGGCCATCTTGAATGCAGAAGTAGATCAAGATGAGAATGATAGTATGGAATTCAAAGCCCGATATGTGGTTAAATTGACTAGATCATGGATTGCTCATCCTTTCCAAATGCAGCTGGTTCTGATGAAACAACTCCTCGAGCAGCCCTCTTGAGAAAAGAAGAAGGGAGAAAAAGTTTTGAAACAATAGTTCAAAGAGGTTGCTCCTCTAAAGCTAGAAACTGTATATTGGCATGAGCGCCCCACTACATATGGTCCAACCATGCACTCCAAGAAGGTCAAAACCAAAATGACAGGGAGCATCGCTCCGCCAGATATACCTTCACCCAATAGCCATGATTCTCCCAACATGGCCAAGAAGACAAAATTCAAGATCATAGGACCTAAGTCATCCAGAGTAATCAAGGGTCATGTGTACAAGAGAAAGAGAGGCTCAACACCCACACAAATGCATACCTTGATAGAGGACGATGAAGATGAATTAGATGAAGTCCCTCTCAGTAAAAGAACCTAATCTACAGGGTTCATGAAGAAGAGGAGAGTAATGGACAATGATCCTAAGAACATGGGAGGGGCTACTCAGGATGAGCTACTAAATCTAGATGCCCTCTATGATGATGAGTTTGACCTCACAAATTTTGCAGGGCTACATGGTTTTAAAGAGTCTAAGTAGCAAGTTCCTATGCAGTTTACAAGTCTTTTTAGTGGTATGGGAGAGGACCTACAACAAAGACCTCGAAGACAAGTTAATGGTTAGATGGCCGAGGCCCAAAAGGTGACTGCAGAGCCAAAAAAGGACTCTTCTATTACGGTCACCTCAGAAGATGTAGCTACATAGGTCCCATTGGTCTCATCCATTCCACCTCCGCCTCTACCTCAAAACCATCCAACTCCACCTTCTGTTCCACTTTGAATGCCTCCTACCACTCCAATACAAACCACTTTGTTGCCTCAACAACCTTCTTCATCCCATGTTCCCCTTTCAAATCCACCTTCACCAACCCATTCAACCACTCCCCTTGTGTCTCCTACACCTTCCTCACTTCATATTCCTCCCCAATTTCACATGCCCTCACCACAGGTCCATAGTGAATCAATGCCACAAAGCTCATAGGAGCTAGAGAAAGAAGCAGAGGTCACTGGTGAAGAGAAGATAGAGGAAGATCATGCAGGGTATGAGGAGCAAGATGATGAAGGAGAAGCACAGGTAGGAAAAGAGCCACATACTAAGGAAGAAAATAAATAGACAGATATAGAGGAACAAATAGCTGATTAGTAGCAGACCGTTGATGAGGAGGAACACACATGTGAGGAAGGCAAAAAAAATACAACGAATGAACTGGAAATAGAATAATAAGAAGAGATTCAAGAGGAAACTAAAACAAGGTGTCCAGAAACTTCTTCTACATTGGCTACTCTATATGATCCAATAACTACTTTCTCCAAGCCCACTTGGTTCACTAAAGAGGTATAGCCAAGAGTCAAAATGTACACAGATGATGAGGCTGATATGACTGTGTTAGGGTGTGCCTTCCACCAAACAACATCAATTCCCTAAGTAAGAACCATATCTTATGTGACACAAGACCAAGAGAGAAGGTGGAAAGCACAAGTGGTTGTTCCCACAATGGATGTCAGTACAAATGAGATCACTCCGGATGACTATGTGTTGGAGGAGGTAGACTTGGGGGAGCCCACTAGAGAAAGTAGAAAAACCTTGGCCACATTGGGATTGAAGCATGCTCTAGGCTTAATGGATAAGGATGAAGAAAGGATAAAGGCTCTAGTAGAGTAGAATGAAGCTATGAAGAGATTCATTTTGAAAACAGTGGGTCCAATTGACCCAGATAACCCCGAGGCCTCATTACAGGAAATTTTGGAGAAGGGTGAAATAAATACAGATGTTCCACATTCTTTTGTACAGGCTTGTGCCTAGTGGAAGCTTGATTTTGAACAGTTTTCCAGCTTATCCCTCAAGAGGATCCTAAGGCCCTTTCAGAACATTTTGGTAGGAGTAACTTCCTTAGTGCAAATTATGAGTGAGGAAAATGGTGTGGAAGAAATGATCCTAAATTAGCAAAAGGTGTTGGATGAGCTAACAATGATAAGGAAGCAATGCTTCCAGGTTTTGATGAAGATATATGAAGGATCAGAATTGGATAATTTTGAAGAGTGGATCCAAGTGATAGCTGCAACATTGGCCATATTTGAAAAGGTTCTCAAGAGGTTAAACAAGAGAAGGGATGACAACATGCTTTTTGCAAAGGAGTTGCACGAGTTCTTTGAAGGCCTAGACCTAGATCTATTTGATGAAGATGATGAGAAGACCATGTATTTAGTAAATGACATCATCAATCAGTACTTAGGGATATTCTAAGGGGTGAACACTAAAGAAGACCTCCAGTAGATGTTTTACCAGAAGGAGGAAATTTAGAAAGTACTATCTCATGAAGAAGAAATAAAAGCTTTTGCAAAGGAGTTGATTGACTTTCGAGATAGGTAGCAAGAGATCCTTCAAGGGTTTAAGATGCCAAACTTTGATGAGGTGCTAGAGATAGTGGATAGGTTCAAGAAAGCACATCTAGAAGTACATCCTAGCTAGTAAGCCTCCAGTCCAAGATCTACCAAATTTTGTGTACAAAAAATCCAGTTTTGACGCTTAGCCATTTTTGTAGAGCCTGATTTTCAACATTTCGGCCATGTGGATTTTTTGGCCTCCGGCAAGTCTACAAGTCTGAAATTTTGGAGATGGAGGACTTGGTACTTAGTCAATTTTGGGGTCTTGAGTTTTTTGAACCAACTATCAGGATTTGTGCATTTTTTGGCACGTCTAAAAGTTAACTCTAGTTATCTCAGAGATCATTTTCCAGTCATCTAGGCTTTCTTTTTTGGATTGTTTGTGCATGATTTTGGGATCTCTTCCAATTGGGTCCATGTGGAGAAGATGGAGCCAAGGATCAAGGGTAGAAACATGGAGATTATCAAGTGCATGCATGAGTTCTAGCTCTATTTTTGAGTTATCTAATGCATAATGTATTCAAATCTTTGTAATGCACAAGGTTTAATTCCATGCTAGGATAGTTTAACTAAGCTTTAGAAGTAGTTTATTTAATGAAATCTTTAGTTTAGATTTACTTTCAAGTTTTAGTTGCAGCCAAACCCTAGCTGCGAAAATAAGAGCCCAGCTTTATAAATTGTAATAAAATGATGTAATGAGGGTTGGCTTGATGATTAATACACTGGATACAATTGGTGCTTCATTCATGGTGTGATTTATCTATTGTCTATGCTAAATTTGTGAATGTGTGAATTGCTCATTCTTTATTTCAAAGAGACAATTGGTTGTTTAATGATTTTAAGTCTGTTATCTTTTAGTTCGGTATTTGTTGGTATTACATTGCTGTGTTGTGACAAATTTTTGGGAAGATCATTCTTTGGTGCTTGAATATTAACTTGTCTCACATGTGCGCACATCCAGGGTGGCTTTGTGATCTAATGAGTTTTGGCTTATCATACATCTACATTTCTTCAAATCCATTGATGATTGCATCTATTCAGCTAAAGATTGTGACATAATCTGATCTCTAGTTTGTGGGTTTCTTCATCTTCTTGGTTATTTAATTCGCATGGTGGTGTGATGCTAGTGTATGTCCAATAGGTTTCTTTTCATAAAATTCATTTAAAATCTCTTGTTACCCTACATCTCGTAACCCTCCTTGCAAGTTATTTTCAGTAGATTAATTAAATTAGCATTGCTTTCATCCTTAAATCTGAAAATCATATAAAAAAAGAGAGAACTTTTGGTTTCCTAAAGTTTGTTTTGCATTTTCCCTTGAGAGAAGAACCAGCAAAGGCCTCCTTGTTAACAAATTCACATTTGTCTTCTGTTGAGCTATCCAAGCAGTTGAGACCCAGCCAGAAAGAACCTTGAGATTGATTCCATCAGTTTTCCAAGAGGGGAAGTTGCTCACGCATATTCCTAGTCATTGTCTTTGTGTAAAAATGATGCTCAACAGAAGTGGCACTAGAAGGAGGGCCTTCAAAAGGGACACCCCAAAATATTGGATCATTCTCTCCCAAGAGATTTCAACAAGTCCTTAGCTCTTCACCCAACAAAGGGGAGTTCCTTGAACTTACAGAGTTTCATAAACCTCGCAGCAACAAAACAAAGCACGGAGAGGATACTTTGGATCATCTAAATCTTCCTCCAATTCCAACCATTGTTGCCCCGCCTGCTACTCCTCCACCACCAGCTCCAATGGCATTTTTTTCAAATGTTCAAAGTTCACCACTAAACTTGCAAGGATAGCTCCATCAGCTACCCAAAAATCCAGAAAAGTTATGTCCATGTTTCATCTATGGAGAATCCCGAATAGCGGAAGAACATGTTCGCGCGTTCAAGGAATTATGCAATCGAAAAGAGATTACTCATCAAGACCTATTGCTACCTGGGGGGAATTTGAAACAAAGTTCCTAAATTAATTCAAATTGTATGTGAATCTGGCAATTCTTCATCACCAGTTCATCTTAGTGAGAAAGGACCTCAATGAATCGATTGCTATATTCAATCATCATTTTCACAAGATGTACCAGAAGCTTGAGGCTCCATATATTGTACCAGTTGGCATTTCCATACAAGTGTACTTGCACACCTTAGACCCATTAATGTCTATATTCTTGAAAAGGCTACCTCCAAGGAATATTGACACTTTGGAGAAAGTGTGCAATGAAGCTATCTTGTTTACCCAACAAATGGACCCACAAGTAGGTGGGAATTATGGCATTCCACCAAAATTAGGGAACACTATTGCGACTAGTCCTTTTGCAACAAACAATCAACTTCCAATACAACAAGCCCCAAGGATCAATCCGGTGACGGCTCTATATGTTGCTGCCCCACCATTGGCCATCACATACCTGGGATATGATACGCATAGGGCTACCTTGTGTGATCAAAAGGTTTTTGTCCCAAATGAACCAGATCAAGCTCTAGTAAATGAGTTAGATGCCATGAAGAGGACATTGTCCCAGTTGACTGGAGAGATCACCCAAATGAATCTCAACCCAACTCCAAATCAAGGAAACTACCTACGCCCAATTGTTGTCCCAAATACCTACTCTCAAAATTAGAATCGTAATTATGGAAATTACAACAACAACAACAATAACAATGGAGGAGGTTATGGGAATCGCTCTCAAGACAAACAGTTTGGATAACAATGGACAAATAGGACATGGAACATGCATCCAAATAATGGTAGTATCCCCATGAACAATGTCAATTTCTTTAGTTTGTTAGAAGTCAACTATGCCCAAGGTCCCAGCATGCATCAACCAGATTATGAATATAGGGGGGAGTCTAACAATCAACAAACTCAGGATCCTAAGAGTTCCCAGGACCATTTTAGTGCCATGGCTTTTGAGTCATACGATCCAAGTTCAGATGGAACTCCCGTCAATAATGCTTCAGAGGAAGAGTTCATCTTCCCATTCAATCAAGAAAACCAACTGGAGTATTTCGAAGTCCATGATTTCTAGAACAATAGAAATACCTATAACTTGAGGAGTAGAAGAGAGCCTTTGACAGATGACATTCCTCCAAGTATGCAGCCCACTCCACCTAATCCAAAGGCCAGCAATAATCCTATGCCCCCGAGGGGACCCAATACCACTATTGTTTAGACAACACCACATCAACCTACTATGTTGAAAAATCCAGTCTGGACTAATGAAAAATACAACGTAGTAGAGGAACTAAAGAAAGTTAGAATGAATATGTCAATGTATGATATGCTGTAGAGTTGTCGTACTCAAAGAGAGGCTTTCCTGAAGTCCTTGGATCATTCCAAATCAGCCTCATCCAACAATAATACCAGGAATGTATCTAATGTAAATACCACAGAGGCAATGCCGACTATGTTCAAAGATAGGGTAGAAGTGCCCCCATTCCTACTTAGCCTCAAAATATTTGGAAGGAACTTACACAATTGTTTAATCAATTTAGGAGCTTCGTGTAACATGATGCCATCGTACATATGCCAAAAGCTAGGGATGAATCCCCAACCGAACAATAGGGTGGTGATCCAGCTTGATAAAATCAAGGTAAAAGTCATCGAGGTCTTGAAATATACATGCATACAATTGACAGTTGGCCCCAGGATCCAAGATTGCATTGACATACATGTGGTGGACATCCCAAAAACTTATGGCATGTTGCTCAATAGATAATGGACCCAACCTTTAAGAGGGTGGTTCTCCATAGACTTTACCCAACTTTGGTTGCCATGGAAAGGGCTCAATAACCAGATTAAGATAGATGCAGAACCCAAGCTCAAACAAATGATAACTAAGTACAATGCCCTGAATGAGATTTTATTCTCACAAGTTGGCCTGGGAGTGTACCATTTTGACAAGGCATTTGTATTTCAGCTCAAGGAAGAAGAAGAATCAGACAGTAGCCATGTTTAGGGTTTAATAAATGTCTAGATCCCTGAATAGATTCTCATAGAATTCATAAATGGTATGACAAAGAATATGAGACATTTGGGCCAAGACGTTGATCCCAACATACTAATGCTACCTAGGTACTATCATCTTCATTGAGCAAACCACTCAGAGTTTACATGCCAAGACTACCAAGAGGTGGTGGTCCAAGTTATGAACCAGATATCAGACGTATCCAAACCTCCCAAGAATATAGCAGCACATTCGAGTGAGGATGAATCTCCCCTCAATGAAGAACCTCAAGGTCCCATGGCTGAACACTTTATACAAGAAAAGTGGAGCTCTTCTGATGACATATGCCTACCTCCATGCCATGATGTTTGGTGTGATGTCAAGAAAAAACAAAAGATGAAGTGGGTTCCACTTTCAAAAAGAGAAATTTTAGATGAGAGAAAGTTAGAAACCCCAAGTAAAGAAGGCCTGTCATCACTCATGGCCCCTGTGAAACCCCAAAATGAGGCACTTATGCTGGAAGTAATCTTGGAACCCCAAGTCAAAACATCTTCCAACAAAAATCATTCAATATGGAAACTTCGGTTTGATGGCTCCAAGTGCAAGCTGGGAGTAGGAGCTAGGATCGAATTAGTTAACCCTCATGGGGGTTCATACTATGATGCCTACAAGTTGCAATTCTACTGCACTAACAATGTTGCCAAGTATGAGGCTCTAGTTTGGGGTCTCCTCCTAGCACATGAGAAGAAAGTGAAAGCAATAGTAGTGGAAGGTGACTCACAATTGATAGTCTGGCAGATCAAGAGCCAGTATTCCTACACTGACAAATGATTGGTCTCGTACCACAACCACATCTAGGACCTAATCAAAGAGTTTGAATCCTTTAACATTTGGAGTGTCCCAAGAAGAAAGAATACTATCACCGATGCTTTAGCGGTATCTGCAAGTTCCCTACAACTGCTAGAGAAATCCAAACTGAAGAAATTCTCTGTAGAACTAGTGGATGTACTGGTTGTCCCTAACAACATCAAAAACTTCCAGGTATTTCAAGATGATCAACAAATATTGGAATTCATTATGAACACAAGGATCTTTGACAAGAAAAGCATTGATGAAGAAGAGGATGAAATAGAAGAGTCGGATGACTTGGGGATTTTGAACTTGAAAACAAATTCCATTCCAAAAGGTATGGTAGCTCTAGAGAAGATTTTTGATAAAGATGAACACGCTCAAGAAAGAGGGAAAACACCAGTAGTGGGTGGAGATGATTGTGAGCTCTACAACTCAGGTACGCAGCTCAAACCCAAGGAGGTCTGTATAGGCAAAGTCAGCACACGAGAGGAAAAGAAATAGATGGTCGAGTTACTCACTAAATACAAAGACATCATAGCATGGTGCTATGAGGATTTGAAAACCTATGACCCCAGCATTATTTTCCACAACATTCCACTGAACCCAGATGCTAAACCTTTCCACCAGAGACAAAGACCAGTGAACCTTGTGATTGAGCCAGTGATTCAAAAAGAGGTGTAGAAGTTGCTTGACACCAAGATAATTTTTCCCATCTAGTATTCAACTTGGGTCACCAATCTTGTCCCTGTGAGGAAGAAAAGTGGAGAGGTTTGGCTCTATTTGGACTTTAGAAATTTGAATAGGTCCTCTCAAAAGGACAAATATCCTTTGCCTTCTCTTAACAAAGTGTTATAGGTGGTCAATGATTCCCAAATGATGTCCTTTCTGGATGGCTACTCGGGGTACAACCAAGTCATGGTAAAGGAAGAGGATCACCTGAAGACACCCTTCAACACAAAATGGGGGACATTTTCCTACTGTCACTTGTCATTCAGTCTAATCAATGTAGGAGCCACTTTCCAACGGGCTATGGATGAGGCATTCAAGGGTCTAGTTAACAAATGCATTATTATATATATATGGACGATCTCACAATTTTCTCCAGGAGCCAGGTGGACTACATTGAAGATTTACGAAAGGTCTTGAAGAGGTGTCGACATTATGGGATTTCTTTAAATCCTAAGAAGTGTGTCTTTGGGGTGACTCAAGGAAAATTTCTCCGACACATCATATCCAAGACAGGCATCTCAATTAACCCTGAAAGGGTTGAAGCTATCCTCAAATTGGTTTCGCCAAATAGTAGGAAGGAATTGAAATCCTTTTTTGGGAAAATCAACTTTGTTAGGAAGTTCGTCAGTGGGTTTGTAGAAATAGTACATCCTTTAAATGATATGTTGAAGAAAGATGCTAAAATTGAATGGAGCACCCCGACTAAGGAGGCCTTCAAAGAAATCAAGACATCCATTTCCACTGCTCCAATCTTGGTCAGTCCTGATTATCTTCTACCATTTAAAGTCTACTCATTTGCTTTGGAAAATTCATGTGCAGGAATCGTCATGCAGAAGAAAGAGGGTGAAGACAAATGACCGATTGTTTTCATGAGTTGTCCACTAAAGAATGCAGAACTCAAATATCCTAATTTGGATAAACAATCTTTCACCTTGGTCAAGGCTATCAAAAAATTCAGACACTACATACTTTAGAGTAAGGTCATTGCTATTGTTCTAGATCCAGCAGTCAAATCCTTATTGATGCAAAATGAACTCGGAGAACGAAGAGGAAAATGGATAGAAATATTATAGGAATTCAACATTGAAATCCAACTGATGAAATTGGTGAGAGGTCAAGGCCTCACCAAGATGATGGCTAAAATAGAACAAGGTTTGGTGTGCCAGGTGTACACCAATGAAGGAGTATTCACTGACATATGGTATCAATACATAGTTTACTACTTACTGAAAAATTGTTGCCCGGATGGATTGAATGGTTCCTAGCAGAGAGCACTTAAGAATAAGAGTAGTTCATACATATTGAAACATGGGAAGCTCTACAAATGCAATTATGATGGATTGTACCTATGATGTTTAGATCAAACAAAAGTTGGATAGGTTCTCATAGAATTTCATGATAAGTATGGTACTGGGCATGGATCAGTAGAAGCTACAGCTCATCAGATATTGAGATCTGGCTATTACTGGCCAACTTTGTTCAAAGATACTCACGAGCATGTGTGCTCCTGCCATGTTTTCCAAACCAGTGCCATTTCAAGAAAAACACCTAGCAATGCCCTTACAACCAGTATATGAAGTGCGTTCATTCACCCAATGGGGGCTGGATTTTGTGGGAATGATCAATCTTCCATCCTCTGCAGGCCACCGATACATCTTGAATACAACTGATTACTGCATGAGTTGGATAGAGGCACGGGTTATGAAAAATTGTACCACTGAGGTGATCATCAAATTCTTGGAAGAGTTCATCATCATGAGGTTTGGCATGCCTTTTTTCCTGATATGTGATAATGCCCCCTACTTTTCATCTGCAAGTCTCATTCAATGGGCCTTCGAGAATCAGGTAATTCTAAAATTCTCATCCAGTTACTACTCGCAAGAGGAATGGAGTTGCTAAGTCAACCAACAAGAACCTAACAATGGTAATCAAGCATCTTTTGCATGACAATCCCAGAGACTAGCACACTCAGTTGAAATATGCTTTATGGATAGATCGTGTGAGAGTCAAGAATACCTTAGGGACCTCCCCTTACCAATTAGTTTACGGTCTACAACCCATTTTTCTAATGAACCTAAAAATACCAATTCTAAGATTCATGGATCAATAAGTCGAGGGCGAGGATCGAGTGTAGATTCATCTCATGAATTTGTTGAACCTTGAAGAGAAGCGAACTATGGCCTTGGAACATGTAGCCAAACACCAAGTTGTTGTCAAGAGATGGTTTGACAAAAGAGCAACCCTAAAAGCTTTCCGAATTTTTGATTTGGTCTTAATGTGGGACAAAGCAAAAGAAAAACCAAGCAGCCACACCAAATTTCAACATTTGTGGATAGGCCCATTCCAAATCATAGAAATCCTGGGAGAGAATACCTTTTGGATTAGTTCTCTTGATGGAGAATTGGTCCCATTACCCATCAATGGCTAGTTTATGAAGCATTATTTTGGGACTTGAATGGTCCCTTGTATATTACTATATATTCTTGTACTTTATCATCTTTTCTTTGTTTTCTATTGGTCTTGTCGTCCATGTCTTTTCTGGGTCTTTTTTTGTAGGAGGTGAGTGTTTTCAGCTTTAGTGGTCCATTTCAGGTAGTCCAAGCAATAAATAAAGCTTCCCATGGTCAAAACCTTTGAGATAGTTCCATTTTGTAGTAAGCCAGAGATGATAATCATACGAAAAACATGTTTCTTTTCAGACTTCTCAGAGGATTCTATCAGAATCGACCATCCTCAACACCAACACATATTTAAAAAGAGATCCCGAGCCATGAGATTCTCAAGGTAGGATTCCAATCATCATCAGGAAATGTCCATGGTCGTGAAGGAAGCCTAAAAATCAGAACCCTTTCCTAGCTGAAATGCAGACTAAAAGAAAAGAGCAAGAGAATAAAGGAGGAACGCATAAAGACAAGATAAGAAAAGAGCTGAGGTAGCACAATCTAAGCATCACCCCAGTTTCAAAAAAGGAAAATAAAATAAAAGGAGGAATATAATAGAGCAAACAAGTGATATCTGATGAAGCTACAAAGAGTATCGAAGTAGCCAAAATTGAACAAAATTTGATGATAAGAAGATGCTTTCAAAGAAATAGTTTAAATCTGAAGCAAATCAAGGCTAAGAGCCCTCCTATGGAGCCTAATCACTTCTATCAAAACTCATCTACAGTTGGGAAAGAGTGATTTTAGCAACCTCTATCAGGGCTATAAATGCCTACTTGGAAATAGAGAAAGGTTAAATTAACTTATGGATGACTTTGGATTAGTGGGTAGTGATCTGGCAATGATAGGATGATCATCAACGAGAGCTTACGGTAAAGGGTTTCAAAGGAAATTTGGACACATGTGCTCACACACTGGATGCATGACATTATGATTTTTTCCATCTTGATGATGATAATAGATATGTTCGATTTGAAGATTTTTGTACTTGGCTCACTGTAGGGTGGGATTGTCTCCTCATGAACTGGCTCTGGGAAGTCTGTGTTGTTTCCTTTTCTTCATCAGGGCTATTTTTTGTGGTCTCACAATCACACTCCCCTTTCTGGCCTTTTGGCCTTAGGGGCCCCCCTTCTACTTTCTGCTCATTTCACTTTTTTTCCTTGGTTGTCTTTTGTCAGTTTTTGACCTTTTTCATCCTTGTCGCCCTTTCGCATTTTTAGACGTCCGAAAGTGTGAAAAGGCTAGAGGAGCGAAAGATGAGTGTCATCCAATTTTTTCAGCCTTCTCAACACTGACACCCTTTTCGGACTTGTCGGGGGTCTGATGTTTCGACAGTCTGACCCCACGCGGGAGTTGACCTTTCAGAGTTTTGGCATTTTTGGTGGTCCGACACCCCCATAAGGCTGAAAGGTCGATCACCTTGGGTGATGTCGTCAGCCACCAAGGTGGCCTATATAAGGAAAAAGGGGTTTTTTAAACCTCACTTTCGCGCTCGCTCTTTCACCTCTGGCTAGTTTTTCTCACTGCTTGGCACTTTTTCATCGTCTTGGTCTCCTATTTTAATTAGTCGTCCTCGATTTTTTCATCTTCTTGGTTGGTGGTTCTTCCCTCTTCCTTCATTTGTTTATTTTTTGGGGTCTTAGATTAGGGTCCTTGCCTTTTGGCCTTTTCAGCCTATCTTAGTTTTAGGGTTCATGTCTTTTTGGCCTTTTCGACCTTGTCTTTAGGTCTAGGTTATTTGGCATTGGCCTTCTTGGCCTTCGGGATTGCCAAGGTAGTCGCCTTGCATCACCTTGAACCCAGGAGAACTTAACCTAAACATGCATCTAAGTTTGCAAAATTTTTATTTTTTTAAGTTAACATACAAGAACATTAAAGTTTTACAATGTGGAAGCAATTACCATTTACTCACAATAATATAATAACCAACATAGGTTACAACTCTCAAGGGTTCCTCGATGAAGATTATGTTAACATTAATTAATTAAAATAGATTAGGTACAATTACAAAACTCTAATAAACAAATGAAAGATAAAAGCAACCTCACATTAAAGATAACATAAATACATCCGGTACCATAATGTATCCATAAATCTACATCCACTGCACATGTCACAAGGTATGTAATACAATAACCGAAAAGAAGTACACATGATATCTCTGAAGAACTAATACAAAGATACAGGTTCACAAGGAAGAAGAAGAAGAAGATAAATTCATCAATGAAGATCAAGAAGGAACAACTACCATAGGGATCATCCAGCACTGGTACATGAACATCAGAATCTCAAATGGTAAAAGAATCACTACCACCTGACCTCATGAACCTAAATGGTCCACTCCCACCGTGCTGAGGAGATAACAACAAATCCCACTCAAATAATAAACATCAAATAGATCAAGCTAAGGAAAGGATCCTAAAAGCTCTCTATCTCAAGGTGAACAAGTATAATGATATGAAAGACTCCCTAATCCAGAGGCAACTAACACGTAAGATAATTAGACTATGCATAGGAAGGTGTCATCATGTACGTCTAACCCTTGAGTTTTGTCCTAGTAATCTCTCTTGATCCCGGCACCCAAGTGACCTTACACGGTATCAATGACCTCTCATATAGACGAGGCCATCAACTATGCAAACTCATCCCTTTAAAGGGGGCTAGTCATCTTCTCAACACCATCTTAGTCTGTACTAGCACTAACACGTAGGTGAGGACCACATCTTATTACGTTCATTTTAAAATCTCTCAAAGTTATATTTAGTTATCACTTGATTAAGATACTTAACAATAAGTGATCCTGGCAGCCACTTGTGGGCCCTTACACTTATTGCAAGCCACCTCCTACTACATATCTAGGTAAACTACCCTAGGCTCACAGATTTCACATAGATCAACCAGGTACACAACCAAGTAATCCCAAATCCAGTTTCACATACAAGAACTAAAAAAGATTACAAATGTACCAAAAGTAGAATACAAAACATCATGAGCCTATATGGTCAAGTCAGGGTATAATCGGATCTCATACATATCAAAATAATAATACTGAAAACATGAACAACTGACTCATACCCCGGCCTCTGTCTTCCCCCCTAGGTCCTCTAGTATCCCAAAATCATAGTAAGCACAAAAAGACACTCCAAGCACGAAGAATACACATTTGCACCATAGAAAATTGAAATCAAATTCCATAAGCACTTTAATTTCCATATTGAACATAATTGAATTTAAGTATAGAATTACATAAATCTATTGAGATAAACTAATCATAAACATTAATACGATGCCGCAATGAAAGAATATTCCCTGTAGACTACCTAGGGTTCTAACCAAATAAAAACGCCCAATTTCAATATAAACATAACTCTTGTAAAATACATGTTGCCAAATAAGACATTTTGAACAACTCTCAAATTTAACACACATGCAAAAGAACATATTATCATGCAATTACTCCATGCAGATGTAAAACTAATTCATTAACAAACATACATTATTTTACCTATATTTTATAACAAATAATCATGCAAAAATCATTAACATCTAATTACTCCATGCAAGATAGTTAGATGTAGAAATAATTTGTAAATGAAATGTGTCATTCCACCTATATTGATAATTAAACATAAAATATAGGTCTATTAAAATACAGGCACACACAAAATTTATTAAATAAATTCACCCCAAGTCTCTAGTAACGTCACTAAAATAGGTTACATAAAATTTTCATAAAACCCATAGTCACATTAAAATGCACTTCCATAACGACTCAAAGTTCTCAACAATGGTTTAATATTCTTGATTAATACCATAATTACATTATCCACTACAATTTAATTAATCTAAAAACACAAATTTATTTTACAACATAATTCTTTTTTAATAAAATACCAAACTCACTTAATAATCATATGGCATATATATTAAAATTCAATAAAGACCATTTAATTAATTAATATCACTAATAAATAATAATATTAATTAATAAAAATAACATTAATAATAATCTAATTATTAATTAATAATATTAACTAACAAATATTAATACTTATTATTTAATAATTATTAATTAATATTTAATTAAAAGCAAATTTAAATATAAATTAATTAATAAATATAATAACAAATATTGAGGGTTTACGTGACCCCACTCCCTACTAATTTCTTACCTCTAAATATAAGCCTAGAAACATTAAAAAAAAAAAAGAGGGAGTTGGGGTCCCACCTGTTGGCTCCTGAAATCACTGGATTTCTTCTTAGTAGTTTCGAGAAACCAATTGACGAATTCAACCTTTGTTTAGGTCAAATTCCTGCACTTTAGATTAGTAACCAGGGCGGGTGTGCCCAAAAATGATAAATGATAAACTACTAATCTAAGAACTCAGATCTAATATGTCTAATCTAGGATCAAAACTGAAAATCTAATCAATCGAACTACAAATATACTAAAGAATCAAAAATGCTAACACTACAATAAAATTAGGGTTGGAAAATAGAAAGAAATGTTAGAAATTGATTAGTAAACTAATTGAAAACTTTTAAATCTAAGTCCTAAATATAGATAACTGCTTCAAAATTGGAATGGGCGGAACCTGGAAACAAATAGATGAAAATGACATATATATCAACATGAACTGAAGTAAAGATCAGTGCCTATAACATTGGACAATAGAGTCTTAATAATCAAGTTATACCCGGAGACAGTAAAAACCCTAGTAATCATTATAGACAACTTTGCTGAGTTTAACTCCGATGCTTATAGACCAACCAACTGCAGTTTGGAAGAGTTTAACTAAAAACATATCCTGGGAGACCAGCAATTTCATCACATATAATAATTACTAAAATTTAAATGATCACATTAAAGGAACTGAATAAGAAATTCATCCAATACAACATAATTCATCAAAAAACTACTTTTCAATATTAAAGATTTTAAACTTATCTCTCCTCCAGTAATGTGATAATAATGTTCAAAATTCATCATCAGTTGGCCAGATTCGCCCATAAAAAAAAAATTACTCCATCATGTATCCTTTATAAAAATTTTGTTCTCCAAATTGTCTTCTAAAATTATATTCCCTAGCATGGTCCTGGTATCCACCATTTATAAAAATGAATGGATGCATACATGCTTCAGACCAATGCGGCTGTTCAAAACTAATACCTAATCACAACCGCAACATTTAAAATACATATTTACAAATAAAATATCAACCTTCCAGAGGTTAATCAAATAATTAATGAGTCTCCTTTTGAAATACTCCATTCTAATTCAACTCGTATAATATTTTATCGTTGACCTCTTCACAAATAATCCTTTTATAATTTCCTCCTTCATGTTTATTTTACCACCTAAAAGCTCCTGCATAATAAAGTACTTTAATATAAACTTTAATCTTTATTAAGATTTTCAAGAAGGTAAAACATGATAAATGACCTTTGTATACTTTACCCTAATAATAATGTCAAGTATTAAAGTAGGGCAAAGTAATTGCATAGAAAATGAAATATAAAGAAAATATCTCCTTATGAAAATAATACCCTAAGCATATTTTAATAATATAATTTATTTTAGTTTTTTAGGGTAACCTTTCTTTTATCATTGGAACACATATCCAAAAATCATACAATATAAATGCACGTATCTTTGAAGAATTATTTTTATATAAATACTCAAATGGTAAACTAAAACCTTCTTATTTTTATATAATTATCCAAATATCACATTTTAACCAAAGAATAAGAAATATTTTCTCAATGCAATTTTTATGCATGTAAACTAAAACCTTCTCTTTAGAACTTACTCACCAATATAATATCTATGAGAAGGGTAATAATCGATTTATAGTTTTTCAATTACAATTTTCCTTAAAATCATAAATAATCCTTAAAGTATAAAGGTGAGAAATACTCCCTATGATAAATATTCCGATTTCCTTTCCTGCACATGTGAAGGAAATAAATTGAACTCTTATCTCTATATATTTAAATAAAGTTTTCAATATAAAAGTTTAATTAGAATTTTCCCAAATGATATGTTTCAAGAATTAACATAAAAAATATTATACAAAGTGCATAATAGGTGCTCTCATGAGAATAATATCCATATTTAGTCCTCTTAAAAATCCAATCATCTGGATATATATATTTCATAATAAATCAACCATTAGTCATTTTATATTTTAAAAATATTCCTTTAAAAATTAATTAGCATATACCCAAGAATAATATATCAAAATGTGTAAAGGATGTGACCCTAAAGTTATTAAGAGTCAAACTTGATTTTCAAAATATTAAGTATAAGTAAAAACAATATGATTATGTCTTTTCATTCAAATAAATATCTCAAGGAACAAACATAGAATAATTGGTGAGGGGAGGATGGGTAGTTAGGATAGGAAAAGGGATCGGGTCGAGAGGTTGAGTGTTCAACTCCCTCTCCTTGTCCTTTTATTAAAAATATAATATTTTTTACATTTATATTTATATTTTCAGTTAAACAAACATATTTATCCTTTTCACATCTTTAACTTAAAATAATAGAGTGCAATTTAAATGAATCATATTGTAACAATTTAAACATTAGCAAAAAGGGAATAATTAGAAATTAAAATCAATTAAACATAATTACATCCCTTTATAAAAATTTGTGACCGAATTTTTGGGGCACCATCACCACCTCCCCACTCCTTTTTCTCAACCTATGTGAAACAAGATATGGGGTGCGGTTATCTAAGCCTACGCAACCCCACCATTTATAAATGATTTATTTAAAAAGAAAATTTATTTATTATTTTATTATTATTTTTTTAAATTAATTACTATGTAATTTCTGAAAAAAAATTCAGCAATTTATTATTATTATTATTATTATTTTCTGTCAGAATTTTAACACATAAACAGTAAGCATTATTTCATTTTTATTTTTTTTAGAAACAATCACATGCATTTCCAATTGAATTTGTCTCTTCTTAATTTTGTATTTTACCAGTATTTTGATTGTGTATTTTTATTTTTTACTGTAGTAATATTTTTTTTCTAACTATCATTTTTTAACAGAGATTGGGTTTTTTTTACCCAGAATGTATTTTTTCAAGTCAAATTAGTTTTTTCTCAATTGCCCATTAATTTATTTCATCTACTCAATAGTTTATACGATAGCCAGTTTAATTTTTCATTTTCTAAGGTTTCTATAGTGAATTTCCTCCCAAAATTTTGACAACATAACCCTACTATGTCAAGTCATAAAATAAACTAAAAGCCATAAATCTAAGGGTTTACTAACACCCAAATTGAAAGCAAAACTGAAAATAGATCTATATCAATAAATCAATCCAAGCATACTAAAATACTGAAAATTCCACAGATAAAATTACATGAAGGTTTCTTCAAACCCTACCTCAATTCCAGTGCTAGAAACTGTAATAGAATGCCTGCAAGATGATGAAACTCCCAGATCTGTCAACAAAAGAACTCAACCCTACATATCTAAACCACAATGTATGCAAAGCCCAATTCCAGATGCAAGCAATCTTCACCCAAAACACTCAAGCACACACACAAAGCTCAAGAATCTCAAAAATGTCAAAACATCTCCAAGAACTCTCTCCACAAATCTCCAACAACCTGATTGAATCCAAATGAATGCAAATTATCCCTATTAGGGATTCAACTCCACCATTCATGCAAACCCTAGATGACTCATTAGACAACTCCTATTCAAACTCCCACTCTTAAGTTGAAAGAAATTACTAATTATTAATTAAAAATATCTTTTAATTGTGCACAACTCAACTTAGACTCCTAAAGACAAGTTGTCACCTTTTTGAAACAAATCTCATTCAAACTTAATAAAGCACATGTTATTATTATAATCTCTCATTAAATAATTTAATATTCAAAACACAATTAAATAATGCAAATTAATTATTTAATATCTAATGGATATTATTAATCTTATATTTACATAATTAATTAATTAAATCCAAATATCCTTATATTTGATTTTTAATTAATTAATAAACACACAAAAACATAAGATTTAAATTTAATATTATTTTTCAACTATAATATTAATTTCCATGAATATAGAAAATCACATACACAAAAGCAATAAATCAAGATCATCATATAAACAAGCAAGCTCAAGGAAGGGATCCACGAACTTTGTCAACCTGACAAATTCAGATAGGGTAGTCAAATCGATACTTGTCCAATCCTAGGATAATTGGGCTTAGGTTAGGGTTTTGGATCTGTGTATTATCTCCCCTCTCTTACCATTTGAGATATTGTGATAGGGCACACTCATCCTGACGATTCAGGGACGTCGATGCCCAGTACCTACAAACCTGCATACAAAATTTGCATGTACATACATATATAAATATATAACAAACAATGGCAGGGATAGGCCGATCGTGTGGATCTCGCAAGCAAGTAACTACGACTTCGTCCCTCAACCACATCAGGCACGTCAAACAGAAGTATAAAAAAAACATATCAACCATACATATGCAAGTATGAGGTCAGTAAATCATAAGCATCAATGATTTTCTAACCTATATTCCAACATCCTAGAATAATCATAACATTTATAAAATCAGACTAGGGGTGGGGTATTACATCCACCCCCCTAGGATTAGGCTTACTCTTGGAAGCCTAAAAAAAGATAGGGGTATGCATCCCTCAAACACGAAGCATTTACTACAAACAAAACATAACATCTGAAAACAAGCCATAAAATAAGAACATGATATACAGTCATTAAGGAAAATATAATTCTGGTTAGGAATAACAAAAATTCTCATTGATTAATCATTTATTAACAATTTGAAAAATAGATCTAAACATTTATTCATTCATCATAGAAATCATCTAGGATCAATTGCATAAAACTCACATTCATATCTATAACAAATAATGAGTTGAAAAGTTCATGAAAATCTATCTATTAAATGCAATATTTATGCAAACATACAGGATACACAATGATTCTAATCTCACACCGCAAACATAGTACCATCTCCATGATGTCCTCCCTTATACATACTATCAGGGGTCCATGATGAACATGATAGAAACAACACTTATCACAGAACAGGGCCAATGATAACAAACATTTGGAGTAGCCACCACAAAACTCAAAAAAGGAAAACCCAAATGGCGGAATCGTAAGTCCAACATTAAATCATAAAAGTACCACATGGTAATTCAATAGTAAGTCAAGTGTGACTAGTGTCACAAAATAGATGGTGAAAAGAGATTCAAGTGACTAGTCCAAAAATTTAATGCTAGCCCACACACATCACAGATAATTCATAAATCAACCAAAAATAAATTATCAAACATAAAACATTCACATAACAAGGTGACTAGGGGTAGCCACACTCAAGGGAGTAATCGCTTCATGACATTCTAAGGCAGTTCACCCTAGATGCATTAGAGAAGGTAACCATACACAATAAATAGTCAATCACCTATGACAATCACTAGGCAAGTGATATCTCAAAGATATTTAAGAGAAGCAAGAACATAAATGTTCAGATGTAATTTAATGGTTATCAAACACAAAATAGTTATATGTCTATGTTTGGTTTCAGGTTTTAACAGTTTAGACATCTAATGGGCACACAACGTCCCAGAGTTCTCAGTGTAGAACTCGGTTCTCTGATACCAAGTGTAATGTCCCGCCAGGGAACCCAGGAGAACTTAACCTAAACATGCATCTAAGTTTGCAAAATAAATTTTTTTTTTTAAGTTAACATACAAGAACATTAAAGTTTTACAATGTGGAAGCAATTACCATTTACTCACAATAATATAATAACCAACACAGGTTACAACTCTCAAGGGTTCCTCGACGAAGATTACGTTAACATTAATTAATTAAAATAGATTAGGTACAATTACAAAACTCTAATAAACAAATGAAAGATAAAAGCAACCTCACATTAAAGATAACATAAATACATCTGGTACCATAAGGTATCCATAAATCTACATCCACTGCACATGTCACAAGGTATGTAATACAATAACTGAAAATAAGTACACATGATATCTCTGAAGAACTGATACAAAGATACAGGTTCACAAGGAAGAAGAACAAGAAGATAAATCCATCAATGAAGATCAAGAAGGAACAATTGCCACAGGGATCATCCAGCATTGGTACATGAACGTCAGAATCTCAAATGGTAAAAGAATCACTACCACTCAACCTTGTGAACCTAAATGGTCCACTCCCACCATGCTGAGGAGATAACAACAGATCCCACTTAGATAACAAACATCAAATAGATCAAGCTAAGGAAAGGATCCTGAAAGCTCTCTATCTCAAGGTGAACAAGTATAATGATATGAAAGACTCTCTAATCTAGAAGCAATCAACACATGTACGATAACTAGACTATGCATAGGAAGGTATCATCATGTACGTCTAACCCTTAAGTTTTTTCCTGGTAATATCTCTGGATCTCGACACCCAAGTGACCTTACACGGTATCAATGACCTCTCATATAGACTAGGCCATCAACTATGCAAACTCATCCCTTTAAAGGGGGCTAGTCATCTTCTCAACACCATCTTAGTCTATACTAACACTAACACCTGGGTGAGGACCACATCTTATTAGGTTCATTTTAAAATCTCTCAAAGTTATATTTAGTTATCACTTGATTAAGATACTTAACAATAAGTGATCCTGGCAGCCACTTGTGGGCCCCGACACTTATTGCAAGCCACCTCCTACTATATATCTAGGTAAACTACCCTAGGCTCACAGATCTCACATAGATCAAACAAGTACACAACTAGGTAATCCCAAATCTAGTTTCACATACAAGAACTAAAAAAGATTACAAATGTACCAAAAGCATAACACAAAACATCATGAGCCTATATGGTCAAGTCAGGGTATAATCGGATCTCATACATATCAAAACAATAATACTGAAAACATGAATAACTGACTCATACCCCGGCCTCTATCTTCCCCCCTAGATCCTCTAGTATTCTGAAATCATAGTAAGCACAAAAAGACACTCCAGGCACGAAGAATACACATTTGCACCATAGAAAATTGAAATCAAATTCCATAAGCACTTTAATTTCCATATTGAACATAATTGAATTTAAGTATAGAATTACATAAATCTATTAAGATAAACTAATCATAAACATTAATACGATGCCATAATGAAAGAATATTCCTTGTAGACTACTTAGGGTTCTAACCAAATAAAAATGCCCAATTTCAATATAAACATAACTCTTGTAAAATGCATGTTGCCAAATAAGACATTTTGAACAACTCTCAAATTTAACACACATGCAAAAGAACATATTATCGTACAACTACTCCATGCAGATGTAAAACTAATTCATTAACAAACATACATTATTTTACCTATATTTTATAACAAATAATCATGCAAAAATCATTAACATCTAATTACTCCATGCAAGATAGTTAAATGTAGAAATAATTTGTAAATGAAATGTGTCATTCCACCTATATTGATAATTAAACATAAAATATAGGTCTACTAAAATATAGGCACACACAAAATTTATTAAATAAATTCACCCCAAGTCTCTAGTAACATCACTAAAATAGGTTACATAAAATTTCCATAAAACCCATAGTCACATTAAAATACACTTCCATAACGACTCAAAGTTCTCAACAATGATTTAATATTCTTGATTAATACCATAATTACATTATCCACTACAATTTAATTAATCTAAAAACACAAATTTATTTTACAACATAATTCTTTTTTAATAAAATACCAAACTCACTTAATAATCATATGACATATATATTAAAATTCAATAAAGACCATTTAATTAATTAATATCACTAATAAATAATAATATTAATTAATAAAAATAACATTAATAATAATCTAATTATTAATTAATAATATTAACTAACAAATAGTAATATTTCTTATTTAATAATTATTAATTAATATTTAATTAAAAGCAAATTTAAATATAAATTAATTAATAAATATAATAACAAATATTGGAGGTTTACGTGACCCCACTCCCTTCTTATTTCTTACCTCTAAATATAAGCCTAGAAACATTAAAAAAAAGGAAGGAGTTGGGGTCCCACCTCCCCCACTCCTTTTCTCAACCCACGTGAAACAAGATATGGGGTGCGGTTATCTGCGCAGCCCCACCATTTATAAATGATTTATTTAAAAAGAAAATTTATTTATTGTTTTATTATTATTTTTTAAAATTAATTACTGTGTAATTTCTAAATTTTTTTCTAGCAATTTTTTTTTATTATTATTATTATTATTTTTTGTCAGAATTTTAACACATAAACAATAAGCATTATTTCATTTTTTTTTTTTTTAGAAACAATCACGTGCATTTCCAATTGAATTTGTTTCTTCTTAATTTTGTCTTTTACCAGTATTTTGATTGTGTATTTTTATTTTTTTAACTGTAGTAATGTTTTTTTTCTAATTGTCATTTTTTAACAAAGATTGAGTTTTTTTTACCCAGAATGTATTTTTTCAAGTCAAATTGGTTTTTTCTCAATTGCCCATTAATTTATTTCATCTACTCAATAGTTTATACTATAGCTAGTTTAATTTTTCATTTTCTAAAGTTTCTATAGTGAATTTCCTCCCAAAATTTTGACAACATAACTCTACTATGCCAAGTCATAAAATAAACTAAAAGTCATAAATCTAAGGGTTTACTAACACCCAAATTGAAAGCAAAACTGAAAATAGATCTATATCAATAAATCAATCCAAGCATACTAAAATACTAAAAATTCCACGGATAAAATTACAGGAAGGTTTCTTCAAACCCTACCTCAATTCTAGTGCTAGAAACTGTAATAGAATGCCTGCAAGATGATGAACCTCCCAGATCTATCAACAAAAGAACTCAGCCTTGCAGATCTGAACCACAATGTATGCAAAGCCCAATTCTAGATGCAAGCAATCTTCACCCAAAACACTCAAGCACACACACAAAGCTCAAGAATCTCAAAAATGTCAAAAATTCTCCAAGAACTCTCTCCACAAATCTCCAACAACATGATTGAATCCAAATGAATGCAAATTCCCCCTATTAGGGATTCAACTCCACCATTCATGCAAATCTTAGATGACTCATTAGACAACTCCTATTCAAACTCCCACTCTTAAGTTGAAAGAAATTACTAATTATTAATTAAAAATATCTTTTAATTGTGCACAACTCAACTTAGACTCCTAAAGACAAGTTGTCACCTTTTTGAAACAAATCTCATTCAAACTTAATAAAGCACATGTTATTATTATAATCTCTCATTAAATAATTTAATATTCAAAACATAATTAAATCATGCAAATTAATTATTTAATATATAATGGACATTATTAATCCTATATTCACATAATTAATTAATTAAATCCAAATATCCTAATATTTGATTTTTAATTAATTAATAAACACACAAAAACTTATGATTTAAATTTAATATTATTTTTCAACTATAATATTAATTTCCATGACTATAGAAAATCACATACACAAAAGCAATAAATCAAGATCATCATATAAACAAGCAAGCTCAAGGAAGGGATCCACGAACTTTGTCAACCTGACAAATTCGGATAGGGTAGTCAGACCGATACTTGTCCAATCCTAGGACAATTGGGCTTAGGTTAGGGTTTTGGATCTGTGTATTATCTCCCCTCTCTTACCATTTGAGATATTGTGATAGGGCACGCTCATCCTGACAATTCAGGGAAGTCGATGCCCAGTACCTGTAAACCTGCATACAAAACCCGCATGTACATACATATATAAATATATAACAGACAATGGTGGGGATCAGTCGATCGTGTGGATCTCACAAGCAAGTAACTACGACTTCGTCCCTCAACCACATCATGCACATCAAACAGAAGTATAAAACAAACACATCAACCATACACATGCAAGTATGGGGTTAGTAAAATCATAAGCATCAATGATTTCCTAACCTATATTCCAATATCCTAGAATAATCATAACATTTATAAAATCAGACTAGGTTCGGGGTATTACACCTTGCATCCCCTTGATGATTTTGTGGTCAAACTCATCGTCGGACTCATTTTCGAGTATGACTGAGAAACCCTAGTTTCAAACCTTCAAGGTCTGAAACTTTCAAGCAACTTGCAGCAGGATGAATTCTCCCAAGTGTTGAGGGCACCTTTCAACGTTTCGATGTTGTTGCACACCGAAACATGTATACCTCTAAAACGTCTAAAATAGACCATGCTCTCCCAAAGTGCCAAGTGTGTCTTTAGCCTTTTCAGTTGTTTCAGCCTTTTCATTCTTTTCAGCCTTTTTAGCTTGTCGTTCAACGATGTTCTCTCATTCCTCGAATCCCCGAGGTGTTTCAATTTCTCATGCTCAGTCTTTTCAGCGTTGTCAGCCTTTTTGACCTGCGAGAGGTTTCTTACCTCCATCTCACCAAAATGGCTGAAAAGAGTATTTTCAGCATAGTGTACCCTCTTTTAGCCTTTTCGGCCTTGTCAACCTTTCAGAGGTTCCACACCCCCGAAAGTTCGAAAGGCCAAAAACACCTCTTGTGCCCCCTTTTGAGCTTAATTTTGGTAATATGCTTTGCTTTTTGAGTTGTTTCTCCTACCATGTTACTGATTTATGTCTTGTCCTCTCTGTAGATATGGCTGAGAAGGTAGTAGCATCACCAATGATGAAATATCAATTCAAAGGCTACCATCCACCTTCCAAAGTGACCAACTTGCACGCAGGCATAACAGATACGAATATTGGGAATGTAAGCTAGAATGACTATTTGAACAAATGTGCCCAACCAGTGGGGCCTTCGGAGGATTGCACTTCATTAGTACATTGTTCCCTAGTGAATGTGGCAGCACACCTAGTTTCCATTCAATCGGCAAATCTGATCAATACATTGGCCAGCAACTATGTGCCTGATGAGAGCATGGTGAAGAATAGCATGGGCAAGCTGGTCTTGGACTTGAGGCTCGACAACATCAAGGATGTCTTCCATCTGCCCAAAGGGGTTGATAAGTTCTTCAATTTCAACATCAACAAGGGAATGGATTTTTATAACAAGGACATGCAAAGAGCCCATAACATAGTCAATAATGAATATCTGATGCAGCCTTTGCCCAAAAATAGACTGGATAGGATTGACATGAGAAGGGGGTATATGCAGGAAGACATCCAAGCAGCCATAACAATGATCAGCAGGGTGTACGGGTTGCCAAAGTCCTCTCAACTGGAGCCATGGATGATCTTTTTTATCCAAAAGATAAGAGAAAGGCAAGCAAGGTTTGATTGGGCTGCCATCCTAAGTGACCAACTTGATGAACAACTGATTCGGGTTAAGACAGACCCCCATTTCTACATGACATTTTATGTCATGTACCTACTAGCTGCCAAGGCATTTTACCCAGGTTTAATCAAAGTTGGAGCAATCAGAGAACAGAACACCTAGCTGTTCACTCTATATCCTCAGTTGGTGAGGAAAGATTTCTACACACATAATAGCCTAGAATTTAGAATAGTCAATGATGCTTTCATTTTCACCATCATACGCTCCATTAAGGGAGACTATGCCAAAAGGATATCCATAGAAGCCGTAGCTAAGGTAAAGGCCATTGGGGTGTTCTACATACAATTTTGTACCTTCACTTACATTCGGGTGGCAGGAAGCACCTTGGCACCCAAAAATTTACCAAGATACCCTCCTAATAGGGTAGTTCTCTTAGATATAGCAAGGCAGTTATCTGATGCTCATGAACATATCAAGCATAAGAAGAAGCATTGTTGGGATTTTCCTATTTCCATCGGCCCCCACTGTGTACCAGACATGAAAGTCTGTAAGTCTTTGACTGGAGAATGGGATGAATTCCCATTGTCAACCTACAATCTAGTAAGGCCTCAATTTGATCCCATTGGTACATATAGCCACATAATGGGAAGGCACTATGTTCATGAGCTACATGTGGAAGACCATTGGGTAAACTATGTTGATGATTATGAAGTAAGGGTCCATGATTATTGTCAAATGAGTCTACTGCTAGCACAGGGCACCCTTTCATTGAAGATTTCGTAGAAGGTGGTAGATACTGACTCAGACAAAATTTTGGATTCTATATATAATACAGACAAGGTGTTCACAAGGGTCATCTTTAATGTAGAAGTAGATCAAGATGAGAATGATAGTATGGAATTCAGAGCCCGACATGTGGTTAAATTGACTAGATCATGGATTTCTCTTCCTTTCCAAATGCAGTCGGTTCTAATGAAACAACTCCCGGAGCAGCCCTCGTGAGAAAAGAAGAAGGGAGAAAAAGTTTTGAAACAACAGTTCAAAGAGGCTTCTCCTCTAAAGCTAGAAACTATATATCAACATGAGCACCCCACTACATATGGTCCAGCCATGCACTCCAAGAAGGTCAAAACCAAAATGACAGGGAGCATTACTCTACTAGATATACCTTCATCCAGTAGCCATGATTCTCCCAACATGGCCAAGAAGACAAAATTCAAGATCATAGGACCCAAGTCATCCGAAGTAATCAAGGTTCATGTGTACAAGAGAAAGAGAGGCTCAACACCCACACAAATGGATACCCTGATAGAGGACAATGAAGATGAATCAGATGAAGTCCCTCTCAGTAAAAGAACCCAGTCTGTGGGGTTCATGAAGAAGAGGAGAGTAATGGACAATGATCCTGGGAACATGGGAGGGGCTACTCAGGATGAGCTAGTAAATCTAGATGCCCTCGGTGATGATGAGTCCGACCTCACAAATTTTGCAAGGCTACATGGTTTTAAAGAGTTTGAGCAGAAAGTTCCTATATAGTTTACAGGACTTTTTAGTGGCATGGGAGAGGACCTACAACAAAGACCTCAAGGACAAGCTAATGTTGAGATGTTTGAGGTCCAAAAGGTGACTGCAGAGCCATAAAATGACTCTTCTATTGGGGTCACCTCAAAAGAAGATGTAGCTACATAGGTCCCATTGGTCTCATCCATTCCACCTGTGCCTCCACCTCAAAACCATCCAACTCCAGCTTAATTTCCACTTTGAACTCCTAATACCACTCCACTTTCCACTCTAGTATGAACCACTCTGTTGCCTCAGCAACCTTCTTCATCCCATGTTCCCCTTTCAACTCCACCTCCACCAGCCCATTCAACCACTCCCCTTATGTCTCCTATGCCTCACTCAATATTCCTCCCCAAGTTCACATGCCCTCACCACAGGTCCACAGTGAATCAGTTCCACAGAGCTCACAAGAGCCAGAGAAAGAAGCAAAGGTCACTGGTTGAGAGAAGATGGAGGAATCTCATGCAGGGTTTGAGGAGCTAGATGATGAAGGAGAAGAGACACATACTAAGGAAGAAAAGCAACAGATGGATATAGAGGAACAAACGGCTGATGAGCAGCAGACTACTGATGAGGAGGAACACACATGGGAGGAAGGTGAATAGAATATAGGGAATGAACCAGAAATAGAAGAAGAAGAAGAGAGTCAAGAGGAAACTAAAACCAACAACTTCTTCTACATTGGTTGATCTGTATGAGCCAATATCTACTTTCTCCAAGCCCACTTGGTTCACTAAAGAGGTACAACCAAGAGTCAAAATGTACACAGATGATGAGTTTGATATGATCGCGTTAGGGCGTGCCTTCCACCAAACAACATCAGTTCCTCGAGCAAGAACCATGTCTTATGTGACACAAGACCAAGCGGGGAGGTGGAAATCACAAGTGGTTGTTCCCACAATGGATTTTAGTACAAATGAGATCACTCCGGATGACTATGTGTTGGAGGAGGTAGACTTGGGGGAGCCCACCAGAGAAGGTAGCAAAACCTTGGCCACATTGGGATTGAAGCATGCTCTGGCCTTCATGGATAAGGATGAAGAAAGGATAAAGTCTCTGGTAGAGCATAACAAAGCTATGAAGAGATTCATTTTGAAAACAGTGGGTCCAATTGACCCAGATAACCCTGAGGCCTCATTACGGGCAATTTTAGAGAAGGGGGAAATAAATACGGATGTTCCACATTCTTTTGTACAGGCTTGTGCTGAGTGGAAGCTTGATTTTGAATAGTTTGCTAGCTTATCCCTTAGGAGGATCCTAAGGCCATTTCGGAACATTTTGGCGGGAGTAACTTCCTTAGTGGAAATTATGAGTGAGAAAAATGGTGTAGAAGAAATGATCCTGAATTGGCCAAAGGTGTTGGATGAGATGACAATGATAAGGAAGTACTGCTTCTAGGTTTTGATGAAGATATATAAAGGATCAGAATTGGATAATTTTGAAGAGTGGATCCAAGCAATAGCTATGGCATTGGCCATATTTGAAAAGGTTCTCAAGAGGTTAAACAAGAGAAGGGATGACAACATGCTTTTTGCAAAGGAGTTGCAAGAGTTCTTTGAAGGCCTAGACCTGGATCTATTTTATGAAGATGATGAGAAGACCATGTATTTGGTAAATGACATCATCAATCAGTACTTAGGGATATTTCGAGGGGTGAAGACTAAAGAAGACCTCCAGCAGATGTTTTACCAGAAGGAGGAAATTCAGAAAGTAATATCTCGTGAAGAAGAAATAAAAGCTTTTGCAAAGGAGTTGATTGACTTCTAAGATAGGCAGCAACAGATCCTTCAAGGGATTAAGATGTCATAATTTGATGAGGTTCTGGAGATAGTGGATAGGTTTAAGAAAGCACATCCAGAAGTGCCTCCCAGCCAGTAAGCCTCCAGTCCAAGATCTACCAAATTTGTGTACAAAAAATCCAATTTTGACGCTTAGCCATTTTTGCAAAGCCTAATTTTTGGCATTTCAGCCATGTGGGTTTTTCAGCCTTTGACAAGTCTGCAAGTCCAAAATTTTGGAGATGGAGGACTTGGTACTTAGCCAATTTTGTGGTCTTGAGTTTTTCGGACCAACTGTCGAGATTTAGGCATTTTTTGGCACGTCTGAAAGTTAACTCTAGTTATCTCAAAGATCATTTTCAAGTCATCTGGGCTTTGTTTTTGGGATCGTTTGTGCATGATTTTGGGATCTCTTCCAGTTGGGTCCACATGGAGAAGATGGAGCCAAGGATCAAGGGTAGAAACATGGAGATTATCAATTACATGCACGAGTTCTAGCTCCATTTTTTAGTTATCTAATGCATAATGTATTCAAATCTTTGTAATGCACGAGGTTTAATTCCATGCTAGGATAGTTTAACTAATCTTTAGAAGTAGTTTATTTAATGCAAGCTTTATTTTAGATTTACTTTCAAGTTTTAGTTGCAGCCAAACCCTAGCTGCAAAAATAAGAGCCCAGCTCTATAAATTGTAATAAAATGATGTAATGAGGGTCGACTTGATGATTAATACAATAGATACAATTGGTGCTTCATTCATGGTGTGATTTATCTATTGTCTATGCAAAATTTGTGAATGTGTGAATTTCTCATTCTTTATTTCAAAGAGCCAATTGGTTGTTTAATGATTTTAAGTCTGCGATCTTTTAGTTCGATGTTTGTTGGTATTGCATTGCTGTGTTGTGACAAATTTCTAGGAAGATCATTCTTTGGTGCTTGAAGATTAACTTGTCTCATGTGTGCACACATCCGAGGTGTCTTTGTGATCTGATGAGTTTTGGCTTATCATACATCTGCATTTGTTCAAATCCGTTGATGATTGCATCCATTCAGCTAAATATTCTGACATGATCTGATCTCTGTTTTGTGGGTTTCTTCATCTTCTTGGTTATTTAATTCACACGGTGGTGTGATGCTAGCATATATCCAATAGGTTTCTTTTTAGAAAATTCATTTAAAATTTCTTGTTACCCTACATCTTCTAACCCTCCTTGCAAGTTATTTTCAATAGATTAATTAAATTAGCATTGCTTTCATCCTTAAATCTGAAAATGGTATAAAAAAAGAGAGAACTTTTGGTTTCTTAAAGTTTGTTTTGTAGTTTCCCTTAAGAGAAGAACTAGCAAAGGCCTCCTTGTTAACAAATTCACATTTGTCTTCCATTGAGTTGTCCAAGTGGTTGAGACCCAGCCAGAAAGAACCTTGAGATTGATTCCATCAATTTTCCAAGAGGGGAAGTTGCCCATGCAAATTCCTAGTCATTGTCTTCATGCAAAAATGATGCTCAACAAGGAGGATAAGAAGTATTATCAAGATCAACATCGATACACACCTTAAAGGGTAGTGGAATAATAGAGGAAAAATGGGTGAAATAGCTTGGAATTTTGATGTAAGAGAGGATACAGATCTTGGGACACAAGGACTCAAAATGGATGGATGAGATGGAATATGTTTGGGAGAATTTGAAGTGGAAGCCTTTGGAAGTTTGAGTGTCAACTTTGATTTCTCTTTCATCTATAAGTCCTTCAAAAATGACTTGGGAATCCACATGACTTTCTTTGATTTGTCCTTCCTTTTGGATGCTTTAGAATGCATTTCTTCAATGAGGGATTTAGGAACCCACATTTTCTTTGATTTTTCTTTTTGCTTGATGGACCTTTGTGGTCTCTTGAATATTTTTTTTACTTTCATTCACATGTCGATTAGATTGGAAATGGTGATCTTCATACATAAGTGGACTCTTGATAATCTGATTCTTATGGTGCGCATTCAAATTTCTTCTGAAAGACTTGGGATTGGTGGTTGAATAAGGTTGATATGGATGGTTCATATGGATGATCTGATATGGAGGATTGATATGGATAGGTGCAAGTGGTTTCTCAAGTATGTATGTCTTTGTTGATCTTGATACATGGTAAGGTAAGGGGATGGTGGGATAGGGATGGTAGGAAAGGTTGATGGAGGAATGTAAGGGCCCAATATGGATTTGGAGGATGTATAATGTTTCAATTTTTTGATATAGGGACCAAGGATGGATTTGGAGGATGTATAAGGAATATTATTATGCACAAATGGAGGTAAATGGGATGTGGGAGGGATATCAACATCTTTATTTTGAGTTGCATGGCCAAGGATTTCATCTTTTGGATTTATCTTTGTACCAATAGACTTATATGTAGCTTTGATAGGAGTGACTTTGATAGGAGTAGTTGAATCTTGAGAAAGATATGGAGGCTTATGAAAAGTGGATGTTGGGGTACTTTGATCTTGACAATTATCTTTTGATAGCCTAGGAAGAATACTTTTCTTTTGATTTTCAATAAGTTCATTAGAGATGGAAGGAATACCTTGATATTGCTTAGGCGATGGGTATGATATAGGAGGTGAAGGAATATGGGGTGTTTGAGATGGAAGGATATCTTCTTGAAATAAATGGAAGGGTATGAAGGACTCATCATGGGATTCTTGGGATATGGGACTTTGGTCAAATATAGGATAAGGAGAGATAGTATCTTTATCTTGATCCTTCATAATAGTTGTTTCTTTTCACTTTTGATTAGTCTCTTGACATGGAGCCACTTCTAAGGAAAATGTAGGAGTTTGGATCCGCACGAGGGATTATTGAAGGGATGATGGATGTTCATTTGAAATAGGTACAATAGGCATTATAGCACATGAAGGCTTGGAGTCTATATCCTTTGAATCATGAAAGAAGTTTTTAGCAAGATGTAGGTTAGCTTGGATCTCTTTTAGAGGTAGCCTTCGAGGGTATACATAGTCATTATGAAAACTATTTGGATCTTTGTTTGATGGAGGAATATTGGATAGCTTTGCTTCTATATGAAATGGAGGAATGGTGGAATAGGTGAAAGCTATATGAGGACCATTACTAGACATTTGTTCATAAGTTTTATCTTTCTTGAGAAAAGTATCTTCATTAGATGATTCATTAGGATTTTCAATTTCAATTATGTCATCATCAATAAGATTTTGGATTTTATGTTTCAAATCCATGCAGTCTAAAGTTTCATGTTCATTATGTCTATGATATGCACAATAGTTGCTCAAAAAGATAAAACTACATGAAGTGATTTGAGGCAACGTGATGAGATAATTTTCAAGGAGTTTTTCCAAAGCTGATTCGTATGAAATTCCCAAAGGAGTAAATTATCTATCATATTTGGATGTATTTGTGTTTCTCAAAGAGTTTTCATGCAATGAATATTGTTGAGATGGGACTAATTCTTCTTGATTTCCTTGATCAAATATGAGATTCTCTTGATATTTGAAATAGGTTCTTCATCAAATATTGGTTTATCATTAGGATATTTTTTATCAAATATAGGGTTTTCATGATATTCTTTTTTATAATGAGAATTGGTTGGATAATGTTTCCATTTCTTTTTTCATTTCTAGAATTCTTGTGAATAGAATTGAATCTTTATTGTTAATTGATTTTTGATCTTAATGGATGTTTTCTTTTTGTAATCAAAGACCTTCAAGCACAACACAATAATTTTATCAATTATCACAAGAAATTCTTCCTAGAAATCTACCTAAGGTCAAATTTGGCTTTTAAAATGGCTCTAATGAGGTAGGCTTGCTAATTTATCAAGGATTGGTATGGATTCTATTCAAAATGGATATTAAGATTTCATCCTCCAAGTATATTAAGAGGCTTCCCACCACTGGTATGTCGTAGTTTTGCGCAATCCCGAAGGACTACTCAAGGAAGTTCAAAAATTTAACACCCTTTTGTCACACACCCCATTAAGGATGTATGTATTTAATTTTATAGTGGGTTGGATGATGGCGGAAAAGGTGAGTGTATCCCACTTTGGGTTGTCCCTCTCACCGGCCCTTTTAAGGCAAATCTCGGGAGGCAAGCCCAACTAATGATCTAGCATGTTCATATAAAAGCAAGAAAATAGAGTTAAGAGATAGGTTTTGGTAATTTGGTTCACCAAAAGGTGAAGAGCATATCCCTAGCCATTTCTCAATTCCTCAAACACAATTAACAATGTTCAATTTCCAACCCACTAACTAGTGAGAATTGAGTATTGCTACTCTTTTCTACAAACAAGGGGTTTATTTGATTATGTGCTTAATTTCCTTAACCTTTATTTTAATCAAAGAATTTCAACACTTTTGGCATTTTGATTCACCAAAAGAAGTGAAGAGCATAGGCCTAATGTTTAGTTCTTCAAACAATAATAGGTTGTTTCTACTTACTAGATTTTAAAAACAACAAAGCCACAATTTAAGAAAAGAAATGATTAAGTTTAGGCTTACCTTTTCCTTGTAGCTAGCAAAATGCTAGGGGAATTTTTTATTGATTTTCACTTTTTTAATTGCTTACCTTGGTGATCGTTCCTTTCCAATGTGCTTTTCCTCCAACAAGTTAGTCAAAAAAACCAACAACAATGAAGAAAACAAAATAAAATTGAAGAAACAAAGACAAAATTGAACTTTAAGCCTTACTTGTCAAATTTAAGAAAAACTTGATTAAGGTGAAAATATCCAATTTAATGAAACAAATTTTGCCTTATATGCTTCTACAACTTTAATGTAATGATCATGTACCTTTCCTTCTTGTTGAGATTCCTCAAGAACTAGCTTAATGTGACTAATGTTCTCCTTTTTAATCTTCCTTGTCAAAGCTTTTCTTTCTTGATTGAATCTTCTCTCTAGTTTTTTTACTTTTATGTGATCAGCCATCCTGCAAAGACAAAAACTATTTTCTGACAGTCAGATTATGAAAATTTGTAGTTTATTCAAACGTTATAGAAATGATTAAAAACACTATTTAACTATTTAAAAGCGCTTTTTAACTACTCAAAAGCATTGCTTAACTACTCAAAAGTGTTGTTTAACTACTCGAAAGCATTGTTTAACTACTCAAAAGCATTGTTTAACTGCTCAAAAGTGATGTTTAAATGCTCGAAAGAAATGTTTAACTACATTGTTTAACTGCTCAAAAGTGTTGTTTAACTGCTCAAAAGTGATGTTTAATTTCCCAAAAGGGTTGTTTAAATGCTCAAAAGCACTATTTAACTGCTCAAAAGTGTTGGCAAGTCAAGGAATAAGCGCTAATAGAAATTTAGATAGAAGACAGAAATAATCGAAAGCGATGTTTATCTATGCAAAGGCACACAAGTTTGTTGTGGAAGCACTGAAAGAGTGCTCAGAAGCGTTGTTTAACTGCTCAAAAGCATTTTTTGAAGTCTCAAAAGCATTGTTTCACCTTCAAAACAAAGAGTTAAACATGCAAAAATTTGAACAAAAATGAAGATTATGAGATTTTTGAAAAGTGAAACCTATTGCCCCACAGTGGGTGCCATTTTATGTACGAGAAATTATACCTTCATAGAATTAGTATTGAACAATAAATCAAATATAAACTAAATAACCACAATTAGCAACTCTATTTAGCAAATAAAGTACAATTAAGCATTCTATGGCTCTCTAACTAAGAGTGTTAATGTGAAGCTCTTAGTAAGCCTCCATTAATGACAGTCCTAGAATGAGAAATGAGTGATAAGCTAAGCTAATTAATTCAATTCCAAAGTGAAATGCTCAATTAACTTCTAAATTTCCTTTCTAGATATAAAATGCAAGAGGTTGGATGTTATTCTCAAATTTGTGGATTGTTTTATGAGTGATTTTGCCTTTCTTATATATGATTTGGCAAGGGTAGGGGGTGTAGTTGTGTTGATCATGATTAGGCTTGAGTTGAGTCTTTGGTTCCACCCTTTGAAGACAATTTAAATATTGTGTCCTCAAAGCTTGGGACAAGAAGACAAGATGCTCTTTCAATTTGAGTGATTGAGATTGAATTTGGCTTGATCCATGTGAGTTCATTTCCTTAAATCCTATTGGTTGAGGCTTTTTCCTCCCATGTGGTGTTGAGGGAAATTAGGATTTAATAAATTGATTTTAATTCATTTATTTAGCCATGTGCACCCCTTGAATGGGTTGATTTGATTTAATTCAAAATATACAATTAATTAGATTAATTGCACATTGATTTAATTTCACTTGATTTAAATGCTTTTAATTGATCTTTTGGCTTTAGATTTTGAATCACATTGAATTAAGACTTGATTTTAATTTTGATTGACCAAATGTTTGTTTTGATTCAATTGCCTTGATTTTGCTTTAGTTTTGCCTTGATTAATCACTTGAATGATCCTGTCCACTTTTCAATGATTACATATTGAAACATGGAAAACATCATGAACGTGAGACAAGATGGGCAACAAAGAAAGATAGTAATAAATGGATCCTATCCTCTCAAGAATCTCAAATGTGCTAATGAAATGAGGTTCCAACTTCAAACCCTTTTCATGATAGATCAAACTCTTCTGTGGACACACTCTTAGAAACACCTTAACATGAACTGCAAACTGCTTATCCACTCTATGAGCATCGACATACTTCTTCTGCCTATCCTAAGATGTGGTCACATGCTCATGGATGCATTCCACCTTTTTCTCAATATCTTTTGCTCAATATCTTGAAGCATCTCAAGACCTATCAAAATACAATCCTCTATCCTACCTTATCTTAAAATTGTATGACAAGGATGACCGTAGAAAGCCTGAAAAGGTGACATACTAATCGAACCGTGATACCCATTATTGTAGGAAAACTTGACCAAATATAAATAGTCCTCCTAGTGAGTCTATCTATCCATGAAATACATCCTTAACATATCCTCAAGAACTTGGTTAACTCATTATGTCTGACCATCGGTCTCAGGGTGATATGTCGAACTAAAATTCAACTGTGCTCCAAGATCATGTTGCAAGGAAGTCCAAAATGTAGAAATGAATGTTGGATCCCTATCTTATATAATCCTAAAAGGAATACCATGTAACCTCATAATATCCTACATAAAGACTCTAGCTAATGAATTTGTTGTATAGGATTCTCTCATAGGAGAAAAGTGTACCACTTTGGTCAACTGGTCAACAGTAAACATGATGGTATCATGTCTGCAGGGAGTCATACAAAAACCTATGATGAAATCCATTGAGATGATTGTTAGAAATAGGGAATACTAAGAGGGGGGGTGAATCAGTATTCTACAAACTTTATCTTTTTCCCAATTATGGATATAACAGATTATCTTTATACATGCATAACATAAGAAGCTAAACAACATGCATAATAATAAAGAACTCATAACACAATATTTGTTCTCAAGGAAACCCTGGCCAACGGAAAACCCCAGTGGGGATGGTACCCACAAAGATCCACTAATAAATAGTATCATATTAAGGATGTTGACGCTGTTAGGAGTCTATTACAAACATATAGTGTATCAGTCCTGATTAAGGGACTATAGGCCTTGTTAGAAGCCTCAACCCTGTTAGGAGTTGGTAGTACAAAATGTGATTACCAGCTAAGCCCACTGCCCAAACAAGTAATGTACAATATAAATTGATTACAAAAGAGGTCAAGGTACATAACCTTATACTACTTGCATCAATATCTCTTCGTTGATCTTTCACTATCGCTATTACAAATGCTTCATATACTTCGCATCATACTTCTACAATAACTTGTTGCTTGTTACAATTACTACACTTTACAATTACAATTGCATTTACATTTATACCAATAGCTTTATCCAAGATTAAACATCTAGGATGTTTTCCCTTTATATTATTAAGACATTATTTTGATAAACAAAATAATCCCTTAACTCTTTACTAGTTTTGTCTTCATATTCTATCTTGTCGGCTTCACACTATCTTTGGTAAAATTGTCATAACTTCTTCCATACATTATGTAATAACTTTCACTCTGAGATGGATCATCATTAGTCACCATAGAGTCTATGTTCAAGTGCACAAGCACTGAACTCACTCCAGTCAATGTCGCAAACAAAAACTGTGTCTGGGTACACTGGTAAAAATACTATCTCACACTTAGAAAAATTTGCAATGCGCTCTGTCATACTTGCTCTTTGACTTGTGTGATCTTCATGTGGATCATATGTTTCCATAATGACAACATCTATGCAATCAACTCAACCAAATTGCCAACAATCTCCCCCTTTGTCATTGGTGGCAACATATGAGAAAATTGGCTAAGTGTGCAACTCCAAAATCTCAAAATAGTCAAAATTATGGCCATAGTATAACATATATATACTATCCTTATAACTCCTTAAAAATCTTAATTCTAATACAATACTTCCCCTAAGAGTATCAATCCTTATCATAGACTTATCAATTTTTTGCTAAATATCTCTCCCCCTTTGACAACAATGACAAAATAAGGTAGGGAGGGCTACAAAATTGTATCACAAAAAGTTATACCTCAATTTATTTATTGCAAAGCCGGTAGGCTTGCAACACAATCTACAAAATCTATCTTCATGGCTTCTATCTCCTTTTCCCATGATTTCTTAATGGAATCTGCCACATTGAGTAGTGCGCTCAGTCCATAAGATGTTATTTGACATGCTTGGAGGTTTTCAAAGTTAAATTTCTGAAAATACATCTTAGCTGTAAGACAATCTTCCAACTACTCTTCAATTATGCTCAGCTTCATAGAAACATGCTCTCTCAAAAGAGTATATCTTCTTGATTTCTTGTCTTTCTCATCTTGTACAATTCTGATTTCATCATTCAGTTGTCTAAATTTCTTCTCAACATTACAGACCTTCACATTAGGGTTAGAAAGAAGGTTTTTTTCATTTAGAATCTCTGCTTCCTTCAACTTTATCTTCTGATCTTCCTCAGCTGTCAAAGTCTTTGATTTTGTACACTATATGTACAAAGCTTTTCCTATTTCCAAATGTTTCCTCAAATCTTTGATACAGATATCAAGAGTATTGATATCATTGTTGATGTACTGACTAATTTTCAATAGCAATCTAGCCTCATAGTCTTCTTGTGCTTTCACTTTTGCAATATTAGCTAGGTTAGTGAACTCATCATCAAAAGTGCTCATCACTTTCTTTGCTTTCTCCATAGGGTCTGCTTCTACAATCTGTGTGGTCACAATAATTTGTAGCTTTTCAGTGAGGTCCTTTAGACATCCTTCTAGGCTTTTAACTTTCTTATTCTTTCCAATGATTTTGTTCAAAGATGTGATCAATTCCATCTGATCATCATCATCTACTTCTTTTCCCAAATCCTCAAACAAAAATCTAGTTTGCTTCTTCTTTCCAGTTTCAGGAGTAAGACTAATTTCTTCTATAGAGGGTATAGGTGTTTGTACTTCTGATACTTTAGGTTCTTCAATAGTAGATCGGGTCTGCTCAACTTCTGCAGTTTTATCCACTTTTGCAGTTCTATCTGGTTCATCAAGAGCCAAATTTTCAACAATGTTCTCTAAATTCTTGAATACATTATCATCAGTATCCAAGGTGATCCTTGTACCTTCAACATTCATAGATTCTTCTTCAATTTTTATAGCCAGTGGAGAGGGAATATCCTCTTGTTCTACTTCTTCTACTTTCTCTACTGCAACTGATGTCTCTCCAACAATTTATGCCATAACTTTAATTATTGCTTGTTCAGTCTCTACATTCACTTGTTCATATTATCCTGCCATGATCTAAATGGTTCTCATTTTTGTCCTTAAATGGGTGCTAAGGGGCTTCAAAATTTGTTTAAGATGATCATCACCTCTTACATCACATAGATTCTTCACAAGATTCTCTCAGATAGTTTTGTCTTCTTCTTGTGCTCTCATCTTCCTGTTAACAAGTTTCTTCAATAATTCATCAGGTATCTTTCCCCGAATAGTGTCAAACTTCTTATTAGCTAGAATCAAATGCTTGACCACTGCATTTTCAAGATTCAATTTATCAGAATAGTCATAAAGGTCATAGTATTTATTCATTTTAGTGAAGTCTCCATCTTTTATAATTTCTTCATTCACTCTCTCAACTCTAGGTTTCCATGCTTTCTTCTTGACAGAAGTGTCACCTTCTTTAATTTCTACAATTTTCCTAGGTACTAGTGGCACCAAAGTTTTTTGCCTCTTACCAAGTCTAGTAGAAATTTCTTTCACTCTGTTGCTCGGTGTGGAGGAGGTAGATGTAGTAGGTTTGCTTACTACTTGTTCCTTCTCAGGTTCCTCTACTTTCACCTTGACTGGTACTGCATTAGATGATAAGGGAGGTACAGACAAAATCTCTTTCTATCCAATATCTCTGATTGCTGCTACTATCTTCTTTGCCACTAAGAATTCTCTCTCTATCATTCATTTATCCTTCAATATTTTCTTAATAGTGCTCTCAACTCTTTTCTTAGACTGTTTCTCCTCAAGTATAGCCTTTGCAGAGTTGAAATTTTCTTCAAAAGTTCCAAATCTTTTACTGTGAGTGTCAACCTTGCACTTAAGTAGCTTATTCACATATTCTTTTGTCTCAGTTTCAGATATTTCATACCCAAGAGGGTCTATGAACTCAATTCTAGGTTCAACTACTTCAATGTATGTAAAGTCAGTGTCAACCATAAAACATACTTCATTCTTGTATTTCTCCATAAGAGACTGTGGAATCCTTGATCTGCTAGACACAATATTCTGAAATGTCTTAATAACAAGTACTGCACTCTCATTAACACTGTCAATAACATGTTTTTTGTATACTACATTAATCCTTTCCATTTTAGTTTGTCCATCATTCCAATCATTTCATATGGTGTAAGGAAATCTCCTCAAAAGATGAAAAAACATGTAAGTGATCAAAGATGAAAATCTAAATTGTGCATACTTTGTCTTCTTAATCTTCTCCAAGTTCTCAAACAATTGAATTCTTAGAATTTCACACATATCAACTGGCACTTTTTCAACACACATCAAATAAGCTATGTGTACCATTCCATCTGTCATGTCATCCTCTCTTGAATTTGCACAAAACTTAGTTGTTAGGATTTTGTATAAGTATCTAACATCATGTTGTTAGATCTTACTAATTACAATTCCTCTGCCATTATAGGATGAATTAGTGTTATCAATGACTATTTTCCTCATGTTCTTCTCATTTAAAGGAATAGCTCCAGATTTAGACAGTCCAATGACTTCATGAATCAAATCAGCTATAATGTCTATCACTCTATCTTCTAGCCAAAATTTCCCATTATGAATTCTGCTAAGGATTATCTTAGTGCATTCTTCATTATCAAACTCATACTACAATGCATACTTAACAATCTCATTGTCTTTCAAATGATCATATCCTTCTTTCAATGACATATCCTAGTTGTAGATCTTCTCATACTCATTTGTAAAATCACTATCACTGATGGTTTCTAACTTGCATCCAAGATAACTTCTTACATTCTCTAAATGCAAAACTCCATCTGGTACGGATGGTAAAGCTAACTTAGGGTCTTCTTCCAAGGGTTCTATTGGTTCCCTCTTCATTCTAGGTCTATTTTTATCTCTGACATTGTGAATTAAAGATACATCCATGATTACTTCAAATTCCTTTTACCAATTCACAAATCTGTCAAGTAAAATACCTCGATTTCATGAATTTAGGGCTTGCGTAGATTCAGTGCTCAAAACCTTCACCAAATCTTTGCAAAAAGCTTCCAATCACTACTCTTTGATCTCCTTAACACTTGTAATCTCTTTGATGATCAAATAACATTGATCATAACCTTTTATTACTTCAATCTTACTTAGGTCTGACATCGCATTCAATTCTTTTGCTGCTTCTTTCCAAAAAGTTGTTTCTGCTATCCTGCAAAACTTAAAACTTCTTGCGATCTCGCAAAACATAATATTTTTCTTTTCGCTCTTAACCATAGCATTAGAATATCATAAACTACCTTCCATTAACTGCACAAGACTTAATTCATCATAAATCTACTTCTACACTAATCTAAGTTCCTAATCTACTATAATTTTCATAAATTAAGTGCTTTGAGATAGGTCAGATAAGGATTCATTCTTACCACTTGATACTTCACCTTTTTGATTACCTTCAATGTTGAATATGTCTCCTTGATCTATGCTTTTAACAAACTTCATTTCATCTATATTGCTACAACAACCTTTCTATCTGTTGCTTGCATCTTCATTTCTTCTTTCATGATTTCTAGGGTTAGGGTTAGGATGAAAAACTCCATTGTTCATCCTGCAAAACCTTTCTGTATGTCTAATCTTGTTGCATATCTGACAAACAATTCCATTGCTTCCATATCTTTGTCTAGGTTGATTAATTTGTGATCTGCAATTTATAGCAATGTGTCCAACCATGTTGCATCTATAACACACTACTCCACTTCTTCTGTTCATATCTTCAATAGGTTTCTTATCTGCATTGTTAGTATTCCTAAACATTCTACTATTATTATTATTCTCAACAAATTTAAGTTTCCTACATTCAATAGCTCTATGTCCAAATCCATGACAGTTATAACAATAACCATTAAGAGGTTTAAATTGCTTACATGTGCAATCTCTCTTCATATGACCAATAGTATTACAAGAAAAACATCTACCTTTGAATTCTCTTTGCATACCTTTGGATGATTCCTCTTGCTTTGGTGATTCTCCTTCTTTAGGTGTATCTTCAAATTTGTTGATCTCATCAGACTTCTTCTCATCTAAGCTTTCAAATACCTTCAGATCTGGTTCCTTGCTTTCATCATTTTCTTTAAGAGTGTTGAATCCAAGACCAGTCTTATCATAGAATGGTTTCTGATAGGATATTTGTTCATCAATCTTCTCACTAGTTGAATATAGCCTTTCAAGTTGTTGCTTGGATTGAGTTAGTTCACCTTTCACAATCTTATTGTATTTCTCAAGTTTAGCATACTACAAATTGACTTTCTCAAGTTCAGATGTAACTTTAGAAAGTTTAGATTTCAGATATTCATTTTCAGTCTTTAGACTTTTATTCTTAGATTTCAGATTTGCTTCATTTTTTCCATTTCCATCTTTCAAACTAAGCTTCAAATTTTCTATCTTCAATTCATGCTTAAGGATCTCATTTTCTTTTTCCATATTGTCATCACAATCTTCAATAAGAATTTTGGATTCTTTTTCAGATCTCAGATCTTCCAATTTGTTTTTCAATTTCTCAATGAGGTTCTTTGCATCATCATATTTTCCTTTCATAGTGTCTCTTTCATCGATAAGCATATCAATCTGTTCAAGAGCTTCTTCAAGATTCTTCTGTAGTTTATCCATATCCATAGAGATCTTACTCAAGCTGTTAGGCTTTCCTTGAATGATTCTTTTCCGAGTAACTAGGCTCTGATACCAATTTTTACAAATAGGGAATAATGAGAGGGGGGGTGAATCAGTATTCTACAAAATTTATCTTTTTCCCAATTATGGATATAATAGATTATCTGTATACATGCATAACATAAGAAGCTAAACAACATGCATAATAATAAAGAACTCATAACACATTATATGTTCTCGAGGAAACCCTGGCCAAGGGAAAACCCCGGTGGGGATGGTACCCACAAAGATCCACTAATCAAAAGTATCATGTTAAGGATGTTGACCCTGTTAGGAGTCTATTACAAAAATATAGTGTATCAGTCTTGATTAAGGGAATATAGGCCTTGTTAGAAGCCTCAACCCTATTAGGAGTTGGTAGTACAAAATGTTATTACCAGCTAAGCCCATTGCCCAAACAAGTAATGTATAATATACACTGATTACAAAAGAGGTCAAGGTACATAACCTTATACTACTTGCATCAATATCTCTTCACTGATCTTTCATTATCGCTATTACAAATGCTTCATATACTTCGCATCATACTTCTACAATAACTTGCTGCTTGTTACAATTACTACACTTTACAATTACAATTACATTTAAATTTATACCAATATCTTTATCCAAGAGTAAACATCTAGGATGTCATCCCTTTATATTATTAAGACATTATTTTGATAAACAAAATAATCCCTTAACTCTTTACTAGTTTTGTCTTCATATTCTGTCATGTCGGCTTCACACTGTCTTCGGTAAAACTATCATAACTTCTTCCATACATGTCATACTAACTTGTGCTCTGAGATGGATCATCATTAGTCACCATAGAGTCTATGTTCAAGTGTGCAAGCACTGAACTCACTCCAATCAATGTCTCAAACAAAAACTATGTCTGGGTATACTGGTAAAAATATTGTCTCACACTTAGACAAATTTGCAATGCGCTCTTTCATACTTGCTCTCTGACTTGTGTGATCTTCATGTGGATCATATGTTTCTATAATGACAACATCTATGCAATAAACTCAGCCAAATTTCCAACAATGATATCCCATTTCCATGATGGAAAAAGATTGGGCTGTAAAATTTATGCTGGATGTTGGGGGTGTGCCTTAACTCTCTGACATTCTAGACATCTAGCCACAAAGTCACCAATGTCACATTTCATATTAGATGAGTAATATAGTTTTCGAAGGTCTACATGCATCTTCTTGACACCTAAATGTGCGGAGTAAGGTGCATGATGAGTCTCAGATAAAATCAAGGTACAAAGATCATCTGATGGAGGTACATATATCCCACTCATATAATGCAAAATTATATCTGACTATAAAACATTTCCTAAAAACCTACCTTCCAAAGGTCTCCTTGACTCAATCTCAACTCTCACTTCCTTGTACCAAGTATCTGTAAGAAGTACCAAGAGTATATGACTCCACAAATATACACCAAGAGTTAAAGATGATATCTCATGCCTCCTGCAACTCACAGAATCTTCCACCACATTTTCCTTACCCTAGATGTACTTGACCTCAAATTCATACTCACAAAGAAACTCCATCTATCTCCTCTACCTAGAATTCAGATTAGGCTAGGTAAAGATATATTGTAAGTTGTGATGATCACTATGAATCTCAAATCGATGTCCCAATAGAAAATGTCTCCATTGGACTAGTGCATGAAATATTGTTTCTAACTTAAGATCATGTGTAGGATAGTTCAGTTCATGATCATTGAGTTTGTGAGATTCATAAGAAATCACGTGTCCTTCATGCATAAGGACCACTCCTAGACCTTCCAAAGAAGCATCAACACACACCATGAATTCACCTATTGGGTCAGGTATTGGTAGGATAGGTGCATTGGTCAGACACTTCTTAAGGTTCTGGAAAGCCTCTTCACACTTCTCTGTCCAAACATACTTCTTTCCTTTCCATTGGAGATAATTAATATGATATGTAACCCTAGAGAAGTCCTTGACAACCCTACGATAGTATCCTGCCATGCTAGTGAAACTACGGACTTCAGATACATTGGTGGGGGTTGGCCAATCTACTATAGCCTAAATCTCAGAACAATCCACTAAAATACCCTCACTTGATATTACATGCCCCAAATATTGAACTTCAAATTAAAAGAAGTCACACTTTTCTACATTGGCATACAATTGATTGTCACGAAGACACTACAAAACTAGTCGTAGATGTTCCTCATGCTCCTATATGGTTTTAGAATATATCAATATATCATCCAAGAAGATGAGAACAAAATGATCAAGGTAAGAACAAAATACTCCATTCATTAGGCACATAAAAAGAGATGGATCATTTGTCAAACCAAAAGGAACTACTGTGAACTCATAATGTCCATAGAGAGTGCAAAATATAATTATGTGAATGTCTGCATCGTAAATGCATAACTAATGTTACCCCGACTTGAGATCAATCTTGGAGAATACCTTGGCTCCCTTTATCTGATCAAAGATATCACAAATCCTTGGAAAATGGTACCTGTTCATGATCGTTACCTTGTTCAACTGTCTATAGTCAATGCACAAGCGTAAAGACCCATCTTTCTTCTTAACAAAGAGTATAGATGCACCCCATGGTGAAACACTTGGTCAAATATTACCCTTCACTAAATGATCCTCTAATTGGAGCTTAATCTCGCTCAACTCTTATATGGTCATTCGGTAAGGCACTCTAGATATAGGTTGTTCTCTTGGAACAATATCAATGCTAAAATGTATGTCACGCTTTGGTGGCATACCCAGAATCTCACTAAGAAAGATATCGATGACTTATTGAAGTATAGGATGATCAAGAGTCTTTTCCTATATTTATACTTCATCGAGATCATTCATAGCTATAGAAAATACTTGAAATCCCTTTCACATGTTTCACTTGAGTTGCATAGAAAAAATCATATGAAGAGATATAGGACTTTGAGTTCCCACTATCTCATAATTATTGCCAACATCATCTTTGCATTTGATTATCTTTTGTCTATAATCAATACTAGTGATAAGGCATCTTTATGTCATCTTTTTAAATCCACGGGATAGTTTTTGCCATGCTCTATTTGCTATTTTATTATGCTTCACTCCAAACTAATCTGTTATTTTTATGACATTAAGTGGCATACAACCACAAAGACATCCGATATGTTTTTAAGACTTTGACATGCATACATATCCATAAATGCTATAAATTAAGTATGATAATTTTTTGATTATGTTTTTATAGGTAGTTAGTTGTTCAGATGAAAATGTATGCATGTTTATTTGGATTTTATATTGGATGTTTGTATTCTAATACCTTGGTGCAGATCGTGGTTAGTAAAGAGGGATGACCAGGTGAATGTGCCCATGCGTTGGACAACCAAACTCAGTCTTGCAATGAGCCAATTGATGAAGGAGTTAATACAACTAAGGTTACAGTTCTGAGAGGATAAAGGTGGTAGTAGTTGGGCAAAGATTAGGTCAAGGAAGTTATTTTGTTATTTTAAAAATCTAGGAAATAGTGAGAGGCTAGATCTGTTCTTCTTACCTGTCTTGGCAGTTCCTTTTCTACTTTTCTGGATGATCTATTTCTTGCTTTCTAGATTTGTAATAAATTCTCTACCTATTTTATGGTGTGATCATTTATTTGTTAGATGTATTTTCCTTTAAATAAAGCTCCACTCCTATGTGTGAGAGAGAGAGTTATTAGTTTTTAGAAGATATAGTTAAGTCAATGATAGTGAAGTGTTGAAAGTTAATATTGTGTAATTGAGTTATGGATACTCATCCAAGGGGGCCACTTGGTGAGGAAGTGACATTAGATAGCTCTATTTCCTATAAATTTCATTTTTGCATCTTCTTGTTTCAATTCTAGTGTTGAAACTATCCCTATAGCTAAAGCCACAGGTTAGTTGTTGCTTCCTGTAGCCAAAGTGGTAGAACAGTTGAAGCATCATGGTTTGGAGCTTCAAGCTTTTCATTCTTCAAGCTTTATTATTTCTACATTTATCTCTCAAAATATTTGTTTCCAGCAGCAATTATAGGATAGTGTGGTCTAAGTCAGTTCTTGGTGCATATATTTTGCTAGCTCGTTTCAAGTAGCATGTCCTTGGGTTGATAATTAAATATTTTTTTATGGCAAGGAGGATAGCTACTCTGTTATGATGCCCAATCCATGAGTCCTAGTGATAAGCCTATTTTTTGACTCCTTTCTAATACCTGATCATTTTTGGCATCATTATCGAGGATGGTGTCGAGCCAAGTTCTAACTCAACCATCTATAGAATTTTCTTCAAGTTTATGATTTTATTTCCTATCTTTGGAGTAAAGTAGTTTTTATTCCCATAAATTTCCCACACAATACCACAAACCTCCATTCCAGCTACATGCATGTATAGAAGAAGAGATGCTCTAGGAAGATTTTTACCAAACATCTAGGTAGAAGAAATATTTGTGTCAAAAGAAGAAGAAGAAGAAGAAGAAGAGGGTCACTTTTTGGATGCTATTATGAGCCTTCCTACCTCATCATCATCATTTTCATCATCAGAAGGAAAACCCCAGGGCTTTTACCTTCATGAAGAACCTCTTAAGTTGAAGCCTTTTACTGAAGCCTTAGCTAACTTGTGAAGCCAATACCCTGATCATCAAGAAGAAGAAAATCTATTGCCTTTAGTTTTCTACTAGACTCAAAATCAACCTCAAGGTTCACCTAGGATGGTGAACCCTCCTACTTTTACATTTCCTATTACTAACCAGTGGGATAATAATAATAATCTCAAGAACATCCCATCTTCATCTTTCCCTAAATTTTATGGCCTTATGGAAGAGGACCCTGTATGTGACTGAATGTGACCTCTAAATCAGACACAACACAACATGGTCATTATTCACTTGATAGAATTTGGGAGAGAGTATGAAGAACTCAATCCAAATTCCATGGTGAGGTGACCTGTTGCCTCCTATGTGAATGGGGTGTTTGAATACTCTCAGAACGAGAGCCAACAGCCGGGAGACCAATTCAACAATGGAGGATTTGAAAGAAAATAAAGATGAGCAAGAATGCAATTAAGCTAAGATGAAGTGCAATTTATCTAAGAGCTTGAAAATAAAGATGAGATGCAACTTAATCTAAGAACTTGAAAGAAATATGATATTAAACTAAGAACAAATAAGCAAATTTAATCTAAAATGTGATGCAAAGATTATACTAATAATGAGATATTAATCTAATAAATGCAATAAAAAGCTTTGAAAGTAATGAGATATGAGACTAAAAAAAATGCTATAGTAAGGATGCTCTCAAAAATTGCTCTCTTGAATGAGAAAAAGAGGTTCATTAAATAGACCAAGCCAGAAGAGGAATGAAGAGTTTCTTGATTCGAAACGGTGGACTCTTCATTCCTAATTGAGACAAAAAGACAATGAATTATTTAATTAAAAGAATGGAATTTGCCACATGTGGGGAGGTGACCTTTCGAGTAATTTGAATTATTAAATTCAAATAAAGAGGTGTCCATTCAATTAACTAAATATTTATTAATTCCTTTCAAGGGTATTTAGCTAAAGGGGGTGGAGTTTAATTTAATTAAAAGTACTTAGGACTTCATAATTAAATTAACTTATCATAGAGATTATTTAGCCAAATAAAGTCTAGGACTTAGGAATTATTTTAGCATTTGATTATTGCAATTTAGGGTCTTTGCAACTGACATCAAGTCAAATTAAGTCAGATAGGAGAGAGAAAATTGCCTAGGGAACTAGGACTTTGGTGATGTAAAATCGAGATAATGCACCAAAATTGATGAAATTAAATAGGTGCCAATTTTGGGGTATTACATTTGCCCCTCTTTGAATTGATGTGCGAACAGCGCGTTGATTCAAAGAATAGTCTGAAGTGACAGATGAAAGCAGATCAAAGCATAAATTTTTCGAAGTCTAAGTTAGATTGCGAAGACAACGATCTTAGAAGAGAACCAGAATCGGGGTTAGATTGCCCCAATACCAAGCTTAGTCCTCCAAGACCCAGGTTAGATTGCCCAGATAACGGTCTAAAAGAGATTTTGAGAGTCATCTCCAGAATGAAGCTTGACTCCCAGGAATTAGGGTTAGATTTCCCCAATACCCAAAAGATTTCAAGAACCATCTCCAGAATGAAGAATGATCCTCGAGGATCTGAGTTAGATTGCTCAGATACCTAAGAGATAGATTTCCAGATAACAAGATGTGAGGCGTGAAGATGCCCCTAGCAATGAGGACTGATGATTCAAATCAGACTGATTCAAGAATAGATTCGACAAGATTCAAATGATGCAATCATCCTGCCCCCTCGGGAGAGAAATCGAAAGATGACATGTTAGAAGGATGATAAACAACAAGAGATTGCAGAGAAAAAGCAATTAGACCAGATTTGCGAAGCTACAGAAGTGAAACGGCGTAAAGCAGAGGTCCTGTTGACCAAGTTTGACCATAGTTGACCAAATTTTGACTAGGGTTGACTTGATGAAAAGAAGCAAAGATTTGAGACCATGATGCAAAGATGAGGATCGAGCAGGAAGATGACACCAGGAGACTGACTGCACAAGCATCCGAGCCAGAAGAAGTCCAATATTTAAAACACGATTTTGAGCCACTTAGAGATGTCAGATTTTGATTTCGATCCCGGAAAAGGATGCAGCCAAGATGAGATTGGGATAGAAGATGAGAACCTTTGATGAGCAGATCCAGAAGAAAGCAATCAAGAGAGCAACAAGAAAGCACTCCAAATGCAAGCCTAGAATGAAAGATGCAAGTCTAAATGCAGGCCTAGGATGAACAAATGCAATCCTCCGAACTCGGCTGTTGGACTCATCGTATTTATCATCATTGAGTTCTTTTAAGCATGGGACAATCACAAGATGCCATACAATTCTCCCCAACATGAGAATATGAATATGACATAAGTCTTAAATTTGTCGGAATAAGGTGTAAGCATCAAGGCACAAGAAGCTAGAATGACCTGAACACCTATTCCTTTTAATTTAGCAAGTTAACATAAGCATTAGAGCATAAATGCTAGAATGACCTAAATGTCTCTTGCGAACAAACACACCAAGCACGCAGGAGTTCCTTCTTTTGCCAAAGATTGCTCGCAGTGACCCTTACGTTCACTTAACAGGATGAGCGTTTACAATTTCATCAGTAGCAGAAAGAAGTCACTCAAAAGACAAGGAGAAGAACCAACCTCACCAAAGCATCCATATAAAGGAGTCGAGGTACGCATGGCCATCCAATACGAGATAGAGGCTCTTACAGACGGACACCCCTCTTAAATAAATTCTTTGGATCATTAGAACTAAACCAACAAGCAGAAAGCAAAGAAAGCAAACAAACAAACACTCAAAGAAAACAAAGCTCAACATGCCTCAAAGAAACACACATTTAGTTTTAGTTTCAGTTTAAGTTCATGTTCAAGTGGATTGAAGTCGATTCGGAAAGATAACATTCAAAGTCTCAATGAGATAATGACCGTAGGCAGACGTAATGAGAATCACTGGTGATTGATGAAAGGGAGAAATCCCGAAGAAGAGAGATCGAACAAAAGCTAGGTATCCGAAGGCAGGCACAGTGAGAACCACTGGCGACCAATGCTCAGAAGAGAGTTCTAAAAGCGATAGGACAATGCCCCCTAGACCAGGCAGGTGCCCCCAAGCGTGAACCAGTTCCAATCCATGAAGAGTCAAGGAAAACTCAAAGACAAGCGCATGAGTTAGCAAACCAAAGCAGGAAACAAACTAAAGCAGGAAACTAAGAGCCAAGCGACGCTGAGATGAGATGTTACTGCAGGAAAACAAGAGGAGCCTGTTTACCAGGTTTTCACCATCTTGGCAGAGATTCTATTTTTGCTACCATGACGCCTGTTTACCAGGTTTTCATCAATGGCACATTTTTCTCTTTTTCATTTTTTTTGTACTTTTCTCTTTTTTTGCTTTTTTTGTATTTTTTGAATATCTCATTTTTTTGTATTTTTTGATCTTTTCATTTTTTTTTTGTATTTTTGAAATTTTTCATTTTTTTTGTATTTTTCACATTTTCTATTTTTTTTTTGTATTTTTTGAAATTTTCTATTTTTTTGAGTATTATCAAGGCGCCTGTTTACCAGGTTTTCACCAGGATAATAGATACATCAAAGCGCCTGTTTGCCAGGTTTTCACTAAGATGATCATTTTTTCAGGACATTTTGCAATTTTTAGGATTTTTTGCAATATATCAATTTTTAGGATTTTTTCAGGATCAATAAGTATGTACATGAGCATACTGAGAATGTCAGCTGTAGAACTTCTTAGATGAAGAGCGTTGATTGGCTCTTTGAGTTTCTCTCCTTCAATGGTGATCTCTGGAAACACAGTCATTTGTAGCAGTAGCCAGCTGAGAAGTTGTAGAATCAAAACCAAATGTTGTAGTAGTAACAGGAGAGCCAACCAGTAGTGTCCAACAGTCAAGAGATCCATAGTCAAGGAAAGATCACTTAAGTGAGACCCACAAATATCCTCATGGACACACCTTAACTCTTTGTTGGATTTCCCACGCTCTAAATGCTTAGGGAGAGTACATTCTAGATTTCTCTTAGTCATGTCATTAGCAATGAGGAGATGCTGATATGCACTTTGGGACAAGGCAAGATGGAGTGGAGAGTGTAAAGTATGAGAGGCAAGGGCGATGGAATGGAGGGAAGCATGAGAATTTTGGAAGCTCGAATGACAACTTTGATTTTTTCTTTCTTTGGAATCCACATAGCTTTTGAATTTTTTCTTCTTTACTTTGAGGTGCTTTTGATGACAATGCCTATAGAATGGATTTCGAGATCCATTTTTTATTTTATTTTCTGGCTTTTGATTGTCTTCTTCTTTTTGAGGACCTTTGCGGTCTTTTGAACACCTTTGTTGCTTTCCTTTCTTCATAGTCACATGTCGATTAGATGGGACATGGTGACCTCGAGATATAAGTGGATTCTCATTATTTTTATTTTTATGTTGCACATCCAAGTTACTTCCAAAAGACTCAGGCATGATGGATGAAAGAGGCTTATATGACTGGTTCAGGTGGAGAGGTGGAAATGGAAGTGGATGGACCACTTTTCTGGGAGATGAAGGGGGAAGAAAAGTCAATGGGATGGGCTCAAGTGCAAATATATCAGTATCATCCTCATCATTCATGAATGCATCAGGTAGATCAAGAAAGTAATCTTCCATAGAGCATTGTCGATTGTGAGTCATCCTAGAAGAGTCAGATAAGTTTGGAGGAATATTATGTGAGCCTAACCAAGAGAACCTATTCCAAGAGTCAGGTCCCCTTTCAGGTGGTAAGAGTGCACGAATAGGAACCATTTCAATTCTGGATCTACCAATATTCCATGAAGCTGTAATAGAATGGGGTCTTACATACCCATGATTTGTAGGAGTAGTAGGAGTATAACTTGGAACAGATGGCCTAGGAGGCATAGGAATGATCTCCACAGGAGGGTGGAAAGGATCATCATCAATAGCTTGATCTGGAGGATCATAACTTTCTCCTCTTTCTAAGTTGTTAAGACTAGCATATAAGTGCATAGCATCAACTGGTATTTCTGTAGTAGCATCTGAAATGGAGTCCCATTCAGCTAGAGACATAGTTGGAGGCATATTTTCTTCATCACTATCATCTGTCAAAGGAAATGTTTCTTCAATAGTAGGATCTTGTTCAGTAGTAGAAGTAGCAAAGTAATCTGGAATAGGCATACCTTGAGGCATACCCAAGAGGAGGGAAGCATCCAACAGTTGCTCCCAATCAGTATGTGTGCCATTGGAGTTGGCAATAGTAGGAGTATGTTCAATAGCAGAAGTGGTGGAACAATCTAGAGTAGGCATACCCCAGGGCATACCCAAGATAAGGGAAGCATCCAGCAATTGCTCCCAATCAGTATGTGTATCATTGGAATCAGCAGTAGTAGGATTTTGTTCAATAGTAGAAGTGGTAGAACAATCTAGAATAGGCATACCTTGAGGCATACCAAAGATAAGGGAAGCATCCAACAGTTTCTCCCAATCAGTATGTGTGCCATTAGAGGCAGTGACATATTCAGTAGTAGTTGCAGTAGTAGAAATCTGTTTAGTAGAGTGTATAAAATCCTCCTGGTGAGGACCAAGATCATGTTCTTGAAGCACTTGAGAAGGTAGATAAGACTCTTTCTGGTAGTTTGAATCAGAATTTTGAACATTCAAAGATCTTTCATGTGTCATAGGCTGAATCTGTGTTTCTTCATTATCTGAATCCTTGCATGAGTGAAAGTTGTAGCTAGGTTGGTCAAGCTCATCGCTCTGAAAGCCAATACCAAATCTATCTTCAGAAGGTTCCTCATAGGAATGTGGAGATGGAGGGAGAGTTGTCGAAGATAAGACAGACTCAATCTGATATTCCCCCATGCCAATATCTTTGATCTTCAAGGTCTTTTCTATTTCTTTGAGCTTAGCATCATAGAACTCAATGGACTCTCTATTGGCAGGAACAAAGCTGTCTGTCGCTTGGGTAAGCATCTTAGTAGAGCAAGTATTTAGGCTAGCACTATTGTCAATGAGGACGTGGGGGATATGCTTGGGGCCTATCATAACTTCAGTGTGCAGGAGAGCATTATGCGGGTGACTCAACATGTGATCATCTTCTTTAGGGAAGGATAAATAATGAGGTGAGGTCAAATGACCCACCATAGATTGAAACTAGTCGAGATTGAGATCTTTGGGGACATTTTCCTTAGTGAGGGCTATATCCATAGATAGTTTTGGTCTGGATGTCAAAGGTTCGGGACCTTTGAGAATAATCTTTGCATGAGATCGAGGGATAGCATTCGCACAAGCTGGAGATTTTATGTAGTTATAAGAGGGAGGTGTAGGGCCTCGCAAGACAAAGGGAGTTTTGCGTTTAGGAGTATCCTTGCTCCCTGGAGTAATGATCTTGTCACAGTGAGAGATCCAAGGTTTGTTTCTAGCAAATCTGGAAGGTGGTTGAGCTTCTGTCGTAGCCTTCTCAGTGGCATTGACTGTTTGCATGCTAGAGCTAAGATTAAAGACAGACTTTGAGGGTTTTGGCATGTTAGAGCTGAGATTGAAAACCAACTTTGAAGGTTTTGGCATGTTAGAGCTGAGATTGAAAACCAACTTTGAAGGTGTTGGATCTCCCATCTTGTTGGTAGTATTATGAGAGATCGTGAAAGAGTTGATAGGTTCAAAAGGATCAATAGGTTTAATTTTAGAAAGTGACCCTTCAGAGTCTTGCTGGTCTTCAAACAATGGGTTATAATATTCTTGAAATAGTAAGTCAGACTGTATCTGAAACAATGGATTGTAATGCTCTTGGAATGAGGAGGAATGTGAGGATTCCTCACGAAGTTCAAATTTTGCAACAGATTCAGAATGATCTATGTCTTGATTATGAGGTTTACTTTGATCTTGATCAGCATTCTGAATGGGATAAGTCTTGCCACTTTGAGTCGTGACAGTCATAAATGAAGATGTAACGAGCAAAGATTTGGGATAAAGCTAGACTCTATCTCAAAGATAATGAAAGGAGATAAATGGCTAGAACAGCCAAGATGCAAGATGAACCTGGTATGAATTGTCAAAAAGAGATGGCTAGAACAGCCGAGATAAGACAATCGCAACACAAGGTACAAGAGCACAATGAGATAAGGTAGACTAATGAGAGACAATACGAGTCAAAGCAAAGATCGATCGATTCCTAACTCAAGACAACTAGTTTCTGACGGTAAATGATAGGAAAATAGAAAAACAAATCATGGACAAAAGGTAGATTAGATTTATGTCATTGATCAAGCACATAAGACAGCAATCAAGGAGTTCAAGCAAACAGTCTTCAAGCAATGGGCAAGGGACAAAGCAACCTTGCGCATGAACATGAATAGTGACTTAGTATTTCTACTCCCTAAGGACTCTACTTGTGTATGTTCTTGAGAATGTTTTAGCAGACACTTAAAACACAACAACATCCTAGCAAGTTGTCTACAAGGATATACATGGCTTTTCTAAAGGGAGTCCTCAATATACGCAAGGTACGTGAGGTACAAATCCGTAGATGAGAAGAATTAGAAATCACACAGCCGGGGGGAGACGGTAACCCAAATCTCCTCCTTCACTTCTCAAAGGTATAAAGTTCTTTGAGGCTTAGCCAAGAGTGAAATCTAACTCATTCCCAAGAGAGGTGTCTTTGGATTCACCTCCTGATATTTATACTCCGCCAGAACACGGGAGTTAAGGTCGTCCCTTGAGGTGATGAAATCCCCAAGCAGGCCTTCTAAAAAAATGAAAAGTAATTCTCTATCAAAAAGTATTGAAAAGCACTAAAGGTGGTGCATTTAACCCTTCAAGTAAATGTGAGGTGAGTCCAAAAAGTGGTGCATTTAACTCCTCACACAAACTCAAAGTGAGTCCACACCTTAGAAAACAAGTGAGTTCCAAAAAGCACAAAAGGGTTGTCAAGTGGAATAATTAACGCTTCTTTCCTATAGACCCCTCCCCTTTAATGTGGCGCTGGGATTGCAACCACAGGGCGAAAATGAGGGGCCGGCGGATTAGCGAGTCCAATAACCCAAGATAGCAATCTAGATCAATCACAAGTAATCTAAGACTGCTAATCAATACTACTCATAAGTGCAAGAGGGTTTGAATCATGGAATATTTAACTTTCCAAGTAAACATGAAGTGAGTCCACAAAGTGGTGCATTTAACTTTTCATGTAAACAAGGAATGAATCCATGCCCTAAATTACTCAATGAGATTTTTGATATTGAAACCAAGAATTACTTAAGGTGTAAACACAAGCATTCACTTAAACACAAACTTGTATGAAAGAAAATCTATGTTCATTCATTTCCCATTAAGAGCATCAATTAAAATGTGTTCTATGAAAGCATGTAAACACTCAAGCCAAACACATGAGAGATTAATTTTATGTCCAAACCAAATGTTATAGAGATTTTAAGAACTCACCTTAGGTCCAAAGATCTGCAATCCAGCATTTAGCACACATTCGAAAGTATATAATCAAGACAAATCAATGGCAAACCGTAAGATATGTAACATTGCTGTCTTCAAGACAGTCTTTAAAGATTGATTTATTTGACCCATATAATCACAATATTAAAATTTCTGGAAAGAATGAAGTTTTTAGCTAACATCAAGAACTACCATTTCCCAAAGTTACAAGGTCTTATGATTCCATTTGGTTCCTCAACCAATATTTTTTTCAAACTGTAATTTTTCTGTCATAAATCAGATTTAAAACACCAAACCCTGCCTAGGGAATCACATATCTTTCTCAAAAAGAATCTAAATAAAATCAAATAAAATTCATAGTAACTATTAATGAATCTAGTTTCCAAATATGTAAGCCATTTATTTTTATCATTCATAAATCATTTTTTAAAAATAAATCATTGTCTGCAATTCCAATGCAGATTGTTAAAAAGAATTTTTCACTCAAATGTCCATAACTTTCACAAATCTGCATAAAAATAACTCAAACCAAAAGGAAATGAAATCTGATTCACGTATCTTTCCAATGCATATTATTAGAGCTCTTGATTCTTCATAATTTTTCTGTACCAAACATTTCAATCTGACTGTATTCATAGAATCTCAAATCTGCAAATACCCACTTTCACCAAAATGATCATAACTTATTCATTTTTTTATAAAAATGAACCAAACCAAAAGCATGAGAAAGAGGATTAATCATTCTATCCATCCATTACTATATTAAAAAGTTTTCAATCTGTAAATGGCCGTACAAGGCATGAAACCAATAGTAAAGTTGAAAAACCAATCAAGAATGAGGCCAGAAATTGATCTTTTCTGCCCCACGGTGGGCGCCAAAATGTATGTGACTGAATGTGACCTCTAAATCAGACACAACACAACATGGTCATTATTCACTTGATAGAATTTGGGAGAGAGTATGAAGAACTCAATCCAAATTCCATGGTGAGGCGACCTGTTGCCTCCTATGTGAATGGGGTGTTTGAATACTCTCAGAACGAGAGCCAACAGCTGGGAGACCAATTCAACAATGGAGGATTTGAAAGAAAATAAAGATGAGCAAGAATGCAATTAAGCTAAGATGAAGTGCAATTTATCTAAGAGCTTGAAAATAAAGATGAGATGCAACTTAATCTAAGAACTTGAAAGAAATATGATATTAAACTAAGAACAAATAAGCAAATTTAATCTAAAATGTGATGCAAAGATTATACTAATAATGAGATATTAATCTAATAAATGCAATAAAAAGATTTGAAAGTAATGAGATATGAGACTAAAAAAAATGCTATAGTAAGGATGCTCTCAAAAATTGCTCTCTTGAATGAGAAAAAGAGGTTCATTAAATAGACCAAGCCAGAAGAGGAATGAAGAGTTTCTTGATTCGAAACGGTGGACTCTTCATTCCTAATTGAGACAAAAAGACAATGAATTATTTAATTAAAAGAATGGAATTTGCCACATGTGGGGAGGTGACCTTTCGAGTAATTTGAATTATTAAATTCAAATAAAGAGGTGTCCATTCAATTAACTAAATATTTATTAATTCCTTTCAAGGGTATTTAGCTAAAGGGGGTGGAGTTTAATTTAATTAAAAGTACTTAGGACTTCATAATTAAATTAACTTATCATAGAGATTATTTAGCCAAATAAAGTCTAGGACTTAGGAATTATTTTAGCATTTGATTATTGCAATTTAGGGTCTTTGCAACTGACATCAAGTCAAATTAAGTCAGATAGGAGAGAGAAAATTGCCTAGGGAACTAGGACTTTGGTGATGTAAAATCGAGATAATGCACCAAAATTGATGAAATTAAATAGGTGCCAATTTTGGGGTATTACAGACCCAAATACCTTTCTCTTTGAGTTTGATATCCTCTGTCAGAGCTATGATTACACCACCAACACCTAGAGACTTAAATTATTTCTTATGACTCTTAAAGAGGCTACATTGAGATGGTTTATGGGCCTAGGTTGTGATGTTGTTCATGATTGGGATGAAATGAAGAATGCTTTCTTGGCCAAGTATAAGGAGTACTGCAGAGGAAATGATATGAGAGGTGACAATATTTATAAGATGATGCAAGAAGAGGATAAAAGTCTTGAAGACTATGTGTCAAGATTCTTGTTTAGCTTACAAAAGAATACTCAACATCAGCTCAACCAAGAGTCTTAGAAGTTACTATTCCTAAGGGGTATTAATGAGGGATGCACTGAAGCCTTGGAACTGATGGCAGGAGGGGATATCACCCAATCTTCATGTGATGATATCAAAAATATATGCCTCAACTACTCTCGAGCTACTACCAAGAAAGGATGAGGATAACAATTTGCTATAGGAAAGTCAAATGGTGTAGGAGCCTCTCAAATAGAGATAACTCATCTCTTATCCAAATTCAAGTAGGAAATTATCAATAACATGGCCACACAACTAGATACTATGCAAGCCAAAAAGAAACATGAGGAGGCTGAAGCTATTCTCGTAGAATTCTACCCCCATTGCAAATATAAGAAGAGAGACTATCAGTGTAAGATGGTTGCTAATCTGGAGGCTACACAACTACCCACTGATTTCAAGCTAGTAGAAGGAGAGGATGAGTAAGTATTCTTCATTGCACAATGAAGGCCATGGTCCCAATGACAAGGTATGCCTCAGGATCCTCTTACATTTAGTGGTCCATTTTATAGTAATCAATGGAAACCTCCTATGAATTATCAGTACCCTCCTTGGAATAATCCTCAACCTCAATGGTCAAATTATCCAAATCCTCAATGGAAAAATCCCTAAGGGAATTGGTAACAACCCCAAGGGGCATGGAAACCACCACCAGGTAATTGGCAACAGAATCAACAATAGCGAGGAGGCCAACAATGTCCAAATCAGCCCTAGGGATTTCTGCACCCACCACGACACTTTTGCCACCTCTTGTAGCCACAGCTAATCCTCTAAGGCCTACTCAAATTCTTTCCCAACCTTAGCCAAATCCTTACAGTAGACCTCCAGCTCCTCAACAAAATGTCTATGCAACATATCCTACCCAATATCCTACCTATGTCATCAATACCAATGATATCTATGTGTATTCTGGTACCACACTACCTACTCTTACTCTCCTATTATAACATATGTGTCCTTAGAAGTATCTTATCCTACTCTAGCAGTTCCAACAACCACAACACCTCATAAAACCCAGCAATCATATCCTCCTTTTCCACAAAGGATGCGAGCTAAAATCCCCAAGCTTTCTGAGGATGCATCTTTTGACATACTTGATCAACTGAAAATCATTAGTGCTTAAATCCCATTATTTCAAGCAATCAAGGATGTTCCCACCTCTGCAAAGGCCATCAAAGAAGCTTGTTTTAAAAATCCTGGTCAGAAAAGAAAGGATCCCCAAACTGTACATGTATTAGGAAAATTTGCAGATATAATGCTTTGGAAAGTAGTTGTGCCAAAGTATTTGTACCCTAGCAGCCATGTTGTAGAGGTTATTATTAATGGATCAACCATCAAGATTGCCTTGATTGATCTAGGAGTATATATAAATGTTATGACCAAAGATATTATGCAACAACTCAACATTACCAACCTTAGGACTACATCTACCATTCTATAACTGGCAGACAGTTCTACGGTAAAGCCTGTTGGGATGGTAGAAGATATAGTTGTAACCTTAGAATCCTAGTTATACCTTTCTAACTTTGTGATACTTTCACCACAAGACACATTAAGGGGATATCCAATCATTCTAGGAAGACCTTGGTTAGCCATTACCGATGCTTATATAGGTTGTCTCTTAGGAGATATGACCATCTCTGATGGTCAACATACTAAAAATTTAGCCCTTTATCCACCTAACCAACCATAAATGGAGTTGACCCCACCAATCTGGCTAGATATAGGGGAAGAGCATGAGGTAGTAAATTCAATATCTTAGTTAATGATGTTGAAAAAAGAACCTTTCCTACAGCTTCAAGAAGAATATACCATAATCACAATCATCCTACAAAATCAGTATGGACCTGTGTAAAAGGAAATGTACCTTCATAGAATTAGTATTGAGCAATAAATGAAATAGAAACTAAATAAACCACGATATAGCAACTATTTAGCAAATGAAAGATCAATTGAGCATCCTATGGCTCTCTATCTAAGAGTGTTAATAGAAGCTCTTAGCAAGCTACCATTAATGATAGTCCTAGAATGAGAAATGATAAAGATTAAGCTAAAGCTAACAATTATATTCAAATTGAATGCTAATTAAGCTCTTAAAATGCCTTTCTAGCTATAAAATGCCAGAGGTTCTATGCAATTCTCAGATTTGTGGTTATTGAATTATGAGGATTTTGGTCTTCATTTTATAGATTTATGCAATGGTAGGGGGTGTGGTGTAGTTGATCATGATTAATCTTGAGTTGAGTTTTTGGTTCCACCCTTTGAATACAATGCAAAGTTTGTGTCCTCGAAGCTTGGGACAAGTAGACAAGATGAATGGACAAGATTCTCTTTCACTTTGAGGGATTGAGATTGAATTTGGCTTGATCCATGTGAATGTCTTTCCTCAAATCCTATTGGTTGATTGAATTTCCTCCCCTTTTGGGTTGTTGAGAGAAATTAGGATTTATTAATTGATTTAAATTTATTTATTTAGCCATGTACCCCTTGAATGGGTTGAATTTGATTTAATTCAAAACTATACAATTAATAGAATTAATTGCACTTTGATTTTATTTAACTTAATTAAAATGCTCTCGATTTTGATTTACCTTGAATTAATCATTGATTTTAATTTTGATTGGCTAAATGTTTGATTCAATTCAATTGCCTTGATCTTGTCCTCGATTTGCCTTGATTTACTTTGATTTGTTACTCAATTGTTTTTGTCCATTTTTCAGTGATTAAAAATGCCCCTCTTTGAGTTGACATGCGAAGCATGTCGATTCAAAGAATACTCTGATCTTGTTGATGATAGGTCATGATTCTATTGATGGTCAATCTTTGGTGTTCGTTTGATGTCTTTCAATGGTCAATCCTTGATATCTGATATGAGATTTATGTATTTCTGATGATGTTCCTTCAATTGATGTGATACTCTAATGGTCGTTCTGATGATTGATCCTTGATATGATGTAAGATTCTGATGTGATACCTATTTTGATGATTGATTTTGATGTGATGCCCCAATTGATTGATTTATGAAAAAAATTCTGATAAAATCTTTTGCTTGATTTGATGATCGGTCTCTTGATTGTTGATGATGATGATGCTGATGTTGATTATTATCTGATGGTATGCCCCCTCGAAAATGAAATAAAATTTGATCGATGATTGAATATTCTCGATGATGTTCTTGGTTAAATCACATTGATTTAGTTCAATTTTTTATGAATTTTTATTTTATTTTCGATATTGATTTTACGTCTATTTCATTACTAATGCCCCTATTTTGGTTGATTTGATGTAAAATTTAAGTCCCTGGGTCAATTTTGGTAAAAGATTCCCTTTTTAGGTCATGGATACCCTTTTTTAGGTCAAAAGGCTATATAAAGGAGTCAAAATTCCTTTTTCACTATTCATTGTTGTAGACACGCAAAATTGGACAAGTGCTTTTAAATTGCAAAAATCAATAAAATGACTTAAAATCATCAAAATGCAATAAAAGGGATCAAATCAATTAAGAATAGACATAATTAAATAAAGTTGGACAAAATCAATAAAGCAAAGGAAAAATCAAATAAGGATGTTAAATAATTAAATAAAAACTTAAAGGGGTGAAAAACACTACATAATTGATTTTAATCAATTAATTGTATAGTTGTTTAAATCAAAAAATCAAAATGGACCTATTACCCTTACATGGCTAAATTTAATTAATTAATTGAATTTAATAATTCCTAATTTCTTTCAACAAAGTTGAGAGCAACCGATAAGAATTGAGGACAAAAAGACATAAATCACTCAAACCTTTAAAATGTCCAAAGCTTTGAGACTATTTAAAGGATTGTCCCCTCATTGTCCCCCCATTTATGAACAAAGCAAAGTATTTGACTCAACCAAGGGATAATCATGATTACTTCACTCCACCCCCTACCCTTGGGAAATTACTATAAATATGAAGCATTTTGAGAGCAATTATCATCTTAGAACTTCATTTGCAAAGCATTGTTACTATAGGCAATTGAGAGCATTCTAAGAGCAATTAAGAGCATTTAGAGCAATTATCATTGTAATTTTGTAAATTTGAGCTAGATTAAGCATGGAATGAGCATTGTAGAAGCATAGTAGAAGCATAATTTCTCATTTTAGAAGTGTCACTAGTGAGGATTTGAGTTGAGAGCTTCACTTTCCACCTCTTTCTAGAGAACCATGAGATGTTATAGATCATAGTTTCAATTCTAATTAGATTTGCATTGTATTTACTTTCAATTGTTGTTATTAGATCTTAATTTCATGAAGGTGATATTCATCATCACACAAATAGTGCCCATCGTGGGGTTCTAAGCCTCACTTTATCATTTTCATCATAATTTGCATGCTTGTATCTTCTATTTTTCATGAATATCTTGTAGGAAATTGGTGAAGTCATGCTTACGGGAGATCTGATCATGCCTGCAATCATTTTATTGCCACCTACAATCTTTGTACTGACACCTATTATCTGGAGATTCACTCCTGGCACGCGACTTTGATCTGGCATTATTTCCTTTACAATCACTTACTTATCATAAGCTCACGCTTACGCAAGCAAAGTATTCAGCCTTTAGATCTTAAAGTCACGCATGTGACTCAAGGAGTATCACTTTGATCAATTTTGTTATCACCTGAGTTCAAGCTTTGCTTCGCACTTTTCAAAAGTAGTCACGCGTTGAATATTTCTAAATTCGCTTAGTGTTACTAAAGTGTCGCTTAGAAATAATAATTTTCTACAATTTTAAGTTATGCTCATGCTTTGGAATAAACTAGTCATGTATTTGTAATTTTTAGTATCACCTGTGGCACTGCAGAGTGTCACTTGCTATCAGTAAAGTTACGCCTATTAACAATTTGTTCCCGCCTATTAGCTGGACAATGTCGCCTGCTACCTATTGTCTGTATTTACTATTTAATTGATTAAATAATTTGTCTAATTCCTTGTTTGTGTGATTTAACAGTAAATGAGCAACCACTAAAAGGTGCAGAAGCCTGAAAGCAGATTCAACCAAGAAGGAAAGGCACTAGCAAGGAAGATCAAGAAAGAAAACATAGCACACATCAAAGCTATCCTTGAGACTACACAAGACGAGGATAACTAGGTATTCCAACACTACCTTAAAATTGTTGAAGCATAAAAATCAAAGTTTGTCTCTCTAAATTGGATTTTTAGTCCTTAGATCGAGTTTCTTTGAAAATTTGCAAATAAGCTCTATAAAATTAATACATAAGTATTGTTTCCTCAATTTTTTATTTTGGTTTCCCCTCATAGTGTTTGTTAGTGTTGACTAACTTGCTAGTGGACAAGCACATTTGGAGGAGGCTATTGCTAAGGTGAGTGGAAAAACAATGACAAAACCTTTCAAAAATGCCCCTAGCTTAGGCTAGCTACAAAGGAAAGGTATTCTCCTATTCAAGCTTGCACTTGATTAAATTGCAGCATTATTTTTTAACATAGCTTAATTAAAATGGGAAATGAACCAAACACTTCAATTTTAAGAATCTCCTTGTTAAGAGATTGGGAAAGAATAAACTTGTGTTTGAGTGTTTGGAACAAAGAAAGACAATAGGGATATGCTCTTCACTTTTTAAGTGAATCAAATTCCCAAACTTGTCAGCCTAAGTTCATTTGTTTCTTTTTATATACATGCTAGAGCAATAGTGGGCTCACCTCCCGAGTTTGCCTTAACGAGGCCGGTGAGAGGGATAGCCCAAAGTGGGATACGCTCTCTTTTGCGGCTAGAATCCAACCCACTATAAAATGAAACGCATACATCCTTAATGGGGTGTATGATAAATGGATCTTGAATTCTTCAAATTTCCTATAGTAATCCTCACGGATTGCGCAAAATCATACCTTGGTGCATGTGGGAAACCCCTTAACATACTTGGGGGATGAAAATTTAAGATCTATTTGAACAGAATCCATAATAAATCCTAAATAAAATAGCAAGGCCACCTTTTAGAGCCATGTTCACAAGCCAAAATTGACTTTAGGTAGGCTATTTGGAATTATTTCTTGTGTTGTACTTGTGAAAAACATTGGAGAATATACACACTAGAGTGTTTTTAGGGACATGATGACAAATTGATGTGTGTGTTGTGATTGTTTTTTTATTTGCAAACAAAGAAATTTCAAAAGACTAATCTTAAACATTTAAAAAAATTCAAAATCTTACAACCTGGTCAGAGAAGTGCCGCCTGTGCACAAAGTAATCCCGCCTATCAGAGGCTTAGTCATGCTTGTGACTTGTATGAAAATGCTTATCAACAGGTAAGTCATGCCTAGAACACATTGAATCACACCTGTCAAAACTGGAAATTCGCCTATCAATAGGCAAGTGCCACCTGCATCTTGCAGAGTGCTGCCTAAAAAGATACCAGTACATGCGTATGAAAAATACAGTCATGCCTACAATTAGTTCAGTGACATCCATAAACCTAAAAGGGAAAATAGAGGGTACTTACAAGGGAGGTCAAAAAATTTTGATTACATATTTGAGTACCCTTTTTCATGTTCTTACTGCTCAAACTTTCAATTCGGTCAAAAATCCTATTTCTACATCATTATTGCAAATTCTACAAAGGATTAGACCATGGGTAATATTGACTCTTATTCTCCAAGGTTCATGCCTACTTTTACTAGATCTTATTACATCAAGAAAACCTTGTAAGCAGATGGGACCTATTTGAGTCAAGAGCTCCCTTACCCAGGAGACAAGTCTACCACTCCAAGAGTACCCCAAAAATCACCCGAACAAGGAGGGGAGGACAACATGATGTACTACAGTAGCTTGGGTGGTAAGGAAAATAGTGGCATCAACCCCAATAACCAAGGTGATGCCAATAATGGGGGCATTGACATAAATAACCAAGGCAATACCAATAGTGGAGGGGCAGATCAAAATGCTCAAGGGATTGACAACACTCACAATAGAAATAACACCGAAGCAACGGCAGAAGATGCCACGGATGAAAAGGTTAGTGAGGCTATCCAATGTCCCTATTTCTGAAAGCTCATGGAGAAGGCAATGGATAGGGATAGAGAAAAGTACTTTATGGACTTAGCACAGAAAGGCCTCAAGCTTCCCCGTGACTATGATGTTAACCAACTCAAACCACCAGAAGTTGAAGAGAGTACCTTAGACATCATGAACAAGCAGTTCAAGATTTTTCAAATGAAATTGGATACCATTAAGCAAAATGGGGCTCCCAAACCTTTCTCCATAGAAGTGTTGTGTCCATTCTCGTTTGATAAAAGCTTGGTCATGGTGCCATTCCCAATCAATGTAGTGTTTCCCAAGTATGACAAGTATGAAGGAACGTTGAACCCCCAAGACCACTTACATGAGTTTTGTGCATTGAGATTAGAGTTCATGCATGATACAACCTATTTAATGAGACTATTCCCATGAAGCTTAGGAGGCATGGCTATGGAGTGGTTTTCTAAACTACCCTCTGGCATTAAGACCTTCAAAGAGCTAGCTTCAAAATTTGTGGCCCATTACTCATATAACATCAAGCATGAGGTCACAATTATAACATTATGTAACACTAAACAAAAGGATGGAGAAGCATTCCTCACTTTTCTACAAAGATGGAGGATAGTTTTTGCAAGATATCCTAGGAGCGTGCCTGAAAAAGAGAAGATGGATATCTTCATAAATAGTTTAAGCAATGAGATGAACTACTGATTACGAATGCAATGTCCCAAGACCTTCCAAGATCTAATTGAAAATGGAGTGACAACAAAGGAAGTGTTGGTCAAAAGTGGAGAACTAAAATTGTACAAAGATAATAAGAACAACTCCAATAATGGCAACAATCAGAAGAATAATTGGTTTAATAGTAATAGTCGGTATAAGAACAACAATAAGGGAATCATTAATGATGGGGTGGTGGATTATAGTAACTTGAAGGTGGTCACATTTGCTCTTACAAGGATACCTAATTAGTTGAATAATGCCAATTAGACCTCTAATGCACCTTCCAACAACAACAATGCAAATAATGGCAACCAAGGAAATAATTCAAGGAGTAATAAATTTGATAAATATTTGGTGCCAACTCCTCAAAGGAACTTCACACCCTTGGGTGAACCCCTCGAAAAGGCATTAAAGACTCTCATGGCTAATAATGTCATTACTTTACCCAGCATTTAACCTTATGAGCCAAATAACAAGCCTAGTTGGTGGAGTGCCAATAGCCATTGTGAGTACCACAAAATTTGAGGGCACACAACAAACGAATGCTTGCAACTAAAGAATATAGTGCAAGATTTAATCGATAGTGGCATGATCACCATTGATGGACCTCAAAGCAATGAAGACCATACAGCATTCAAACAACCCTTCTACAAACATGACAAAGGGGAGTCATCTAATGGCAAGAAACAAAGTGCCAATAACATTAACTTTGTGCCACCTTATGATAACATTGTGAATGCTATAATAATCAAGGAACAATCCCAAAAAGAGACATCAAATGTTATTACAAGAGGGAAGACTTTGAGGATGACCCTACAAGGGGTTTCTCCTAAAGTTATTAGCACTCCATAGTGTAACATTGTGATCAAGCAACCTTCTACAGCAGCAAAACCTTATAGCTTGGTTGATCATTTGCAAAGAACTCCAGTGCAAATCTCTATCTTGGAGTTATTGAAGTTATCCCCTAACCATAAGGAAATTTTAGAAAAAGCTCTAGTAGAGATGAATGTTCCTACTAACTTAGAAGAGGGGAAGTTCCAAAACATGGTAGGTCATCTTGTAGCACCTCATTGCCTCTCATTTTCCAATCAAGATGACATGTCTATAACCCATCCTCAAAATCTACCATTGCATATAGAGGTCTTAATAGAGAGGCATAGAGTCAAAAGAGACCTCATTGATGGAGGAGCCAGCCTTAACATTTGCAAATTAAGCCTTGTTAAATCCTTAGGGTTGTCTGAGTCTTGCATTGACCTTGCAAAAAAAATCACCATCCAGGCTTATGATGAAGCTGAAAGGGCCTCTAAAGGCATGATCATATTGCCCATTCAAGTGGGACCTATCAAGAAGGACACCAATTGCCAAGTATTGGACATGAAGTTAACTTATAATATTTTGTTGGGGAGACCATGGATCCATGAGATACAAGTAGTCCCATCCACGTACCACCAATGCATCAAATTTTCGTACATGGGTGAAGAAATCACGGTTGGAGGGGACTCAAACTTGTTCTAATATTGCAATGCACTCAAACCCCTTCATGAGCTATTTATTCCACATAACCGGGAAGGAATCATTCAAAGAGCCACCATTGAAGATACCAAAATGGATGATCCTATCATAACATTAAATGCTACCCTAAACCCTCCTCAAGCTAGCTCAATGACATCAACTAAGGGAAAGGAAAAGATGGGCTATGAGGGTCCAATTACAAATGAGGGTTCAAATCAAGCGCCTAAATCAAAAATAGTGCCCTACAAACCTACTAGAGAAGAAAAAGAGGAAGCTAAAAATAAAACTACAAGAAAATGGATGAGATGATGGAGGCATTCGATAAACAATGCAAAATTAGTTCAAAAGGAGTAGGGGAATACTCTGTTTCCCTATTCGACATGCCCACATCTCCAAGGACACATGGAAAACCATCAAAAGAACACTTACCTCATAAATACAACTCTTACTTCCTAAGAGAAAGTGACAAAGAAGCATTCGACAAAGAGGAGAATGAAGTCCTTCAATGGCTTTATCATGATGAAGAGGATACATCAAACACTCCCATGGAAAGAATTCAGCATGTTAATATACAAACTGAGCAATATGGGAAAGGGTTTGAGATAATGCAGAAGATGGGATACAAGGGAAGAGGACCCTTAGGCCAAAGGAATAGAGGCTTACTAGAACCCATTGAACCTACTTGGAGGGAAAAAGAAGAAAGATTCAGAGTAGGTTACCAATACAAAGGCGAAAGCTCCAGCCTAATGCAAGATTTCTAGCCTCAAGTAAATGCCTTAGAATCTGATGGAGATAGTGATGACTCCTAAGATTATGAGTGGGACACCCTATCTAATGAACCATGTCAAGACAAAGAAGTAGTCACAATACACATGTATGAAAAGATCCCAAGGCAAGAAACTCAAGTCAATGAAGAGCCTAATATACAAGGTCTTAACATAGGACAAGCATATACAAGTCCACCATGGATAGATACATTTTGGATGCCTTCAGAGGAGGGAGATTCAAATGTTAGTTTTAATCCGCTCATGGCTTTTCCCACGCTATTTCCCGTAGAATTCAATGAGGACTCAAGTGAAGGGGATTTCAACCCTTCTTCCATGGACCATCTTGAGGAAGCGCATGTCATAGATCTAAATGATACAATGTACAAACCCTCAAATGAAGTCATGTCCATAAACCAAATTGATGAAAACTTGTCCAATGAAACCTTATCCTTAATAAATCCCCATCTTATTGATTGGGACCAAACCAAGCCGAGTGACTTGCTTTACTTCCCAAATGACCAAGTAGCAAACCAATACCTTAATGTGGTTGAGCCCTCTTTCACCAATGAATTCAAATTGAACATGATAGAATTAGTGAGGGTTCAATCTCTTAGTCAAAAGCAAAAAATGAAAAAAAAATAAGAAAAAGAAAAGTTCTAGTGCTGAAAACCATTATGTGGCAGCATTAGAACCCAAAAAAGTAAAGATAAAAGACATTTCCTTTGGTGAAAACCCAATTGTGGCATCAAAGGAAGAGAGATTGGATACTCTACCAGAGCATGAGGAAGAAAGGTCACCTATACTCATAGAGCCGACAGAAAAAGTTAACATTGGTACGGAAGTAGATCCAAAATTTATACACCTGGCAGCATTACTCACACCTCTAGAAAGAGAGGACTTCATCAAATTTTTCCAAGAGAAACAAATAAACTTTGCATGGTCATATGTTGACATGCCTGGGTTAGATCCTGACTTTATAATGCATCATCTGAATGTTAGACCAGGGGTTAAGCCCGTTAAGCAAAATTTGGGGAAGATGCACCCACACATAGCTCTTTTAGTAAAGGCAGAATTAGAAAAGTTGTTGAAAGTGGGATTCGTAAGGGCAATTGCTTACGCCAAATGGATATCTAACATTGTACCAATCATTAAACATGACAAATCCATTCAAGTATGCATGGATTTTTGAGATCTAAATCTTGCTTGTCCTAAGGATGATTTCCCACTTCCGAGCATTGATGCAATAGATGACTTGACAGCAGGTCATTCTATGTACTCCCTAATGGATGGGTTTAGCGGGTATAATCAGATCAAAATTGCACCTGAAGACCAAGAGAAAACTACCTTTACTTGCCCTTGGGGCACTTTTTGTTGGAATGTCATGCCCTTCGGCCTTAAGAATGTCAGAGCTACATATCAAAGAGCCATGACAACTATCTTCCATGACATGATGCATACATTCTTAGAAGGCTATGTGGATGATATATTGGCAAAGTCCCACAAAAGAGAAGAACACCTCCAAATTTTGAAAAAGATATTCATTCAGTTGGAGCAATTCAAAGTCAGATTAAACCCAAAGAAATGTGCCTTTGGTGTCCAATCTGGCAAGTTATTAGGCTATATAGTTTCAGCCAAAGGAATTGAAGTGGACCCAGAGAAAGTACAAGCCATAATGGATATGGAGATACCAAAGAACATCAGCCAAATGAGATCCTTACAAGGCAAAATACAATCCATAAGGAGGTTTATTTCTCAATTGGCTGAAAAATGTCATTCCTTCACCAAATTGCTACATAAGGATACTATATTCATGTGGGATGCCAAATGTGATCAAGCTTTCACATTGTTGAAGACCTATTTGATAAATCTGCCTATTCTCATGCCACCAATCAAGGGCAAAGCATTTCTTTTATACATATCTGCTACTGAAAAATCTCTAGGAGTGCTTTTGGTGCAAGAGGATGAACAAGGAAAGGAAAGAGTTATCTACTATTTGAGTAGGACATTGATCAAATATGAACTTAACTACACATTCATGGAAAGGGTTTTCCTAGTAGTTGTATTTGCATCTCAAAAGTTGAGACATTATATGTTGATGCATAAGGTCAAGCTAATTGCCAAAATTGATCCTCTCAAATATTTGTTAAGTAAAACTGCCTTAATAGGTAGGATAGCCAAATGGGTTATGATATTAAGTGAATTTCACATTGAGTATGTCAATAGAAAGGCCATAAAAGGGAAAGTGATAGTAGATCACTTAGCTAAAAACCCCATGACTTCTACACAAACTATCCAAGTGGAATTTCTGGATTCTGCCATTGTAAACATAGAAGCAAAAATGTGGAAGTTATACTTTGATGGCTCCTATACTCAAGGATGTTATGGGGCCGGCATACTATTGGTCACTCCTCAAGGTTACACCATTCCTAAGTCCTACAAGCTCTTGTTTCCATGCACAAATAATATAGCAAAATATGAGGCACTAGTCATAGGCATCAAAATGGCCTTAGAATGGAACATCACGAAGCTACAAATTTATGGAGATTCTCAACTTATCATCAATCAAGTCAATAATGAATGTAACACTAAAGATGAAAAGTTGATGCCATATAAGACCATGATTGATGGATGGAAGAATTACTTTGCCTTGATCACTTTTGAGCAGATTCCTAGAGAGAAAAATAAAGCAGCTGACGCCATGGCCACCTTGGCTTCCTTGTTACAAAAACTTGATCAAAATGAGAAGTACGAGTTCTTGGTGGAAGAGTTGGTGAAACCGGTATTCAACCTTCCCAAAACTCAAATTGTTGCCCTATTACATGGACATGAATCCCCTTGGTACGGCCCTATATATGCATATCTCAAAGACCAAGTGCTACCCTTAGACCAAACCCGAGCTCAAAAATGAAACTTTATATGCCAATCATCTCGTTACATAATCCTCTCAGAAACATTGTATTGTAAGGGTCTTGATGGGATGTTACTTAGGTGTCTAGAAGAAGAAGAGTCTAGATTAGCTTTGCATGAGGTTCACGAAGGCATTTGCGGGTCACACGCAAGCGGGTTAAATCTAGCTAAGAAAATCCTTCACTTAGGGTATTTCTAGAAGACATTAGAAAAAAATGCTTGCCACTTTGTCAGGATATGCAAAAAATGTCAATATCATGGTGACATGATACATGCAATAGCACAGGAATTGTGCCCATTTGTTACACCTTGGCCTTTCTATCAATGGGGGTTTGATCTAATTGGCATCATATACCCACCTTCTTCAAATGGGCATAAATATATCATAACAGCAACATAATATTTCACTAAGTGGGTCAAAGTAGTTCCTTTGATCATAGCCATGGGTAAGCAAATTTCCATGTTCATCTTGAACCACATCATTTGCAGATATGGCATTCCTCATGCCATCATAATAGATAATGGAAAACAATTTAAAAACAAGGACGTGGATGAACTTTGTGCTACATTTCATATCACTCACCACTCCTCATCAATCTATTACCCTCAGGGAAATGGGTAAGTTGAAGCCACGAACAAGAATATCTTGAAAATCTTGAAGAGGTCGATTAATAAATTGGGAAGGGATTGGCATGTACAAATTAATCCAGCATTATGGGCCTATAGAATGAGCATTCAAACACCTATGGGAGCCATGCCATTTTCATTAATCTATGGTGTCAAAGCAGTTCTACCATTAGAGGTTGAAATCCTGTCTCTATGAGTTTCATTACAAGGATTGATCACAGATGAGGACTATAGAGTCGCTAGACTTCAATAATTGGAGTTACTTGAAGAACATTAAACACAAGCTTATGAGCACCTGAAAGTGTACCAAAATAGAATCTCGAGGAACTATAATAAACATATAAAACTGAGAGTCTTTCAGGTAGGAGACTTAGTGTTACGAGAGAACCCAAAGAATTAGGTTGAAAGAGAGAAGAAAGTCAAATGGGAGGCTAATTGGCTTGGCCCATTCATCATAGTGCCTTTATTTGGCACAGGAACCTATAAGTTATCAGATTGTGAAGCAGAGGAACTCTAGGAACCCATCAATAGCATTCATCTCAAAAGGTTCTACACATGAGGGAAACAAAAGAGTATAAAGAGTATCAAATGAGGAGCATCATATTTATTGCACATAGCAAAAGAGATCTTGAAAAATACAAAAAAATTGAAAAAAAAAAAAGTGCCTTGGTGAAAATCTAGCAATAGGTGCCTTGGTAGCAAAAAAGAAAAAGATCCAGAAGGTGAAAACTTGGTAAACAAGCACCTTTTGTTCCCTTAAGTTTGTCTTTCCTAGTCATATATGTCCATATTGCATTTCCACCATCCCATTTGTACAACTACCATTGCATTCATCATTTGTACAGTCATAATAAAGACATTTAGTCACATTGTTGCATTTCCTACTAGCCCTAAGTTTGTCGAACGATCCCATTTATCACTTGGGGGTAGAAGAGGATTGGAAACTTGGTACCAAATGGATTCAACAAGTGCTACAATTAGCCATGTTAGAGAGAGATTTATCAGAGTTTCAGAAGAGTGGAAAGTTATTGAACCTTTGATGGACATCATTGGTCAAACCCTAAGTATTCAATCCTACAACATGATCCTTGAGCCTACATTGACTTTATAGTTCAGGATTAAAAATTGACAAAACACCTTAAAGATCAGAATGCTTGGAAATACTTTTTGAAAATCAGGAAACATTGCAAGACACTAGAAACTTTCTTTTGATAAATCTTTAGGAAATTGACTTGTTATCATATCTTTTGAGCTATTCGATGATGTCTCAACTAGATTAGCCATGATAAAGATGTGATATTTTATTTCCTTTGAGTGATTGTTTGGAGGAAGATTCATCAACTTATGAGAGTTTGTCTAACGACGTGGTCATTAAAGAACCATCAAGGACTATCTCATAAGAGGATGGATTGACCTTTGCTTGTTTACGCAAATGGATCCCTTGGCTATTTAGATCTTCTATATCTTAATACCAAAAAATCCACTTGCAACATTGAATATGTTGACACCGGTATTTAGACTCCCATAGTTTGGTCATCCAACTAGTGAGGGTTGTACTTGGTTCAAAAGGGAGGTTACCAAAAAGTGATAAAAAGCGGTATTCATATCATCATGATGTGGTCAGTGATGATTGTACTAGCTTTTCAATCCCAAAATGCTCAATGATGAAAATTTATCCTCATGGCATTTATTTGCTAAAAGCTGGTGACACTTAGGTTGCATTGCATTATCATGTTGGATTAATTACATTATCATGTTAGATTAAATGCATTTGTTTGTGGTTAATTTTCCAAGGGCAAAAGGGGATACATCAATAAGCTTGGTTAGTCAAAACATTAACAAAATGTGGGATTCCATCAAATGTCTTACTCTTGATCAATCAAAACTAAAAGAAAATGAGATTATCTTTTGCATCTTTTGCATAGCATTAATCATTAATCATTATCCATATTCCAGAAAAAGAGAAAAACATCCATACATCATTTGCATACATCTAGTTAAGGATAGAATTGCATTGGCACTGAAAAATTCAAAAAAACATAAGGGGCATTTCCACATGCATTTCCATAAACCACTTTGCATTCATTATCCATATACCAAAAAAAGAGAAAAACATCCATACATCATTTCATCATTTATCTATATCATAAAATAAGATAACTCCATCCATAGCATAAATCAAAGTAAATGCATAACACATCATATAGCTGCATAAAAGATAATCTCATAAACAACTCATCAAGGAGAACCAAGGAGTATATCATCATATATCATCAAAAACATGTTCATCAATGATCCATCAACTCAGTATATCAAGATACAATGTCATACAAAAGAGGTACATCAAATAGTCTGATCAATCAAAAACATGACATGTGATACAAGTACATCATCCATGAGTGAATCTATCATCAAAGTAATCAAGATCCTGTAGGATCATATCCATCTAGATCTCTACCATCCTATGGGGGAGGAGCCTGAGAAGTGCTTGCTTTGCTCTGTCTCTACACTATAGCTGACATAAATTGCTGCATTAAGGCGACAACCTGATCTAAATTCCCAACAACACTAGACATATATGTCCTCAAAGACTAAACCTCTCGTACTACAGCACCTATAGTAGGAGCATCCTATGAACCCTATCCATGATCCTGTGGCTATTGATCCTATATAGGCACCTATTATGCTAGAACCTAATCCTGTTGTGTTGAATCATCATCATGCTGAGCCAAGGCTACTCTCTGCAACTATACCAAAGGATCCAATCCACCAGGAATCTACCTAGCCACATCAACATGAGCCTATCTCTATCATCTTTGATGTCTATGAACTCTCTATTGTCTATCTGCTCTAGGTTGTCTATCAAGTGCATCATCATGATCCCTAGCATGATCTCTATCCCTCACATGACCATGTCTCACTCATCCTCTATCAAAAATAATAGGAGGATCTCTCCTCCCTCCTCATCTTCATCGTCTACCACCACCACCTCCATCACCCTGACCCGGGATAGGCTTTGCTAGATCAGTGAACTGAGTAAACCTGTTACAAGCCCACCAATCAGAAAACTCATGAGACATACCTACATCAGCAACACCAAAAATCATCTCCCATCTACAATAAGCCATATCAGCAATCTGATCTAAAGCAAACTCATAATCAATAAGAGGACCCCACATAGATCTCTCTACCTATACCTGAGCATATAATGTTGTACCCTGTAACATATCATGTGTCCAGCCATACTATCTAGAAACTCTACCAAAGAAGAAGCGCTCAATAGTGGTAGTAGTGTGACCAATCATCTAGTGAGGAGAAAACATATATGGTAACTCATCATCATCATCCCTCCATAACTTGCAACCCCTGTATGGTCTCCATAAAACTTGATCTAGATCATCAATCTATCATCGCCAGAACTCCAGATGACCCAAATGATGTTGTATAACGATCCCAGTGTATAGAAAATCATAGGGAAAACCTCAAGGTCGAACCCTGTCATAAATAGGCCTAGTGATGGGAAGATGCTCCCATATCCACAACTGAAGAACTACTGCACCAGCTGACAACGATGCACTCACTCGATAGACCACCTCATGCAAATCATGATATAACTATGCAAGGATGTAGGACCCCCAATCAAAGCGTCAAGGATGAGAAAGCAAATCCTCCAATATCCGACCCCATCCGACAGAAAAACCATGACCTCGTCGATCGGGAAGCTAGTAAACCGCCAATCAAAGCACCCAGTACTGCTGGCAAGGTAGGAAAGGAAGCAAACTAATCGGTAGATAGTAGAATCATAATACACTACCTCTCCCCTGCATGAGATACGTAGTAATCAATACACATCCTCAAGTGTGATCACCATCTCTCCATAAAGTAAATGAAATGTGTTGTGATCGGAGTACCATCGCTCCACCACTACAGTTAGTAAACCATGGTTCAACTGGAACCATGGTAGATCAAGCAGAAAACTCAAACCACACAACTCAATCATGCGAAACTCGGCATTTTGTAAGAGTCTGGCCCAAATCAATGACCCAAGAAGCCACTGTCCGGATGTATAACGTAGGGAAGTTTACCTATTGGCAAAGCAAAGGGAATCATATCAGTATACCATATCAAGGAATTATCTCAAGTCAATCAAGTTTTTCAAAAGAATCAAGCAATCACACCAAGTACCATTGTTCATTTCTCTGTGTCCTGAGAATGAAATAGCAGTATCAAATCATATCGATTTTCACACTGATTGATTTATCCTATCAATATCCTATCCTAATCAGATTGACAAATCACATTTTGGTAATACTATCCTGATATCCTAATCCATTTGTTTTGTTGAAAGCAACAGACCTAATCTACTCATTCGACTCGAGCATCGAAAGTCATCAAATTTATCATCAAACACAATCAAGTACAAGTGTGAAAAAAAAAAGTATAGAAATTTTTTTCAAAAGTCTACAGGTGTGATTTTTATCAGCCTAGGCGACATTCCTCCTAAGCAACAAAAAAAAGTGGTGAAGTGACATTATTTCGGTGTTAGGTGATAGTTCTTATGCTACGTGACACTGAATCATGCTAGGTGACAACAAAAGGTGGCCTAGGTGACAGTAAAATTTCTAAGGTTTCCTAAGCGATAGCATATATGAAAAAGGGCATTTTGACCTAGTTGTACGCATGAGTATCCTATTCTTAGGCAAGGTTGAAATCTTGTCAGGTGGCATTAAACTACACAGAAGTGTGAAAGGAAAGTGTGGATGCAACACTTAAAGGGTCTAAGCGACAGTAAAATATTTCTAGGCATGATTTTGCAGATTCAACGCAACGATTAAACAAGAAATTGCAATAAATGCTAATAAATGAGCAATAAATGCAAAATAGAGGTTAGAAATAATTTACAAGAGGTCCATACTCAGGTGGCCTCACATATCTCCGACATCTCTCGAATTGATGCTCTCGAATAGGGACAACCATCTCAAAATGCACCGCAGGATCAGAGCAAAATCACCAAAGAGAAAAGTAAAAATGAATAGTAAAACAAGGTTTTTCAACCTATTTAAGCTATTTTGACCTAATTTTGGAGGTGAAAATTGGCTTAGACCTATATATTGCTATATCAAAATAACCGGGGCATCCTTTAACGCATCGCATATCATCAAATTTTCAGAAATGAAAACATATTCAATGAATCAAACATCATCAAAATTTTCAAATCAAATGATTAATATGTTTTAATTTCTGAGGGGGCATCAGGGTATCAAAATCAAATTGAAATCAAACATCATGAAATCAGTGGGGCATCACAAAAAAATTTGTATCAGCATCAGTATCATATCATATCATATCAGAGGCAGCAATCATATCATATCAGGGACAACAATCAACCAGTATCAGAGCCATATCAGGGAATTAGCAATCGGGACCTAAAAGTGATCAGGACTCAAAAGAATCTTTGAATTAATGTTCTTCGCACATCAATTCAAAGAGGGGCATTTGTAGACACGCAAAATTGGACAAGTGCTTTTAAATTGCAAAAATCAATAAAATGGCTTAAAATCATCAAAATGTAATAAAAGGGATCAAATCAATTAAGAATGGACATAATTAAATAAAGTTGGACAAAATCAATAAAGCAAAGGAAAAATCAAATAAGGATGTTAAATAATTAAATAAAAGCTTAAAGGGGTGAAAAACACTACATAATTGATTTTAATCAATTAATTGTATAGTTGTTTAAATCAAAAAATCAAAATGAACCTATTACCCTTACATGGCTAAATTTAATTAATTAATTGAATTTAATAATTCCTAATTTCTTTCAACAAAGTTGAGAGCAACCAATAAGAATTGAGGACAAAAAGACATAAATCACTCAAACCTTTAAAATGTCCAAAGCTTTGAGACTATTTAAAGGATTGTCCCCTCATTGTCCCCCCATTTATGAACAAAGAAAAGTATTTGACTCAACCAAGGGATAATCATGATTACTTCACTCCACCCCCTACCCTTGGGAAATTACTATAAATATGAAGCATTTTGAGAGCAATTATCATCTTAGAACTTCATTTACAAAGCATTGTTACTATAGGCAATTAAGAGCATTCTAAGAGCAATTAAGAGCATTTAGAGCAATTATCATTGTAATTTTGTAAATTTGAGCTAGATTAAGCATGGAATGAGCATTGTAGAAGCATAGTAGAAGCATAATTTCTCATTTTAGAAGTGTCACTAGTGAGGATTTGAGCTGAGAGATTCACTTACCACCTCTTTCTAGAGAACCATGAGATGTTATAGATCATAGTTTCAATTCTAATTAGATTTGCATTGTATTTACTTTCGATTGTTGCTATTAGATCTTAATTTCATGAAGGTGATATTCATCATCACACAATTGTCACTTTCACTTTTCACTTTTTCCTCTTTGACTTCTTCTTCCTTTCAGGATGTATGTCCCCATCCGCGAGCATAGATTTGAGTGATGTTGTTGATATCAAGGTCTACCTAGCTCTGGACCTCCGATGAGTGCCTAAACTTCCTCGTTTTGTCGATTTATGTATTTAATTTCAAAAAAATTGAATTTTTCTTGTAGAAACCCTCTTTTTTTCTATTTTTCAATCCAAAGAGTGCTTTTGCCTAATTAAACAGCGCTTTCACCCTCCAAGTTGTGCTTTCACAATTTTAAGGTGCACTTCTGCATTCTGATTGTGCGCTTTTTCGCGCTAGGTTTTGGCCCTAAACCACTTTTACCTTGTTAAAGTGCACTTTTGCTCTTGTTTTTCACTTTTACCTTTTTAAACAGTGCTTCCAATATTTTTAATAGTGCTTTTGAATTATTTGGGTGCTTTTTCCTATTTTTCCACTTTTAAGCCATTAAATTACATTTTTACATATTAAAACAACGCTTTTGCATTTGTGCACTTTTGAAACTTGAAATAGCACTTTCACTTAACAAAAATAATTTCTATTTGATTAAGTCCACTTTGCGTTTGTTCTAACATTATCAATCAATTGATAGGTTAAGTTCCCAAATTTGATGCCTTTAGCAAGTTGTAATATGTCAGTATGAGTTATTTATCATTTGAATATTTCTCATCAATCTAGATTCTAATGGTGGATGATGATAAATTTTCCATTCTATCTGAGTAGAAACATGAAAACTGATTGTGGTTTGATATTTTGAAAAAAATTTATTGACTTTAAATGATCCAAATAATAATTGATTTCAATTCTGATGTGATTGAACTTGTTTTTATAGGAGATCCTTGGGTCCTTGCATTTTCATGGTTTTTATCCTCTATCATGGAGCATGATTTATGATCTCAGTGCGACGGATCGTTGCCATATTAGTTCTTGTGGCCTATCGTTCTTTCTCCATCTTCCTTGATTCTGAGTGAATCGGGGTCTTCTCACCGCTATGGCTGAGTGTTGGCACTCAGACCATAATACTTTTCATTTTCCATTAGGGGAGATGACTATTACTCCCGAGGATGTTTATCGGATCCTCCACTTACCTACTCATGCTGAGCTAGTTTATTACGACTCTTTGTATGATGGAGTAGCATGTCGGTGAGTATTTGGTGATCGTACTATTTGTGATCAACATATTCAGTGGGCTCAGTTCATTTCCTTTCCTGTATTGCCAGCTATTCTAGGTACTTTGATTGGAGGTTTCCTTCTCCCTGACAAACGTGGGCATGGGTTTGCTATCAGTTGGGGTCCCATTCTCGAGGATCTGATGGCACATCCTTGTCGCTTTGACTGGGGTTCTTGTGTGCTAGCCTAGTTATATCATGAGTTGCATATAGTAGTATATAAACATTCTACGACACTTATTGTAGGTGCGATCCTTCTTCAATTATGGACCTGGGAGCATATCACAGTGACACATCCTATTACTGCGCAAGATCGTCAACCAGGTTGGCCATTTTCTTGGATGTACGGTGGTATTATCATCCAAACCCATATGGGTAAATTGGATTACTGGCGATGGGTCCTTGATGACATAGACACTATTATATGGAGGCCATATCTTGGTTGTGAGGCTTGGCTAGAGGATGATGGTAAGATTCCTTACATGTTCTGCCCCCGATGGATGATCGGGCGTTCCACTTATACCATTGAGAGATTCTTCTTTTGATGAGTTTTTCATCAGTATAGACGTACTCAAGATATGCCACAGGGAGTAGCCATGTATGCTTGTGTATAGGCCGATAGATCATTATGGGGCCCATGTGTAGATTATAGGATAGTTGTGTGGGAGATATGAGAGATTGGGTATCATCCTTGGTCTCCTAGATCACATGTGATGGATGCAGGTATTACTAATGATTATGGTGCTTGGCTTCTACACTATCATTTCCCTATATTTACCGATCCTGCGGAGAGAGGTCCTACCATTGAGGAGTTATCAAATGGAGATGATGGTGGTGCAAGAGATGATGCTAGTGGTGATGATGGGGATGATGGTAGAGATGATGGTGGTGTTGGTAGGATCAGGGGATGGCATGGATGATGGGGTCATCGAGGGGCTAGAGCAAGTAGAGTCTGTATGCCAGTGATTGCTACTGCTCCTATTCCTCCTAGGGGTAATGATTAGGTGAGGGGTCGTTAGGTTGACAAATTATTACATCATGTTTCCAGGGATCCAGCAAATAGACCTAGAGTCAGGCGGCAAAGGGATGTTGATGCAGATGCACAGGTGTTACTTGATCAGGCATAGGGTCCTCCTGCTCAGTAGGTTATTCCTCTGGTTGTTCCATAGGTTCAAGTAGCTTCTTCTTTTGCTTTTGTTTCAGCTTCTATGCCATCTTCATCCTCACATCCTTCTTCTTCAAGTTTTGTTCCATTATTGGGTGTTCTCTCTTCGTCAATGCCTTATTCTTCTATTCCTCCTCCACAAACTTCTACAGCACAGACTCCTACCCCAGCCTCAGCATCAGATGTTGTATCCCTACAGACTCAGATTTCAGTAGTGCAGCAGCAAGTTTCTCAATTAAGCTCGATGATGCAGACTTTCATGGCTACTATGTGTCAGCGTGGTTTACAGGCTAGTTCTAGTCAGCCTCCAGATAGTGCTCCTGGTCCTGATGGTCCTGATGGTACCGATGGTGTTGGTGACTCAATTTTTTGAGATATCTATGATTTATATGAGTTGATATACATGATCTTTCTCTTTGTTGTTATCGAGACCTTGGACTCTTGTTGTATCTTTTTTGATCGATTGATGTTGCTTTTGTTGATACTCTGATAGTTTGATGGACATTGATATTTGGATATTGCTTTTATGATAATTCATTTTGACTTTGATATCTTGTTGATTTCATGATGATGGTACCATGGACTCTAATATTCTCTTTGATATATTTCACTATATATGATGTCATCATATGTTGGATCTCTCTTTCAGGTGTTTTGCATGATATGCAAATCTATATGACTCTATCTCCTATATGCTTTGTTTTATGCTTTTTAGAATGCAATTTTCCAAATGTATGCCTATGTTCTATTGATACTTAAATGATTGTCTTATGTATGACATAGAATAGATGAATGCAATGTTAATGATTAATGATATTGTGTGTATGCAATGAATACATGTAGGACGTTAGATGGATAATGAATATTTGATCTAATGGATGTCTTTCTTTTGATATGCAATGTGATGGATCTATGTAATGATGCAATGATCTTTTAATGATTAATGATATATGCAATATGTTTGAATGATACTATCATGGACGATATGCATTTAATGAATTGATATTTAAGAATGCGCTTTGTTTTTGTTTTGATTTTTTATTTCGAACACACTCAATCTGATATAGTTGTTTTTGATAATCCTTTGATTTTTTATTTGAGTACACCCCCTTTTTCTTTTCCTCTTGAAAATTAAGCTAAGAAAGGAAAATCAATATATAATGCATTTAATCTAAGATGTATGCAGCTAACTGTCATTATTCAAAATTTGGAGCTTATAATCATCATTGAGCATTTTTGGGATCCTGTCTTAGTACAACCATCACTAGTTCAACTATGATGATATGAATACTTTTTGCACCTCTTTCTTTGCTTTCCCTTCTCTCTTCGGTATGACTATCATTGATTGAAGCCAATCATGAGAGTGTGAAAATTGATTTTGTCAAATTCTATGTTGCAAGTGGATTTTGGTATTATGACATTGAAGATCAAAATAGCCAAGGTATCCTTTTGCGCAAACAAGCAGAAATCTCAGTTTCATCCTATGTACCAGTCCTCGATGATTCTTTGATGATCATGTCCTTAGAAAAATAATACATGATTTAAAACTTTGATTTTAAGACAGTCATTCAGAAATCAACAAAAATATCATCCTTTCATCATAGCTTGTCTAGTCTAAAACTTTCATCGATTCGCTAGAAAGACATGATTTCATCAATTTAGTCAACACTTAGAAAAATTTCTTGCAATGTTTTTCAAATCCATATTTCAAGTGTAGTTCCATCCATTTCATACTTTTAATCTTGATAAAGATAAGGTCATGTAAGATCTTGGATCAAATTTTGCATTTGGCTCAAATTGGATTAGAATGTAGATTTGATTAAGTGTTTCTCTTTCAAATTTGATGAATTGATTCCATGATTGAATAAAGCTTGATTTTGATGAATCCTTTCTCCTTTTGAGTAGATTGCCCCCAGTTTGAGATAATTTTATTTGTGGGACTTAGGACAATTTGCAGATTAGGTGATCAAAATCTTAAGGTACTTGCAAATGCAATTGTGGGGTTTTATTATGCAATATATACCAATGCTGGTGAATGCAATATTTACAAGGTGACCTTCTAGGCATGTGACTGACTTGGACTTTCAATGGCACTTGTTTACCAAGTTTTCACCAATTGAATAGATCTTTCTCTTTTTTCTATTTTTAAAGCTTTTTTCCTTTTTTTGCTACAAAGGTGCCTATTTGCGAGGTTTTCACCAAGCCACTTTTTTCTCTTTTTTTTTGTATTTTTCTTTTTTTCATATCTTCGAGGTGCATATTTGCTAGGTTTTCACCAAGACAACATCTTTTTGAGGATCAAATATGAATGTTTTTGGTATTTCTCCATGCTCAATTTTCCACAGTTTTTGATATTTTCTGCTTTTCAATTTTTTTGGGTATTTTCAAGATCTCTTTTGACTATATACAATAAATATGATGCTTTCCATCTGATACTCTTTATGCTCTTTTATCTACCTCATATATAGAACCTCTTTAGATGTATGCTGTTAATAGGTTCTTGCAGCTCTTCTCCATCACAATCTTCTAATTTGTATGTGCCAGTCTCAAAAGAAGAAGTAATTATAAAGGGTCCTAACCAGTTTGCTTCCCATTTTCCTTTCTTTTCTCTTTCTGGTTGATTTTTGGGATTCTCTTGCAAAACTAGGTCACCTATTTGAAATGTTCTTGACTTGATGTGCTTATTATAAGTCCTTGACATTCTATTTTGGTGTACCTTCAAATGATCAAATGCTTTCTTCTATTTCTCATCTAGAAGTTCTAGTTCTTGTAGCCTAGCAACTCTATAGTCTTCCTCACTTATCAAACCATGAAGAGATACCCTTAAGGATGGAAGTTCTACCTCTAAAGGCAAAACCACTTCCATTCCAAAGACTAAGGAAAAAGGTGTAGCTCCTATTGGTGTTCTTATGCTTGTTCTATAAGCCCAAAAGGTTGGGTTTATTTTGATGTGCCAATCTCTACCTGAATTATCCATCGTTCTCTTCAATATCTTCAAGATGTTTTTATTTGTTGCCTTGGCTTGTCCATTACCTTGAGGGTAATAGATGGATGAAGAATGATGAATCATGTGAAAATTTGTGCATAATTCCTATAAGTATTTGTTTTTGAAATGCTTTGCATTATCCGTTATGATAGCATGAGGTATGTCATATCTACAAATAATGTCATTTAGGATAAACAAAGATATATGCTTTCCCGTTGCATTTGATAAGGGTACAACTTCCACCCACTTAGTAAAGTATTACATTGTCATGATGATGAATTTATGACCATTCGAGGATGGTGGATAAATCATGCCTATTAAATCTAGACCCCATTGATAAAATGGCCAAGGTGTTGTCATCAGATGAAGCTCTTGTGCGGGCACATGTATCAAGTTTCCATGGAACTGACACTTTCTACAAGTTTTGGCAAAGTTACAAGCATCTTTCTCCATCGTAGGCCAAAAATATCCTATCCTAAGAAGTTTCTTAGCTAGGGTTAATCTGTTCAAGTGTGATCCACAAATTCCCTCATGGATTTCTCATAAGGCTATGTTTGATTCCTCTTCTTCTAGACATCTAAGGAGCATTCCGTCTAAACTCTTGTGATACAATGTTTCAGAAATTATAGTATATCAGGCGGCTTGGCGAATGAAGCTTTTCTTTTGATTCCTGGTTTGGTCTATGGGAAGAATTTGATCTTTTAAGTAAGTGTAAATAGGTCCATACCAAGGTGATTCATGTGTAGTTAGCAAGAAAATGGTATAAGGGTGGGTAGGGTCAAATGTGGGTTGATCCACTTCTTCTACCAGGAATTCATATCTAGCACTCTGGTCAGGCATTTGTAGAAGTGAAGACAAAGTTTCCATTGCATCTGCTGCTTTATTCCTTTCTCTTGGCACATGCTCGAATGTAATAAGAAGGAAGTACTTCTTAAGAATTTCCACCATGTTTTTATAAGGTACCAATTTGTCATCCTTTGTTTGATATTCTTCATTAACTTGATTAATGACTAATTGTGAATCTCCATAAACCTTTAGTTCTTTCACTTTCCATTCTAGTGCCAACTTTATTCCAATGACCAAGGCTTCATATTCAGCTATATTATTGGTGCATGGAAATAAAAATTTATAGGACTTGGGAATAGTAGATCCTTGAGGAGTGATTAGAAGTATGCCTGCTCCTGACCCATGTTGAGTGTATGAACCATCAAAATATAGTTGCCTTGTTTTTGCCTCAACATTCACAATCTCTGAATCTGGGAATTCCACTTGGATGGGATGATCATCTTGAAGTGGTGCTTTTGCTAACTAGTCAGCAATGACTTGTCCTTTGATTGATTTTCTATCAACATATTTAATGTCAAATTCACTTAACACCATAACCCACTTTGCTAGCCTTCCTTTAATGTTGTTTTACTAAGTAGGTACTTCAAAGGATCAATTTTGGCAATGAGCCTTATCTTATGGGCTAGCATATAATGGCATAATTTTTGTGAAGCAAAAACCACAGCCAAGCATGCCCTTTCCATGAATGTATAGTTCAGCTCGTATTTGACTAGAGTCCTACTTATGTAGTAAATTGCCTTGTCTTTGCCTGTTTCATCTTCTTGTGCTAAAAGTGCCCCTAATGAATTCTCCATTGCTAAAATATATAGGATTAAGGGCTTGCCTCTGATAGGTGGCATCAATATTGGCAGGTTCATGAGGTATTTCTTTAATAGATTAAAGGCTTCTTCATGTAATACCCCAAAAATGGGCTATAGGTTCATTAACCTCCTACATCTTCAATTCGAATGAAATCGACATCAAAGTCTTAACCTAAGGCACATCTCCACATTATCGAATTTAATTGATTATCCTAAATTCTACATCAAGGAATATTCCTTGAATATTCCTAATTTATCATAATTATTCTTAATTTAATAATTATTTGGCAATAAATCTTATTTATCCTAAAGTTTGATTAATTGAATATTCTGAATATTTAATTAATCAAATTTAATACTGCCACTTAATTATTTAATTAGATTTAATTAAATTATTGCTAAATTGTATTATTTAATCTTGACAATAAATCTAAAATCTCATGACTAATTGATTAAATTCTTATTTAATTAGTTAATGTCATTTGTCAATATTTAATAATATAGTTTTGAATAAAAGTTTGATTTAATAATTGATTAACCCATAAATCAATTGTTTTAATTCAAAAATTAGTTAAGTGGAGAATAAATCACTTTATTTATTAAATTAATTCATATTAAATCATGCACAATCAGAAAAGCAGGCAACTAGAAATTAACAATCAATTTTAAAATTAAACTCAACATCTGATGATGAGTTAAAATTTGATCTAAAACTCTATTTTGAGTTAAACCCTACTTTTGCATGATTTTTGTGAGTTAATTATCTCTAATTTCCTGATAACTCAAAAATCAACCTGAGTTTATCAAGAGTGATTTATGGCTTTTCTCTTGCATCCTCAAAGCCCTGGATTTCTATAAAATCAAGGCTCAGCTCTTGATTTTCATAAAAACACTCGAATTTGCACAATTACTCTGGCGAATTGGTGTTGAAGGATTAAGCACTTGCGACAGGTGATTTGTGAGATCTTTCATAGTTGATCATTAACTTTTGCATAGTTTTATATCATAGATTTCATAATTATCTATAGCATTCTTATATTAAATCTGCATTCCATATAGCTTAGATTCATTCAGATTTCATATTATTGCATAGAAAATACAAAAATATAGCTTAATATGCATTCATAGTCTTTCATATTTTGCATTCAAATCATTCATTTAGGTGTTGCATTATCACTGGTCTCAGTTTGATCTAAGAGTATCATACTCACATCTACTAGAAGGTAGTAAATCATCTGGTTAGTTTAGTTTCAATTTCATTGCATGATTTTGGTTTTTGCTAACCTCTAATGTTTTACTAAAGTGTTGTGTCTACAGCTAGGTACAAAATTCACACACACATTTCTAGCACCCACCATGGGGCCCTGAAATGGGTTTCCATTCAATTTCTATCAATTTCTTGTCATTTTCTGGGTAAAACTGCGATCTTTTATTTTTTGTCTGTACATTTTTCGTATGAATTTTGTCAGAAAGTCATATTAGGATGTACCCACTATTGTACGATAGGTGATCTTATCAAGGCTCATATCAGAAGCTGCACATTTTCATTTGGAAGCTCAATTATCGTATGAGAAGACACCCATTGTCGTACGAGTTTCTTGACTGTCGTCTGGGAGGTAACCCACTATCGTACAAGTTTTGATACCAAAATTCAATTGTCATTTCAAAATTTTTGGTAGTTTTCAAATTTGATTTTCAGATTTGGACTAATAGCTAACCCTAACAATTGAAAATTTTTGTTTTTGATTAATATTTGTTGAATCTGATTGGAAAAAGTGCAACTAAAATTGCTAAAACAAGTAAAAATCTACTAAGCACGTTGCAAGGAATTCAGGTATTCTTCTCAAGCTGATAACATTTTGATTTGGATTAAAACAAACTTTCACGTGTCAAGCTTGTGTGACTTTTCTTGCTTTCATATCACAGACTTCATTTTGGGGCTATAAAATGAACATAAATTTTCTTTATGTATATCTATTACACATAGTAAATAGGCCCTATGAACACTATTTGTGGATGATCTCAAGAGAGTGGGCTTCTTCCACTTTTTCATGCATGCGAAGCTCTTCTTGACGAAGGATCCCCTTGTAGGTAGTGAGGTTACTGAGAGAATCTCATGTTCTACTAGATTCGTGTGTCTTCAACTTTTGATTGATACATCTCTCACTAAGGAGGTTGATAGATCATAAGCAGTTGACATCATAGATCTTTGTGAGATAATCTTGGTCTTAGCATGTCAGATTAATCTATCTGCTTTGTTTTGGTTAAAAGTGAAAAGGCTAGAGGACTATGCTCTACTCCCTTTTTGGGTAGTATCAGAAACTCAAATCCTTGAAACTGGAACCATTCTCCATGTGGTATTTTTTGTGAGTCACCTTTAGAGAGGGTTAACCATAGTGGACATTCCCTTAATTGGGTCAACCACATGGATGGAACCTCAAGCGATAATAGCCATTTTCGCCATGATTGCAGCAACCGCTATATAAATGTCCTTGTGGAGGAAATCTTCACAGGAAATTTTATTAGGCCATTGCTGAGGTCCTCTCCACTAGTTAGTGGGCTTCCAATTTCCTTGTGGTTGTTGCCATTAGTTTGGAAATTGTGACCATTGGGGTTGTTGTGGAGGATACCATTGATTCTGTTGATTATTTGGCCAAGCATTATTCCAAGTGGGTTGACTATACTGTGGAGGACTTTGGACATTCCAGTTTTGCCACTGACTATTATATGGACTTGAATTTTGTAATGGGTCTTGAGGCATACCTTGTCTCGTGGCCCATGGCTAGCATTGAGCAACAAAGAATACTTTCTCATTCTCTCTGTCTATCTTTAAGTATTCAATTGGAAGATGTTGATTATCCAGGTTTTTGACCAATTTGCACTGACAATCCTTATTTTGTTTGCGTTAATGAGGACAGTATTCAGCTAGATGCGTCTGCATGTTTCTTCTTAGCGGTCATCATGTCCAGGTGTGTAGCAACATCATTGATGATGTCTTTCTTAAAGTCTGATAATAGGTTTGAAATCTCCATCTTTGAAATACCAGAGCCGCTCCCTTTGGTCAGCACTGAGCGAAATCCCCTTCCTTTCTTGACCGCTACTCTAGAATAGTTCATACATATCTTTTGAAGGTCATCCTGGGAGGACTAAGATATATCACCTCCGGCCATGAGGTCCAGAGCTTCAAGACAATTTTCATTCACTCCTCTTAGAAAAATCAGCTTCTGTGAATCCTCCTGCAATGCATGTTGTGGGTTCTTTTGTAGACTAAATAAGAAGCATGATATTTAGTCCTCTAATGTCTCTTCTTCCCTTTGTGACATACAGAAGATGTCATCTCCTTTTGAATCACTTCCCTTGCTATAGTCTTTATACTTTCTTAGAAATAAATCTCTCATTCCATCCCAATTAGCTATTGCATTTGCTCCTAAGTCCATGAACCATCTGAGGGCTAACTCCTTTAGTGTTGTTGGGAATAGATTAAGCTTATGACTATTAGTATTATAGTCAAAAATTTGACACAGTATGTCAAACTTGAACAAAAAGGTGTCAAGATCCTCCGTAACAAGACCATAGAACTTTGGAAGTGCTGAAGTAGGTATGTTCTTGAGGTTAGGATTGTTAATAAGACTTGGAATTGGAAATGGAAATGTAGGAGATGCCATTACTAGAGGTGTTGGATATTGAAATTGTAGTAGGAAAGTATTGTTGACTGGAGGGTTTTGAGCAACAGGCGGTCCTGGAGTAGGATTATTATTATGAAAACTAGCTAATATTTCTGCAAAAGGACGGAGGTCAAATGTTTCTTGGGTTTCTTCTTCTTCTATTGAAGATGATGCTATAAACTCAGGACTGGCATCAAGAAATGGTAATTCAAGCTCTTCAAACTCTTCTTTTAGTTTAACAGGCTCCTTTGGAATAAATCTACCATGAGCATCTTGCCTTCTTCAATGCATGCAAGTAAGTTGATGACTTGTGAAGCAAGCTCACAACTTCTTGTATTAACTAAAAATAGGAAATTAATCTAAAAAATAAATGACTCATTGAGGTTCCTAGTTTGACACCATCCTCGGCAACGATGCCAAAAATGAACAGTCTCACAATAGGTAGAGATAATCATGCCATTGTCTTGATTAAGGGTAAGATATCTATGCTACGAATTACCCATCCCCATCATGAAATACATTTAGATTGTCAACCCAGGGACGTAGACTTGAAATGGGACAGCATAGTTTGTGCGCTAAGTTCTTTTAGGAGTAATAACACCTATGCTGGAGGAAGATAAAATGCATGAAAGGAATCTATGCTATTACTGCAGGAAAGTAAACACACTTGACTATTGAATGGAATTACTGCAAAAAACTTTTGAAATGAATCTAAGCCTACCTAATCAACTCAAAACATTCACTATACCCATTTCTACAAATGTTGCAAGAACAAACATAGTGTCAATGTTGTAGGAATAAAACAATAACTCTATTTGAAAATAGGAAAAGTATAGGAAGAAAATCTATTCTAACTTAATCTAATCCACCTTCCAAGTGGGCCCCCTTGGTTGGCTTCTACTAACTACTCAACACAAGAGATAATCCAAAATCACTCTTCCATTAAATTTTTCTTAACTAGTTACATAACAACTAAATAACTCATGAAGAACAAAAATAGAGCAACTTCCACTATACTGAATACATAATTCTATCTTTCTTCATTACCTATTAAATCAGTCAAAATCCCTTTATATCAAGGATTGACGCTTATTGAAAACATAACAGAAAATTCTCATTAAACCTCACCAAATATGGAGGAGATAAAACAACCACGACATAATACAATTACTGTTGACAACAGAATAACAGTTTTGAGGAAATATAGCAGGGCTAATTCCCTATATTCTCTAGAACAACAGCTCCTTCAAAGCTTGGCATATCCATCAAAATTATGTTGGATTCTCTTGCCATGGTTGGTCTTCTAACGCTCCTTCTTTAATGTAGATGCGCTACTCTTCATACCGCTTTGTGTTTACCTGAAAGGATAGTAACATTTGGTACACATATGCAAGTCAACATTTTCAACTCCTACTTAAATGTTAGAACATAGCTTGAAATAATTATATGAAGTACTACATTATATTTATAATAGTCAACAAAACATATCACTCAAGCTACCCATAGATTTTGTGGCTTTAGCTGTACTTGGCATAGGTTCACATAAGTATAAGTAATAAAATGTCTTGGAAATGTTTGTCAAAGTATCAACAAAATATAAAGATCATAAAAAAATTGAGGCAATAATTAGACTCATCAGCACCATTGACAAATGACAAACCATTACACATAGAGTTCCCTAATGAAGCAATCATGCACCTTACAACACATCCATGGAAGATGTATTTTAATGGATCATTTACATAACAAGGCTCAAGAGCTATATGTTTTTTCATCACTCCATGACGATACACAATACCGAAGGCATACAAGATGATATTTCCATGCACAAATAACATAGTGGAATATGAAGCCCTAGTCAATGGATTAAAGCTAGCAATAGAATGTAAAATCATTGAGCTACATATATATGAAGGCTCACAACTTATTATTAATCAGGTCAATGATGACTATCAAACAAAGGATGATAAGCTAATTCCATATAAGAGGATGGTGGATGACCTAAATAAATATTTTTTCTACGTCATATTTGAACAAATTCAAAGGTTAGAGAATAGAGCTACTAATGTGATGGCTACCTTAGCATCCATGTTATAACTAGAAGAGCATCAATTTCGCTATGATTTCCTAGTGGAAGAAATCCCATTTCTAGCCTATGACTTCCCTGATTCCCAAATGATATGCGCTATTGAAACCCAAGTATTATCTAGATATGCCCATATTTATTCCTATCTTAAAGATCAGACTCTCCCTAAAAATTATTCAAGAAATGAAAAAAGATGCCTCATAAGAGTAGCATCACATTATTTAATCATTGCTAACGACTTGTATAGACGTGCTCTAGACAGTATTCTACTTAGATGTTTATGAAATGAAGATTTAAGTCATGCGTTAAAGGAAGTACACAAAGGTGTGTATGGGTCTCACTCAAATGGATTTTTATTAGCCAAGAAACTCTTAAGAGTGGGATAATACTAGCCTACAATGGAAAAATATGTTATTAATTACACCAAAACATGCAATAAATGCCAAGTTCATGGTAACCTAATACATGCTCTAGCTAGGGAGTTAATTTCATTCATTGCACATTAGCCATTTCAACAATGGGCCTTTGATACAGTAGGACAGATTTATCCAAACTCATCCAATGGACATGAGTATATCATTATGAAAATTGAATACTTTATAAAATTGATTGAAGCTATACTACTAGACAATGCTATAGGAATCATTACGACAATTGAATACTTTACAAAATAGATTGAAGTTGTACCATTAGCCAATGCAATAGGAAAGAAAGTCTCAATGTTTATCTTGAGCTACATCATTTGTAGGTCAATTGTAAATAAAAATGAAGGGAAATTCAAAAAAAAGACATGGATGAATTATATCTTCAATTTAAAATCACTCAGCACTATTCCTCGATCTATTACCCTCAAGGCAATGGTCAAGTTGAGACATCAAACAAAACAATCTTAAATATATTGCATAGAATGGTCAGCAAATATAGAAGAGACTGACACTTGCAAATTAATCTAGTATTATGGGTATATCACACTAGTATTAGAACACCAACCGAAGAAACTCCTTTTTCACTGATATATGGGTCCAAAGTATTATTACAAATAGAAGTATTATTAAAATCTAGTCACTGATGAGGACTATAGAATCTTGTGATGAAAAGAGATAGAACTATTAGATGAGTGCAGATAAGAGGCGTTTGATCATCTCAAAGTTTACCAGAAGATAATATCTAGAGGTTACAACAAGAAAATAAAGCCAAGAACATTTCAGGTGGGAGACCTAGTCTTAAGAGAAAATTTGAAGAATCAACAACATCAAGAGCAAAAGGGAAAATTTGAACCCAATTGGTTGGGTCCCTTTGTCATCATAGCTTCATTTGGATCAAGATCTTATCAATTGGATACATTTGAGGGGGATGTCCTACTGGATTCAATAAATACTCTGCACTTGAAATAGTTTTATGTCTGACATTCTTGAGGAAGCACCTGTACAAAAAAAATTGATCTTGAAGAAATTCAAAAACAAAATATATTGATCCTAAACAAAAACAAAAAACAATGGAAAGCAAAAAATTCAAAAAAAATGGAAAATGTCCTAAAAAAATGTCCATCTTGGTGAAAACTTGGCAAATAAGCACCTTTGTGAATCAAAGAAAAAAGAGAAAAAAAGTAAAAGTACAAAAAATAATTGAAAAAGAGAAAAAGTATCTCGGTGAAAACTTGGTAAATAGGCACCTTGGTAGGAAAAAAATAAAAAATTGGTCCAAGTAGTGAAAACCTGGTAAACAAGCACTACTTTTAATCAATTCTCTATCTATCAATACAACGCTTGAGCACTTGGCAATCTAAAGTTCAATTTCTATATATCTTTTAGTCACTTTAGTGACAATCAAATCTAAGCCATGTTATCGAAAATATCTTATTCTCCTAGAATGGAATTTGTCTATACTAAAGTCCTATGAAAGTCATATTCTCATGGGGGAAGTGGTCATGGTCATGCGAGATGCAAGATCACCTGGTTGTCATTAGGACTCTATGCTACAGTGTCGGTTATCCCTAGTCTGCAATTGACATTAAACTACACTAACAAGTAACAAAGGTATTTCTTAATGCCACCAACCTAAAACAAAAATAATGTTTCTTAATACTTGGATCTAAAAAGTGTTCCTAAACACTAGTCATGGAGATAAAAGTGTTCCTGGTGCAGAGCACCTAGGACACCTCCATAGACCTAATAGAGGGAGACATAGGATAGGATATAAATTTGGATGCATTTGGGTCAAGCGATGTAATAAAGACCATTTGTAAGGTCAATTGGATCTAAGGTGATGTTATGAGCCTAGATGCCAAATTGAACCAAAGGTCTTAGTTAGGTAGAACATGTGATATGTAAGGGAATTAGTTTGATTTGGTCTTAAGATGGATATATTTGATCCATTTTGTCATGAGATAGGCTTAATAGAAGCATTTGAGCAAAAATGAAAAGTTGTTATGCAAAACTGAAAAGTTGCTCAACAACTTTTGAAAAGTTACTCAACAAAGTAAAAATGGTTTATAACCATTTAGAAGCTGGTTATAGCCATTTGTATGAGTCTATTTAGACATAGGTGGATCGTACATCCAAGGAGATGATAAATTGTACAGAGGATTGAAGGAAACTAATATTAGAACCCTAAAATTCTAGAATTTTCTCTGATTTTGTGTATGGTACGGATTTGTACGGTCTTGGAATGATGTAAATTTGTAAGTTTTAGATAGAGGAATTTGTCTTTTGTTAAATTATTTTGGTTTTAAGTATTTTGGGTTCCATTTGTGCAAGATATTTGAATTTAGGTGTAGACTGGTTTGTGAAGCCCTGAATTTGAGGGTTTTGGGGAAATGGCCCTCTAACTTGCAATTCCACTGTGGGATTTTCATGGCCCTCTAGAAAATGAAAGTTATGATAGTTCTCTTAAGGATTTGAGGGACTCGGGGCAAGGAGAGTTGGTTTGTTAATTTTCCAAGCCAACCCTAGGCTAAAAATCTCTGTGTTTAGCCAAGAAGGTGGAGAAGAAGTGGAGACAATCAGAAAATTGGACTTAATTAACTTGGTGAATGGAAGGTTTAGGTCATTTTTGGATAGTAGAAGAGGTCTGAGGCCTTGGGAAGTTTCTAGGAACCCATCCACTCACATTTTCTTAGTTATCCATGCCTAAACATGAGCTTAGATGCCAAATTGAACCAAAGGTATTAGTTAGGTAGAACAAGTGATATATAAGGGAATTAGTTGGATTTGGTATTAAGATGGATAGATTTGATCTATTTTGTCATTAGATAGGCTTAATAGAAGCATTTGAGCAAAAATGAAAAGTTTTTATGCAAAACTAAAAAATTGCTCAACAAAGGGTAAAATGGTTGATAACCATTTGGAAGTTGGTTATAGCCATTGGTATGAGTATATTTATACATAGGGGGATCGTACATCCAAGGATATGATAGATTGTATGGAGGATTGAAGGAAACTAATATCAGAACCCTGAAATTCTAGAATTTTCTCTGATTTTGTGTATGGTATAGATATGTACGACCATGGAATTATATAAATTTGTAAGTTTTGGATAGAGGAATTTTTATTTTGGTTTGAATTGTTTTGGGTTCCATTTGTGCAAGATATTTGAATTTAGGTGTAGATTAGTTTGTGAAGCCCTGAATTTGAGGGTTTTGGGGAAATGACCCTCTAACTTGCAATTCCACCATGGGATTTTCATGGCCCTCTGTAAAATGAAAGTTAGGGGAGTTCTCCAAAGGATTCCAAGCACTCAGGGGGAGGAGAGTTGGTTTGGTAATTTTACAAGCCAGTCCTAGGCTAAACATCTCTATGTGTTTAGCTAGGAAGGTGGAGAAGAAGTGGAGACAGTCAAAAAATTGGATTGAATTAACTTGGTGAATGGAATATTTAGGTCATTTTGAGATAGTAGAAGAGGTATAAGGCCTTGGGAAGTTTCTAGGAACCCATCCACTCACATTTTCTTGGTTATCCATGCCTAAACTAGCTAATTAGGCTTGTGAACCTAGTAAGTGTTTAGGGAAGTTGGATTAGAATCAAACCAAGTCCTTTTGGAATCCATCAGAGGTCAGAAAAGGGTATCCAAATATGTGGGGAACTCATCAAGTTGTTCAGAAGTTTTGGGAGTTAATCACCAAAAACCAGAGAACCAGGGCTAGTAGAGATACTAGCCAGAGTTGAGAAGATTGTGTTGTGGGTGTTAGAGGACTCAATAAGGAGTTGAAACTTAGTGCATTGGGTCCCTATAGACTATTTCCACCATTTTTTTGAAGATCCAAATAGTGTGGGGTATTTTTCCCTATTTTGGGCTCATCAAGTGGTATTAAAGCCACTAAGAACTTGATTGGAAAGTATGAGTAAGACAAGATTTCTAAAAATTAATATGAGGAGAGGGAGATCCCTTTGAGAATCACCAATGTGGATTTGGCCAAGTTGGTCAAAGAACAAATGGCAGAAAGTAGAGCCATGAGAGAGGAGAATAAAAGCATGAAAAGAGAATTGAATAAGTTAAAAAGCAAGATGGGTAGAGAAACCCAAGAAGACTCCAAGGAATGAAGAAGAAGAAGAACCCTAGAAGGATAGACAAGGAGGATGTGTAGATCAAAGAGACATTCTAGAAGCCCTTGCGAGGGCAGGAAGAAGAGATAGTAAGATATATCTACCTACATTCTATGGAAAATTAAACCCTAAAGATTCTATAGATTAGGTAGAGCCAGTGGACAATCACTTTGAATGTGACAATGAGCTTGAGAGCCAGAAGGTGAGAATAGAAAAATCAAGGATGAAGGGCTTTGCCCTTAGTTTGTGGAACTTCCTTCAGAATGAAAGGATGGATGAAGGGAAGAACCCTATAGAAACATGGAAAAGGATGAGGACTGAGATCAAGAAGCAGTTCATTCCTAAAGATTATGAGGTCACCATGCATAAGAAGTTGTAGAGTTTGAGACAAAAAGAATTGGATGAAGGTTCCTATACAAAGGAGTTTCATAAACTCTCTCTAAGGGTCAATGTCCCTAAAAATGAAAAATAGAAGTTGGCTAGGTACTTGAATGGACTCAAGTACTCCATCCAAGATGAGTTGAGTTTTTTCAACCCAAATTTAGTACATACATGTTTTTAAATGGCACTCAAGATTGGGAAAAGAAAAAGAGGAAGAGTGACTCTTAAAGTAGAGGAAGAGGAAGGTTTAATGGCAGAGGTCCATTGAATAGATTCCAAGGAGAATCAAGCAATCAAGAAAATTAAAAAGGAGAAACAAATCATAGAGGAGGTTATAGGGGAAGAAGAGGCAACAATCAAGGAAGATTTTGGGGAAGAACTCCAGGAGTGTTCACTGGTAGGTGCTTCACCTGCAACCAAGTGGGACACCAATCTTCAAGATGCCCTAAAAAACATGGGAACAATAACCAAGATGGAGAAAGGAGGGTACATTTGACCCAAGAAGATGACACACAAAGCATACAAGAGAAAAAAGGAAATGAAGATCTAGAACAAGGTCAGTGTCTAATGTTCAATAGGACTTTATTGAAGACCCCTGCAAACAAGGAGCCACCATAAAGGAAGACCCTATTCAGGACAACTTGCAAGGTGAAACGTAAAGTGTGAAAATTAATTTTAGTCTCAGGCTCCACTAATAATCTTCCATCTATTGTGATGGTTAATAAACTTGGATTAAATAAAATACCCCATCCTAACCCCTATAAAGTGTCTTGGTTGAATAGAGGACAACAAGCTATGGTTAATGAACAAGTGTATGTGGAGTTTCAAATAGGAGACTACCAAGACAAAATTTTGTGTGATGTTATAGATATGGATGCCTATCATCTACTACTAGGGAGACCTTGGTAGTATGATGTGAACTCCAAGCATAATGGCAAGAAGAATGTTTATAAGATCACCAAAGGTGGAGTAGAGTATACTACGAGACCTTTACCAAATGATGGAAAGGAGACACATCAGGTAACTAGTGTACTTGTTGTTGGAGAGAAAGAGTTCATGAAGACCCTCAAGGAGAAGAGCACTCCATGCTTTTTCATAGTAGTGAATCTTAGAGGGGGAGTGAAAGAAGGGAAAGTGGAAGACAAAGAACCATTGGGGAGTGCAGAACCCAAGGAGGTACAAGAATTATTGAGTAAGTATAAGGATGTGATTGTAGATAGTTAGACTGAGACTCTACCATCATTTAGGGATGTGAGTCACTACATTAATTTCATACCTGGATCTACACTACCAAATAAAGCAGCATACAAACTAACTCCATATTAGAATGAAGAATTGGCAAGACAAGTTGAAGAATTGTTAAAGTAAGGGTTTATAAGAAGAAGCATTAGCCCTTGTGCAGTAACAACACTCTTGGATCCAAAGAAGGAAGGTACATGGAGATTATGTACTAATTACCAGGCCATAAACAAGATCACTATAAGGTATAGGTTTCCAATGCCCAGAATCAAAGATTTGATGGATTGCCTAGGAGGGGCAAGGTAATACTCTAAGATGGACTTGAAGAGTGGGTACCATCAAATAAGGGTCAGGAAGGAGATGAATGGAAGCCTGCATTCAAGACCAATGTGGGGCTATTTAAGTGGATGGTGATACCCTTCGGCCTCTCAAATGCTCCAAGTACATTCATGAGACTTGTGAATGAAGTGCTCAAACCTTTAATTAATCATTTTGTTGTTGTGTACCTAGATGAAATTCTCATTTTTAGTAGTAGAGATGAACATCTAATACATGTTGAGTAGGTCCTAAAGAGGCTACAAGAGGAGAAGTTGAGGATAAACTTGGAAAAATGTGTTTTCTTATAGGAGGAATTGATATTCATATGATTTATGATCTCAACAGGGAACCTAAAGATGAACCCATCTAAGGTGGATGCAATACTGAACTGGCCAACCCCAAGGAATGCAAGTAAGGTAAAAAGCTTCCATGGTTTAGCAAGTTTTTATAGGAATTTTATTAGGGGCTTTAGCAATGTGTGTGCTCCTATGATAGATACAATAAAAGGGGGTAGGAAGTGTCAATTTGCATGGACCCAAGAAGCTAGTAGGTCATTTGAGTTCTTGAAAAGAAAGGTCGCAGAACAACCTATATTGGTTTTACAAGAAATAAGGTGTTTACCATTGAGTGTCATGCCAATAATAGGGCCAGGGTGGGGTCTTAAGACAATAAGGTAAGCCAATAGCCTTCTTTAGTGAAAATTTTAATGAAGCAAAACAAAAATATTCTACATATGACTTAGAGATGTATGCAATGGTACAGTCCTTAAGGAAATGGAGGCATTATTTGTTGCCAAAGGAGTTTGTTGTCTACATTGACAATCATCTCTTGAGCTTCTTAAATAGATAGGAGAAACTAAGCCATAGGCATATGAAATGGGTGGAATATCTTCAAGCATACACCTTCACCATAAAACATAAGAAGGGTGTAGAAAACAAGGTTTTTGATGCCCTCGGTAGGAGGAACTTGACCATTCAAGAGGTAAGGTTAGAAAACATGGGATTCAACTTGATCAAGGACATGTATGAACAAGATGAGGACTTCAAGGAAGCCTATCAGGTATGAAAAGTGATGATTGGTAAGTATCACAGTGATTTTTAAAAAAATTTATTGCACGAAGGATTTCTTTTCAAAGGCAGTCAACTTTTTATCCCTAAGGGATTAGTTAGAGATAATATTGTGAAAGAGAAACATTATGGGGGTTTGGCAGGCCACTTTGGGCTTGACAACACACTAGACTTGGTGAGGAGATTCTACTACTGGCCAAAGATGCCAACTGATGTTAGAAAATATGTGGAAAGTTTGTATGGTATGTCAAACAGCCAAAGGTAAGAGTTCAAATTCATGTCTCTATACACCTCTACCAATCCAAAATAGACTATGGGATTCAGCAATCTTGGATTTTGTACTTGGACTTCCAAGGACTAGACAAGGGTATGAGAGTGTGCATGTGTAGTGGTTGACATATTTTTCAAGATGGCCCATTTCCTACTTTGTAAAATAATTCATGATGCTTCTCGTGTGGTAGGCATATTCTTTAAAGAAATTGTAAGGTTACATGGATTACCACGATCCATAGTTTCTAACAAGGATTCAAAGTTCCTTGGATACTTTTGGAGAACTCTTTGGAAGAGAATAGGAACCAGTTTGTCATACTCATCTACATACCATCCCCAATTAGATGGACAAATATAGGTTGTCAATAGGTCACTTGGGAACCTATTAAGGTGCTTGACAAAGGATCATGGAACAACATGGAATTCACTACTTGCCCAAGAAAAAATTTCTTATAATGATTCAGTGAACAAGAGTACAGGCCATAGTCCATTCCAAATTGTATATGGAATACACCCTAGGGGTGTAATGGAGTTGAGATAAGTGAATTCCTTAGAAAGGAACAATGCACAAGCAAGTAACTTTGCAGAAGTCATGAGGGATATCCACCAAGAGGTAAGAAGTAGATTGGAAAAGACATCAAAGAAGTACAAGGAGGTAGCCAACAGTAAGAGGAGACATTTTTAGTTTGCAGTGGGAGATATGATAATGATTCATCTAAAAAAGGAGAGACTCCCTAAAGGAAAGTACACTAAACTCATGATTAGAAAGATAGGACCCTTCAAAATCTTACAAAAGTGTGGTACAAATGCCTACAAAATTGATTTACCACCAGACATGGGTTTGTCTAACATTTTTAATGTATCTAATATCTATGCCTATAAGGGCCCTAATGTGTTTGATACAGGTGAAGATGAAGCACCCAAGGAAGAACTAATCTGTACACTTCCTAGAACACCACAACCAGAGATAGAGTGTACCCTTGACAAAAGGGTGAGAAAGAAAACTAGGAGGCAAACATACTTTGAATACCTCATCAAATGGAGAGGTAGACCATTGGAGGATGCAACATGGCTGACAAAGATAGCTATTGAGAAGTTGGGCTTCAAAGTTTTAGAATTCCAACTCAAGAGACTTGAGTTTTCTCGGCCAAGGGAGTATGGTGCAGGGTACCTAAGACACCTCCATAAACCTAATAGAGGGACACATAGGATAGGATGGAATTTTGGATCCATTTGGGTCAAGCAATGTAATAAAGACCATGTGTAAGGTCAATTGGATCTAAGGTGATGTTATGAGCCTAGATGCCAAATTTAACCAAAGGTCTTAGTTAGGTAGAACATATGATATGCAAGGGAATTAGTTGTATTTGGTCTTAATATGGATATATTTGATCCATTTTGTCATTAGATAGGCTTAATAGAAGCATTTGAGCAAAAATGAAAAGTTGTTATGCAAAACTGAAAAGTTGCTCAACAAAGGGTAAAATGGTTGATAACCATTTGGAAGTTGGTTATAGCCATTGGTATGAGTCTATTTTGACATATGGGGGTCTTACATCCAAGGAGATGACAAATTGTACCGAGGATTGAAGGAAACTAATATCAGAACCCTAAAATTTTAGAATTTTCTCTAATTTTGTGTATGGTGCAGATCTGTACGATCATGGAATGATATAAATTTGTAATTTTTGGATAGAGGAATTTGTCTTTTGTTAAATTATTTTGGTTTGAAGTGTTTTGGGTTCCATTTGTGCAAGATATTCAAATTTAGGTGCAGACTCATTTGTGAAGCCCTGAATTTGAGGGTTTTGGGGAAATGGCCCTCTAGAAAATTAAAGTTAGGGAATTTCTCTTGAGAATTTGAGGGACTCAAGGTGAGGAGAGTTGGTTTGTTAATTTTCCAAGCCAGTCCTAGGCTAAACATCTCTATGTGTTTAGCCAAGAAGGTGGAGAAGAAGTGGAGATAGTCAGAAAATTGGATTGAATTAACTTGGTGAATGGAATATTTAGGTCATTTTGGGATATTATAAGAGGTATAAGGCCTTGGGAAGTTTCTAGGAACCCATCCACTCACATTTTCTTGGTTATCCATGCCTAAACTAGCCAATTATGCACGTGAACCTAGTAAGTGTTTAGGGATGCTGGATTACAATCAAACCAAGTCCTTTTGGAATCCATTAGAGGTCAAAAAAGGGTATCCAAATCTATGGGGAACTCATCAAGTTGTTTGAAAATTTTGGGATTTAATCACCAAAAACTAGAGAACTAGGACTAGTAGAGATTCTGGCAAGAGTTGAGAAGATTGTGTTGTGGGTGTTGGAGGACTCAATAAGGGGTTGAATCTTAGTGCATTGGGTCCCTATAGAATATTTCCACCATTTTTTTGAAGATCCAAATAGTGTGGGGAAGTTTTCCCTATTTTGGACTCATTTAGGGGATTGATCCATAAGAGAAGGTATAGGACTAAAGAAGAACCTTAGAATAAGGTTGAGGTGTCTAAAGGATAAGTTAGAGTCTAAGATGTGGTAGTGGATGTGCACTTTGTATTAGTTCCTAAACACTAACACCAAACAGACGAGACATTTACTACACTAGACTCAGACTATAATTGAAAAGAATCTATGATTGATAAAGTTTTCTACAAGTGATTGCAAACTAAACAAATGTATTCTTTAACACTACACAATAACAATCAAAATACTTTGAAATTTATGTTGATCATGTATTTCCAGGCTATCTCAAAGATGTCTATGGACTAGAGAAACAAAATGAGGAAATCATGATTTTTTCTTAGTTTTCTATGACTTATTATCAATTTATGATAGTTGTGTTCCTTGAGTAACTTAAAGATTTCTAAAAATGACTAGAGAAACAAGGATTGGGGGCATAACATTTTATCTCTTCTGCTTGTGGTAATAAATCATGTGATCTAATGTGATCATGTGGAATGGGTGTCTATTGTAAGAGCCTCCATCACGATTGGAATGCCACATATACCTTGATATGTTTCATATGAAATATTTGGTGAGGTTGGATTTATTTCCTTGTCCGTTTTAATCTAAAAAGAAATAGCTTCCTAGTAGAGTGCACAAAATGAAATTATACCCAAGGATATGAATAATGAAAGGTCATTGTGTTTGTGTGTGTGTGTGTGTGTTTCACAAGAATAGAAAAAGTTTATATTAACATGAAGTAACTGACAAAACATTCTGACCTATATGCTTTGATGTTTAGGTTCACTTTCAACATGACATATAAAATGGGAAGTATTCATGTTTTCATGATTTCTAAATCTATCAGTGAAAATTGTACTAACCTATCAGGTTTGAACTAAAAATAATTATGATGATAAAATACCTATCTTGAATAAATAGTGACAACCCTAGAGGTCCCAATCTAAGTGCATTTAATTTGTTAAATTAATTGCATTTAAGTTTCATTTCATTTTAAAGTACATTTCATTTTAATTTCATTGCATTTAAGTTGCATTTCATTTTTAAAGGTGCATTAAGTTCATTAAAGGTGCATTTCATATAGTTTCATTAAGTTCATTTAATTGCATTTTCATTGGTTGCGTTAAATCTAGATGCCTATATTTTAATTCATTTAACATAGTTGCATTAATTTTAAAGGTGCATTAGTATGACATTATTAATTAACATCAACATGAGTGAAAATTCTAAATATCACCATTTACAAGTTTGACCATGTAAATCAAATAATCATCAAGATCAAATTAATGACTGAGTATCTAAATAGTGATATCCACGCACTTGCATGATCATGTCAATATCATAAGTGTGTCTACACTAATGCATCCATTATCATACATAAATAAAAGGGAGATGTCCATACATTGCATCGCATTACATCTCAATAAAATATCTCATATACATGCATAATATGAAAAGTACATCAAAAGAAATGCATTTGCATCCATCCATCCATACAAATGAAAGTACAAGAATAACTGCATATATTAGTGACATAATACAATGAAATTGACAAATCAATCATCTATCTAAATCACATGACCAAGTATAAACAAGATAAGATCAATATCAAAAGCATGTGTATATCCATTTATCAATATCAAGATATGTGTAGAAATCAGATAATATCGGTATCCACAAAATAATAGAAATCTAATGAGAGTATATATATCACAACCTAAATAGTATCAGTGTATTGATAAAAAAATGGTACATCTACATAAAAAAATGATACGTATAAGAGTACATCAAGGGATACATATATCAAAGTACAAATACATCAAAATGCTATAGGAGGAATCAAGACTGACTCCCCCCTCATCATCTCAAGGAGGATTGGGAGGTGGAACATCAGTTCTAGTAGGTATAGGTGGTGGCATTGCACCCTCAGATTGTTGAGCTATGGTAGAATATAGAGGTGCTCTCTGAGCCGCCAAAACAACTAAACAATATAATGCAAAGTAATAGGCTTCCCTTTTTCCTTGATGAGTAGTTGTGTGAACCTATCTATCTCATTCTACTCTCATAATCTCTAGTTGCCTATCCCTATCAATGAGGAGAGATCATAAGGTAGAAACATCTGATCTCAAAGATTCTCACTCTTTCTCACAAATAGATAATGATTCCTTGTCTCTGTCTTGAGGAGGACCTAGAGGTTTCTTCCCTCCACCTCCACTATAACTCTATCTGGGATCTCTTTGTTGTTGTTGAAAAGGTAATAGAGGGTCAGGATCCTTGCATGGTGGCACAACTTGCAATCTACTTCGGTGACCTTGTTGGTCCCCATCCCCTCTAGATCCTCTCCATCTAGACCTGTCTCCACCTCGTCCTCCATCTCCGCCTCCTTTGTCCCCACAACCTCCCCAATCTCCACCTCCTCCATCCCCTCTGTCTCTTCCCCTATCTCTGCCTCTCCCCCTATCTCTTCCCCTAGTAGCACATGCTCTACTAGGACCATCCTCTATAGGATCATAATCTAATGCATCTTCAATCTGAGGAGCAATCTCATTAGGAGTTGTAAATCTGACAAATGGATCCTGAGAGTAATGAGTATGAAATGCATCTGTAATGCCTCCATCGACTACCTTTGGAAAATAGTCCCATGCAACTAGTACCATCTACGAGATCTTGTGTACAATAGTATTATATGGAATTCTCTTCCCATGTTGGCTCTCCTCATCACAAACCCGAGCATACATTGATAAATCTTGGGGCATGCCCTATACTCAGTCGTACTATCTGAATACCCATGTGATAATGAAGTGCTCAATAATATAATAGATACGACTGATCAAGTAGCAAATCTAAACAAAAAAATGCATCTAGTGGGTGTCTATGCACCACTTCTCACAATCCAAATATAGTTGCCATACGACATTTGTAACATTATCCAAAATGTGGTGTCAGTACTCTAGATTGCCTAGGTGGGGTTGTTGGATAAGGCTGACATACATGAATATTAATGCATCTTTGGATCTCTCTATCGGTCGATAATAGGATGTGTCACTAGGATATGCTCCCACACCCAAATTTGTAGTAAAATAATACTGATGGTCATGTTCCTCGAGTGTTGGTACACTATCTCATGAAGCTCATAGTAGATGTGAGCTAATATGTAGGTCCCCTAGGCAAATCAACAAGGAGATCAAATCATATCCTCAATAATACGGGACCAACCACACATAAGTCCATGTTTTCCCCTATCTGGCATCATGATGCCACCAATCAACCCAACAAGGAAAATAGGAAGGCACTCATAGTGGGACACCATGTGATTACAAGAAAGGTAATGCCTAGTAATGGTAGGATCCTAGAATAATCATTGAGCATCAATCATCGCCACAGCAACACCAGACTCATACTCCACTTGAGCTCCCATAATTGGAACTCATAGAATATGCCAAATATCCTCAAGAGTCACGGTCATCTCCCCAGTCGGTAAGTGGAAGGTGTTGTGCTCTAAGTGTCATCTTTCAGCCAAAGCAGTCAACAACCCTCAATTTACCCAAATGTCTCCACAAGACACCAAAGAACACATCATGCAATAGTGTACTCCTTTGCTATTGTAACCTACTTAGAAAGCTCCAAGACCTCGGTAGGCCTCGAGCTCCAAAATGACACAATGCCGAACTAAGTCTGCAAACAATAAATTTACACTATGGCAACATCAAGAAGGAAAAATTCAAGAAAAATTGACTAAAGAAATCAGACAAAAATCCTAAAATGGGAATATTCTAAGTAAAAAGCCAAAAATGATCCTATAGCCCAGATGCAATTCAGGATTTATGAGATGTAATCCTTTAACAGGATGAGATCCTTAAATATGATGCGATCCTTCACAAACAGGATGCAATGCAGGAATTACCAGATGCAATCCCAAAATGGGATGCGACTCTATTTGGACAGGGTGTGACTGGCTGATGGAAAAGTATAAAAAGATGCAAAATTTAACCAAATGTGATGTAGGAGGTTGTGATCCTAAATTTACAAGATGCAATTTAGAATTTGGTTAAAAATTGGATGCGACACAGGATTGACTACTTGTGACCTTGGTTAACAGGTGCAGTCCTAAACTAAATTGGCTACAAAATGCATAAAATGAAGCAAAAAATTAAATGGAAATATTGACAAGGTACGTTATCGGGTACTTACCGAAGGTGCATAGTGCACGGGTCGCTAATGATGTTGATAGAGCTCAAATCAATGCCTCTCAATTGGGACCACCATTTTCTCTCTCAAAGCTCTAAAATTACCAAGGTGAAAAGTGAAAATGAATAGTAAAATGACCTTTTTGGACCCATTTTAACCTACCGGGGACCCCCTAATGACCTAGGGCATTTTCATAGAAGAATGCAGTAGGAGATCCATATCGAAACCAAAATCAAAATAGGTGATGTATATCACTTTAAAGCAGTAAAAAAAAGTTATCTAGTGAAGTCAACCTTGCATAAAATAAGTCAACAATGGTCAAAATGCAGTTGATCAGGAGTAGAATGAACAAAGATTGAAACAAAACATAGAAAGAACATTTAGTAATGGTTATTACTCAAATGGATAGTCAACATAAGTCAAAACAGAGAGAAACTTCAGTCAAATAAGGGTTAAAAATACTCAACATAGCTTACATGATGAACAAAAGCTTACCACAAGTTACACAGAGTTATTTTTCAACTCGCGCATCAAGTACATACTTCAGGATATTAGTCAAACATCAATCAAACTTGCTCAACTCTCATCTTTTAATGGTCAAACAATGTTCCTTTAACACTAAAATTGATCCTAATCAAATTCTGACATATTCTAAACATTTCATACTTGATCCATACTAAATTTTTATCAATTGAACATCTTCATCAATGCTTTAAAATTAGATTTTATCAAATTTCTATTCTGATTTCAGTCCCGAGGGGGCATAATCATACCTAAAATCAATCATTTCAAACCAATCAAAGATTTAAATCAATCAAATCTTCAACACCAGGGGCATGACAATTTTCTTCTATCAAGTTGAAACTGTTGGGTAATTAACTTTATCAAAAAATCATATCAAGTTTATTATCTGTGCCTAAATCAAATCTTTCTAGCGTTGATCAATTTCATCACTTCAAATCAAATTGGTTATTTGTTATCATCATGATCTTTTAGATATTCAGGTTCATTGCACCAAATGAAATTGGATATTCCAATTAACTTCTATCGATCTTCGTTCAATCAAGCTCAGAGTCGGTATGGTAAATTCTTATTCAATCAAGTTCAAAATCGATAGCTTAAAACTTTCCAATCATTTTGAATTTCATTCGATCAGAATCACAATTCTCAAAATTCAGAGTAGTTCCTATTGCTCTCTAAATCTCTTAGAATTTGGAGTGGTTCCTACTGCTCTCTAAATCTCCTAGAATTTAGAGTGGTTTTTGTTTCTCTCTAAATATTCTCAAATTCAGAGTAGTTCCAAATGCTCTCTAAATATCTTTGAATCTAGAATGGTTTATCATTTCATATCGAGTCGATCTCTAAATCAATATCATCTATTTTCTTTGAATCATTATGTTTCTCACATAGCAATTCAAAGAGGGGAAAATGTAATCACCCTAAATTAGGCTAATAGAACCAAAGACCCTATTTTCCCTAATTCAGAACAATCTCCTAATTATGTTAATTTGATCATTTGATTGTTAGCATAATTTGTCAAAATTAATAAAATTTCTTAATCAAGCATTTAACCATCATCAATTGATCAAAAATCATATTAATTACCTCTAGCCTAATTAATTAAATCAATCTCACTTAAATACATGACCAAAGTAATTAATTAAAAATTGATTAATAAAAAGGTTTAAAGTACATGTCACCTCTCAAGGGACAATAAGGACAAAAGAAGCCAATTAGAAGTTAATCACATGGATCAAAGGAGGATAAATCTCAATCACTCCTCTCAAATTGAATCTCAACCGTCAAATTCACTAATGTTTCTATAAAAGAGAAATTTCAAAACTCACAAATCACCTAGTTAATTGCATTCATTCTTACATGCTATCATTTTGAGTTGATAGCTTAACTCATATTTCAATTCATAGCTTAATTCTCTTAAAATTGGGAATGAATTAATGGCATTTCATGATTTAGCTTGATTCCTCAATTTATTAGTTTAATTACATTGAATTTATCATTCTAGTAGTGTAATGTCACTATTTAGAGTCTAAATATGAAGCAAAATTGAATTTAAATACACTCTTGTTAGTTAGAGAGAAATAGGATGATTTTTCTCAGTTTACTTGATTTCAAATTTGATTGTGAAACTAATAATATAATGTCTTATTGAAGTTTTGTGTTACAGGATAACACCTAACACAATTCACACACACACCTAGAAGTGGTAGTACATCTATCTCTAGAGGTGATATGTTCCCCAATATCACAATAAACAAAAATGCCTTTGGGTTTGGCTCACAGAATTTGGTGCTAACCTTGGAGGTGGAAATGGGGGAACCATACAAAGCGGATCATTTGTCCCACCTAAAGGTAGTGGAAATCCTCCTCCTCCTCCTCCCCCTAGTAATTAGGTACTAAATAACATATTGCAAAATATGGGTCAACTACAACCATAGCTAGTAAACTTGTCGACTACAACTAACCAGAGTTGTTTGGCTCATTTTTATCATCATGACTAATTGAGTATGTAGTTTTTGAGTGCTTTGCTGCCACCGAAGGTTGAATCCATTAAGTAAAAAATGTATAACAATGATGGAGATTCCCAAATCTACATCGACTCCTTTATAACCCAATACAATGACTACCACACTATGGATTATGTGTTTCTCAAACTATTTTCAAGATCTCTAAAAGGAACTTCCATAAAATGGTATAGTTCTCTCCCTAATCACTCTATCGTGACTATTGACTATTTGATGGATGATTTTATCACTTGCTTCTATGATAAAATTGGGAGAAATTTCACCATAGCTTACCTTGTATACTATACAAAAAAGTTGAATGAGAAGGTAACTGATTTCATTTCAAGATATCAACCCATCTCCATGAGATTACCTTATGCCCTACTAGATGAAAATCTCTAGAGGATGTTTGTCTATAATATATAGCCAACACTAAGGGAAAAGTTATCCTTGAATAGATATCATAACTTCACTTGCCTTTGCAACACATTAACTAAATATCTACATACTATAGCTTAGTTTGGGGATTATTCCTCAAATGCTTATGGAAGAGCTTCAACATATACATGGTCTTAAAAGAGAAAGGTTATGGCTAGTTTCATGGCCCTACCTTATCCTAGCCCCCAGAGGAACTACTTCATGATAGACCCTTAGAGAAATTGAACATTTACAAGAATCATCAATTCCGACAACTATGTTTTGCAAAAGTTACTAAAGGAAAACTTGGTGACTCTTCCAGAGATTAGGCTCCTTTCTGATAATCATCCCTATCACCGATGGTATGATGGCTCAAATTTTTTTCAATACCATCGTGTGCATGGTCATGATGTTGAGATTTGTGTCCATCTTCAAAACCTAGTACAAAACCATATCAATATGACATGATCAAAGTAAATGAGAGGAGGCCTAAAGATAATAAGTTAGTTGATAAGGAAAATAATGAATTATAGATCTATATGACCTTTTCTTGACTCATTCACCCAAATTTATCATGGTTTTCTCTTTATCTCATCCATCATTGGGTGATAGTTCATATGTGAATATGGTAACCATCACTTTGCTATCCCCACAAACCAAAAGGATGCCTAAAACAATGATATATTTCACCCCTTTGGATGTGCCCTACAATGGAGAGCCTACTCCACTATACATCTTGACATCTATCAATGATATTTTCATTAGGGGTGCCCCGGTGGATCCTTTGAGCCGAGTTGACATGATTACAGAGGAGTTCCTCTTTGTCAAAACCTTAAATCATGGGAAGTATGACACATGTGATGTTGTCATCCATACACATGACATAGTGTCCCTACCTACCTTTGGTTCTACCACCTTGACCATCTAGGTGGGACCCAAGGCATTTTTCTCCACCTTCATCGTGATCCCTAAATTAGCCCTCTTTCAGGTCAAGCTGGGAATTCCCTAGGTGACTTCCATGGGATTTATCTCATTAGTTATGCATAAGTGTTTGAAGTTCCCACATGAGGGGACTATCCATATGGTCCAAGATATTGGATACCATCCATTGGTGTCCTATGGGGGCTTTAGCCTATATCATTTCTAGACCACACCAATTGGGCCCCTTCGTCCCCGGTATGATACTACATTTTTGGCATATCAAGCATAGAAAGTTGGGGAAATGAGTTTGTGCACTATGGATTCTTCAAGTGTCCATCCCTCTCATGAGGCTCAGTGTGCCACCTCTACCATACCTTCTTCATCGAGAGCTCAAAGGAAACATGTGCACCATGGGAAGCCTCCACAATCACCCAAGATAATGCAGCCTATCATGGTGTCTTTAGTTTCAGCATCTACTTCACATGTGGACAAAGAAAAGGTACTAATACTACACAAGCCTAAGGTGCATCTTCCCGGGCTACTATGTCAATCATCCTAGACATTCCTCGCCCTACCCTTTATGATCAGGGCATGAATCCCCACAAGATTGCACCATCTCTCTTGGAACCTACTGCTCATCCTCCGAGGGCACTTTGCGTTCCCCGAGCTGCTCACATGGAATGAAGGGGAAGGTCACCCAGTACTGAGCCTCCCATGCCTCGATTGTCAAACTCACCTCCTACTCCATCAATGGGGCCCTCTTCATTATCAACTATGACATTGTCAGTCTCTCCTATGGAGCAGGATGACACTAATCCTTCGTAGCCCTCTCATTTAGGCCCACATCTATGCCATAAATAGCTTGTATGTGAGTGTAAGAGACATCAGTGAGAGAGGGCCCTAGCTCATGAGGCTACTATGAAGGAAGATAGTGCATTATCAGGGCCTGTGTAAACACCTATCGCAAAATCTGTATCTAAATCTACTCTTTCTTCTATAGCCCCTTAGCCTTCCACTGCCTTTTTCACGCTTCCTCCTCTGCAATGAGTAACTACTGGGCCTCACGCCAAGAAGGTCCAAGTGTTCATTTATCCATTGCAAGAGTCACCATTGATCACCACCCTTCCCAACATTCCTCCATTCCATGAGCCTGTGAACATGTTGCAACATATATTGTCTCTAATGTAGTCATACCTAATCTATTTGTGTTTTCTCCATTTGGCCATTTCCATGCTAGATTCTCTGATGTCCTAAATCCAACCATAGTGGATCAAAGGGCCACAAGTTTTCTCCCATGGACCCTCTTTCTATTTTGATTCTTATAATAGAGGAAGCTTTAGCTTCTCTCAAATTCATCTCTACCCCTTTTTTAGAGGTCAGCGGGGATGCCTCTTCATCAGCACCTCCACATGGGCCCCTTGTAAGCATCGATACTTGCCTCCTTGACTCACTAGAGGAAATTCCCATGTTGATGATGATCTTGACAAGATCTCTATCCCTTTCCACATAGAGATTCTAGATTAGAACATATCAAGTGCTTCATCCCTATCCTTAATTGTTGGTGAGGCTCTTGGGACTACCCTTGCAACCATTCTATTTCAGTTTCGACCTCCCTCCCCATATGATCAAGATGTGGAGGATGATGATATATTGATGGATGACTTGTGAGGGTCAGAATTGCATCTACATCTGTAGATTAGAGTGTGCATATATGTGTGTGCATGTGCTTGTCTTTTATCATTGTTCCCTCTTGGAGGACCCTTGTACTCTATTGGTACTTGAAAATGAGAGGTTTTTGTCATAAACTTCTTTTATATGTTGTTTTTTCCTCTATTTTTTGTAATATTTGACTTTCAAATTTGGGGATGATGCAAAGCGTTGGGGGAATTTAGGCACCCCTTCTATGTTGACCCAAAAAATTTATTTTTGTTTTCATGTGTTTTTTTAAGATCCATGTTATAGATGGCAATGATGAAATATGTCTTGAGAGTGGACATATGTCCACGCTTCTAGATCCTAATGCCAATCCTATTGGGTCCCCCTATGTCCGTGAAAGATGTAAAAACATGTGTCAATTCTCAGGAAGTGACATCCCATGACAATATCTTATATGTTGCAATGCCACCTCATCTCTTTCCTTCCTTACAATGATCTATGCTCCCCTCTAAGCAACATATTCCATCCCAAGGGGGGGCTATCTTATATGTGTGTATGTGATCTTGTTTCTTTTTGTCTAACAATGTCTCTACACCACAAGTTTTTTTCAATTTTGTTTCATAATCAACATCATCTACCTTCGTGGGGGCCAAACCATTTATTAATAACCTGATCTTGTACATGCGCATATCTTTCTTAACACTATGTGTATCGACAATGATCCTAAGTTTCCCTATCACATGCCTAACTAGGTCAATGCTATACATGTTAGTACATTATGTCTAATCCACCCTATCATATGCCTATCTAGCTCAATGCTACACATTTCGACACACCATCAAAAGTCTCCCTATCACATGCCTATCTAGAATTTACTATGTATGTCAGAGCTTATAAAAAATCACACTATCATATGACTCGACATAACAAATCTTTCCCATCCATATCAACATACTATCAATGATCTATATCATAGGTGTCTTCATCATCTAGCATACCCAAGTATGTTAGATCCAACTCAGTGTCAAATAAAGAATTCCTAGTTGGGGGAAACTCCACATGACAAAATTTATGTAAGTAGGTAAGCATTCTTTACTTTAGCTTCACACTTCTCCTCATAGATAATATGCTCACTAAAGTGGGGGCAAAATGTAATTGCGTAGATTTACACTCCTATATAGAAGCCATTTTTTCATTTTGCCCACCTTAGCACAAAAAAACCCATCGCCCTTCTTCATCCTTAATGCCTTTTCAACTCATCATCAAACTCTATTCTACACAATTAAGCCCTGGCAGTCTTTGGACACATGTGCGCCACAAAGATATCTACGCGGTGCACTTTCGTCCACAAATTTACAAACATGCAGAGGATCATTTGAGCATTATGAATCTATCACCCTATGAATTTAACACCCAAAATGATGGATCTTTCTACACAAATTCTATCTAGTTTGTTTAAAAACCATTCCCTTGCATGCATTTGGTCCTTCTTGATCAATTTGGCAAGTTTCTTGAGTGCTCATACCACCCTTTTCTATAGTCCTTTTACCCTTTTCATACCATTTTGTTGCAGGTTTTCCATTGTCAAGCTCTCCAAGCTCTCAGATTATTCTTCAAATCATGCATTCAAGCTCTCTATTTTCATTTGGAGAGTCTATGTTGTATCCTCATTTTTCTTGAGCATATTATCATCCTTCATCTTACTCCTATGCTTATTATTATTATTTATCTTTCATTCCGATTATCTATCACCAAGTTTTATCATGTCTAAATGGTTATCCATGGAGGTGGAAACACCAAAGAGAGGATTTGATTGAGGCAAGCATCTTAAATGGCCACATACATTTCCTCTTTCTATGATTGTGCAAGTTTCTAGTGCAAGTTCAAGGGTTCAAACACTTCGCCCAGAATATAATATCAACCTTCAAACCAGGTTTTGCTTTCTTATTTTTCCTTCTCTTCATTTAAGCATTAAGCTCATAAATTAATCAACTTCTTTGCATTTGATCATTTATATTGAAGGTTTATACCATCCTTATTTAGTTGGTTATATTATGTCCTTTTTGTATTTAGCACATTAAGTAGGCAATTACGTCGTTTCTCTATTTTTCCACTTTATTCTATATTTATTCATACTTAGTCTATGTTAGACGCCAACACAATGCGCTAGTATCTATCAGTTGTGCTATAGTCCCTAGGGTTGTGCTTCTATCCACGGTAGTGAGAACATGGAGTTCAGGGTTTGTCCACCATACTTTGTCTTTTTTATTCCCATAATCAAAACACTTAAATCACTTTATTTTCTCACTTAATTCACATTTAATCAATTCACACACACTTAGATAATTTTACACTCAATAAATCTTTGATTAATTAATCTCACATCTAGTCGAGTATCTACATCAATAAAAAAGATTCATATATCTCATGTAACATATCCCTAGCACTCCTAGCTAGTAAAGTGAGGTGGTTTGAAGGGAATCATGTATCCCTTGAGGCTTCAATTGGCTTCTAGGTTGGTGTATTATTTTCTTCCCTAGAAGGAAATGATTAATCGTATATCAATGAGACATTAACCATAAAATTTATATAACCAAAATTCTCAAATACTCAAATGACCAAGTGAGACAAGGTCATAAGAATGAAATATAGATCAACCAAATAAATTACTTTGAAAACTGAACATAAAAAAATGCCAAGAGATGACCATAATGCATGCACAAATCAAACAATACTCTACTAGGTATCAGATGGATTAGGACCTATCACCTTGACTTTCCAATCGGTTACACAAGGTCACCATCATCCTTTCAATAAAGCAATTGGTAATGATTAGGTTCAATGGGCCTTGGTACTATCTCCTTTCAATAACCATCAAGGATTTTAAGGGCATGCTTAGACTTGTGAAGCTAGGTGAATTCAATGTTCGGTACTTGCAAACCTGTATCAAAAAGATGAAATATAAAAATGCATATATACATCTCATGGATAATAATACAGGCAATGAAGGGGATTAAGACATTGTGTGGGCCTCACAAGTGATGAACATGACTTTGTCCCTCATTATACAAGAACACCATGGAAAATAACAATCACAACATATACATCAAATATATCATCTCCTAATGATCATAAATAATGTTAACATAATCAAGAATTAGAACACAATCATATATGTATGCATATGAAATCATAACACATAACCATTGTACAATCATAATCATGGATTAGTCCAATAATTATTAATTAGGAAATAATAATCATCAAATAGCTTTCATAATCATAATCGTAGAGAGAGAAAGAGAGAAACATGGATAATGGTCATATAAATGTATATGTATTAATCAAGGGCATAATCATCAAACTAATCAAATCCTATACCATCAATACATGATGAATAATCCATTAAAGTAATCAATGTCCTAATAATTCCTAAACATACATGCAGTAACGGGAAACATATGAAAGGAACTAGTTTAATTGGGATGCATGAGTGCTAGGATCAATCAAAGGAACTACATGCTTAATGGGAGAAAAATGAGATAACTCATAGAGTCATTAATCATGATCAACTCTACTAACTACAATGATCTCTCCACTATGATAATCTTGGGTGAGCACTGAATCAGGGGTGAACTCAACCATACTTCCCTTCATACTGCAAGTTTTTTGGTATATAGAAATGAGGTTGGAAGAAAGTAAAGGGACACAAATAACATAATTGAATGTCCCATCATTAAACTCAATAAAACTACTCCCAATAATACTCATGTAACTTTTATGAGCCATAAAGATCCATGGAAAAAGGCAATGCTTAAAAGAAGGAAACACACCCTCTAAAGATGTCATATAATGTGAGGCTCATGAATCAAGAAGCAATATATTGGACTGAGTGTGTGTCAATGCAAAGAGAGAATGGTCTTTTGTCTTGTCTTCACCATGTGTCATAGAAAATGACCTAGAATGTGCAGGTCCTAATGTGGTAGAAGAGGATGCATAAGATGAAGGTGACTAGATATTGTGCTTCTGTAGAAGATGTTTCAACTCATCAATCTTATTTGCATAACATGTATTCTCACCATGTCCTATCTTGGTGTAATAACACATTTATTCTTATCCTTCTTCAATGATGACCTCTTGGAAAAGGAAGAAGAATCCAAATAATTATGTGATTGTGTTTCCTTGGGCTACTCAGGTGACTTGGAATATTTTTGTTCAAATTTCTTGACTTTTCCTTGGGAAGCCTTCTAATCTATGGAGATCTAGGAAGAAATGAGAGACTATGACTTGGAAGATTTCAATCTCCCCATTTCAACTAGCATGATTTTCTCTCATGTGAGTTGAAAATAAAAATTGCCAATGAAGGCATGGTGTATTGATAACCAAGTTCATCTCTAGTGGCATAAAATGTAGACCGAGCTTGGGAAGGATAGAGGGAATAAATTGAAAGTCCTCCTTCTCAATGTTGCATTGCTTCAACTATAATTTGAGAGACTTGAGTTTGGTGAATAATTCTTAGATGTCAAAATAATTAGAATTCAAGCCAAAAATGTTTTTTTTTAAAGGCAAAAGAGAATATTTGCTGCTATTATTTTATTTATAAAATTGATTCAAAGGCTCAACCAAGAAAGAATCAGGAAGAAAACCTGAAATCATCGCCGATACAAAGTATTTACATAGAAATATAGTTGTACATACACCTTGGCATACTATGAGCGATATCCCTATTACAAACCCATGAGGGCCAAAAATACCCAGTTTTGAACAAAATATCGGGGTTGTTGGATCATGATAATTAATTCTTAATCTCGTACATATCAAGTGTGTAGATGAATTCAAAATGATAAAAGACCAAAAACTGAATCCAGTGATGGTGATCTATTCCTCCATGTCTGTCGAGGCCAATGTATCAACAATTGACTAGCCATGGATGTGCATTGAGCTCGCATCCCATCCATCAGTAGTCGCCATAGGAGGACTGATTGAGTGAGAAGGGCTAGGTACCTCACTAGTCAGGTGTAGGTTCAGGTTGGGGGGACCATTGGGAAATTGTTGCAGAGACGTTGTGGGAGATGGATTTTCCCCCAAATTGGGTATATTTGGAAGTTCCAGCAAGTCTAATAAGGCATAGACAATGAATTTAACCTTGTCCGCCAAGTCTTATCCTAAGCAATGACCATGAGAATGCAACGCATGTTTAACAAACCTAAAGTTTTGCTTCTCCATAGACCATTTGATGCTTTTGAACACCACCATGATGTCATGATTGCTTAGCAGCAACCACTAAGGGAGGAGCCCACCAACCAGAGCATGACCCTACCAAATATCATACTCCTAGACTGCAACTTTTTTACTATTATCCCTCAAAAATTGGGGCTTGATGACCTTGAGCGTAAGAATGTCAAGGAGATGTGGCAACTACAACAAATCAAGTGCATTTGAGAGGAAGATTGATACCAATTTTGATGGGAAGAGAAATTTCCTGGTTTGAGGAAGCATAATTTCCTCACCAATAAATCTATTGATTGCATGACGGATGATGTTGGAGTGGCACATGAAAACAGTCTCCAAAGCTTAATCATCAATTTGCTGAGGGAGAGGCTCTTCCACGAGGTCTGGTGAAAATTTCACTCTGAAGTTCCTGGGAAGCATATTGTAGTGGTATGCTATGCATTTGCCACACTTAACACATATATCGTTGGAGGAGTCCATCGCTTACAATTGAGATCTCTGGGCTACATGCAGGCTAAAATAGGTAGCCTATGGCATACATTCAAGTGGGATGAATTAAATCCCAAATCCAGCTCAATCTAAGAGTGATAATTGGTGGCAGTACATTAATCTTAAACTTCAGAGCCTCACACATGTCAATATATGAAACCATTTATAATTTGGACGCGTCAGTCTTGGTAATTGAAGTTCCACACACTTTGGGTACTCAGCACTAATTTATGATGACATGGAAATCCCTTGCATCATATTAATTGGTGCTTCCCATGGTGAATTTCCAAGAGTGTTGTGTACAACTCAATCCTCATCATCAAGTGATGAGCATTGTGCTATGTCTAATTCAGCTAGACTCTAAAAGTGTTGATGTTTTTGGAGGATGTCACCTGGTGAGAAGGAAAAGATGTCCACTTCATCGCAGCCAATATTAGAAAGCCAATCCTCCATAGTATTTCCTTCCCTCAGTGTGTGCGAGAGATACATTTCTGAAAAGGTGTCCAAGAGGAGACAAATTTGGTGAAGAATGTATGCTAGTTTCCAATTGTGGGTTTCCCTTTTTAGGCAAACATTGATAATAACAGAGGAGTCTCCTTCTATTTGAATGTTTTTAAAACCTCCCTATTTGGCAAGAACAAGTCCAACAAATAGAGCTCTGGCTTCAGTAATGTTGTTGGTGCCCTGAGATAGTGGTGAGGCTCTAAGGGCTAGTAAAGTGCCCTTATGATCTATGATGCATGCCCCCAGCTTAGATATGCCCAGATTACCTCTAGAAGCTCCATTGAAATTGATTTTAACCATTCCCATTGAAGGAGGGAGCCATTTGGTCATAGCTTTGTTGACTGGTGTGTTAGAAACTGATGCATTTGTCATGCCACTTGGGACCCATAAGCCCTTCCAATTATGTAAAAGTAACCCATCCCAATGAATCAGTATTGGTCTACCTCTGATCTTAGCCAAACTGGCATTCACTACTTCTGATATCAATTTTTTCATGCCAGCCGCTACTTGTTCAATTGTAGATTTGACCTTCCTAAAGATACATTTATTCCTTTCCCACCAAAGTGCCCAGACAACTAGTGCAGGAGTGCAAAGCTAGATGTTGTTGAAAAAGAGATTTGGGGTAGAGAATTGGCCATGCTTAAAAGAGGTCCCAGAGCTTTTGAGGGAGTGGGGATTTGAAGTGGAGTTTTTTAAGGACAAATATCTAACATTCTTGGGCAAAATGAACATTTTAAGAACAAATGGTATGTGTCCTCATGAGAATCTTCATAAAGTAGGCATTTGAATGGTTGAGCAATGTTGAACTTAAATAGTCTATCACTAGTAAGAATCCTCCTCTTTAGTGCTAGCCACGCAAAGCATCCTGCTTTAGGAAGTACAACTTTATTCTAGCAAAAGTGATAGGCTTGGTGAGGGGAGAAATTTGTATACATTTTTTGGATGATCTTGTATCCTTCTTTGATGGAGTACTCTCCATTACATCTAGGGGCCTAGACAACTTTGTCTTCCAAGTCTGACAAGAAGACTACCTTATCTGATAGGAGCTTTCATAACTTATCTTTGTGTAGATCAGATATGGGCAGGAGGTGAGAGTCCTTCTAGATAACCTGTCTTGAGAATAATCTGACAACTGATACAAAATCAATGAGATGCTGACCCCACAAGTTTTCTGATGCCATTATAATCTCTCCTGAGAATCGACCTTATTGGCTAAAGGGGGGTATCCACCCCAAGAGTTTCTCCAAAAATTGATGCTCAATCCATTGTTCACCTCCTAAGAGACATAACGTCACACTATACTTGGAGATGACATCATGAAGTTCCATATAGCTGATCCTTTTGGAGGGTCTGAGATAGTGAGCACCTGACATGGAGAGATACAATCAAGATATTTTTGTTGCATAATGTGGCACCATTTATTTTGAGGTTTCATGTACATTTGCTAGACAAGTTTTCCTCTGAAGGCTTTGTTTCTCTTAGCTAGATCATGAACCTTGGTGCCACACAATGCTTTGATATGTGCCATGTCTTTAAGGGATATAAGGGGTAATTTATTATCTCCAGTCATGTTGGCTGACCATAAGAATTCTCTTAAAACCTTTTGAATTTGAAGGATGACACTAGAGGGAGCTTTGAGGACAGCCATGTAGTAATTTGGAATGGCTGCTAAGACTGTCTTAATGAGAATAATTCTGCCTAATAGAGAGAGCCATCTAGATTTCCATGCGATGACCCTGCTTTTGATTCTATCAATGATGGAGGACCAGTAGCATATTTTGTTTTCTCCTATGAAGAAAGGAATGCCAAGATATGTTGATGGGAGATGGTCAATAGAGAAGCCTAGGATCTAGATGATTTTATCTGTTGTTTTCTGATTTATGTTGAACATGAATATTTTTAACTTCAGATAATTTATTCTTTGGCCCGAGGCTAAAGAGTATAAGTCCAGGGTGTACCTAATCTACACTTCTTTAATTGAGGAGATTCTAGATAAGAGTGTATCATCAACAAAGAGGGAATGGGTGACTAAGATATTTGTGCCTTCAATGTGAGCCCCCAACCAAAGGTCAGAAGAGTTCTACCTAGTGATCATTCTGCTGAATGCTTCAACCATAATTATAAACAAAACTAGGGACAATGGGTCACCTTGACGGACTCCTCTTGTGGAAGCGAAAAAACCAGCAGGAAATCCATTAATAATGACTGAAAACCATGGACTTGATATGCATGATCTGATCCATTTACACCATCATTTTGCAAAACCAAATTTTTTCAAGCCCTTTGAAGAGGAAATTCTAGCACACCCTATCATAGGCCTTCATCATATCCAATTTAATAACAAAATTTGAGGATTTACTATCATTGATTGAGTGAAGAACTTCATGGGCAACTAGGGCCCCTTCCATGGTTTCTCTACTAGGGACAAAACCCCCTTGTTCTTGAGATATGACATTCAGAATGAGGTGCTACAGTCTCATATAGATGGCCTTAGTGATAATTTTAGAGATAGTGTTGCACAATGAGATGGGTTAGAAATTTGCGAAGGTCTTTGGATCTTTAATTTTGGGAATGATCACTAAGTTAGTAGTATTGAAGTGTTTAAGCATGGTCTTCAATTTCCTGGATTCTTCCACCACTGCCAGCAAATCCCACTCAATGATGTCCCAAAAAACTTGGTAGAATAAGGATGTGAACCCATGAGGACCAGGGGCCTTATCTGGGGGCAAGAAAAATACCACTTTTCGAATCTCTTGGATAGTGAATGGAACCATCAGAATGGCATTGTCTTCCTCTATAATTAATTCTGGAATTGCAACTAGGAGTTCTTGAGTTTGAGAATCAGAATTGGGGAGTGGGTCAATGATGTTATTCTCTAGTTGAAACCTCATTAATGTATCATGGTTCCCAAACAAGTTCTCTAATGTAGTCCAATTTTGATTTGGTGTTGTGCAAGAGTCAAAATGAAAGAGGAAATTGAGAGACATAGACATGCATAACATCCCAAAAGCCCCACCAAGCCTATTAAACCATTTTATCTTCTCAACAACACTTGTAGGCTCACATTCTAATCCCATGGTTACTCTATATAACCCTAGATGCTTCAGGTGTATCTTTATTTGTTTATTTCCACCAAGGTAGTTGAATGGAGTAAGGGGAAAAATATTATGTGAATCCATAATGAATGTGATAAAGAAGTATTGAAATGGACTACCACAATAATATAGATCCTCTCAATTCCAAAAAGCTCCATGCAAATCACAAAAATATCAACTAATTTGCACATTTTCTGAAAAAGATCCCAAAAATACAATGATATCTTTGGGTACCTGATGAAAATATTGCAAAGGGCCTAAGATCTATATAGAGGATGCTGAGAGATTTCCAATAACATGTGAAAGTAAAAATATAAAGTTTGTTCACTCAAGTTATGGCCCCGAAAGTGCAAAAGTGGAGGTTGACTTTGGAGGCCTAGTAAAAAATTGGTGAAGAATCTAATCAAACCACTACAATAAAAAATGCTAGTGCTGGAATCAGCTTTCCAAAGATATCTTGTTTGTATGTTTTTGATATTATATGCTCAAGTTACGAGAAAAAAACCAATAGTTACACTCTATGGCTTGACAATCTAATTGATCAACTACAATGTCCGAGAAAAAATTGACAGCCATCTAACTGTCACAAAATATTCCCTTGATAAAAAAGGTTATCCTACTAGAAAAATATTATATTCGCTAGAATGTTCCTCCTAGTCCTCAATATATTCTTCAACCTCCAAGTTTAGAGGTTTGCACTAAAAGAATAGGCCTTCACTATATTTAGCAATGCCCAAACTTGAGGAGGACCGCCAAAAAAGAAGCTGACATCACTGGCTACTTTCTTTGTGCATGCACACAGATCTGTATAACAATTGTTCTAAAATTAGACCCTCATTTTATAATTATTAAAGTTTTTTTTTTTTTAAATGATAATTTTTTTTGAAATTTTTATTTTGAAACATATGCAATAGTTTTTATGCACTATTTTTTTGTGTGAATTTATTTTTTTAAAGTGTTGGGCTATGTGTGCACTGATGCCAAAAGGGTGCGGTCCATATAGACTATACTTCATAGATATGCTCCATTATGTTTGCTCTCCATAAACTTTTAGCCCCGAATTGATGATGTCAAATTTCAACAAATTTACTGCCAATTAATAGGTTTTGGGTGTTCTGAGATCGATGAAAATGTTTTTTTTGCATCAAAGTGCCCAAAACTTTCAGCCATCTCTAGATTTTACCTCATTTTATGTTCTTTGTCAAATTTGACCCAATTTTTAATTGCTCAAATTTTGATGAAACAATAGTTGATCTTAGGGTTTTTTAACACCACAGACACAATGGAAACCTCTTTCTGACCCCAATGTGCATATAAAATTCACTCAAGATTGGATCCCTCAAGCACATAGATAGGAACTTGATAGATCCAACACTCTCAAACTATGCAGGAGTTGATGAAACAACCACAAGAGACAAGAATCATCTGCAAGAAAAATACCTATCACGCAAAAGAGATCAAGAAAAGATAATATGCTCTATGAAAAACCTATAATTTCATATTGTTTGCACAATAATAAATTAGGATTAGGATTTGATTACAATGAATGGATGACCTAGTTTATATGAAGCAAGAGATTCCTTAATCTAAAATTAAGAAGAACTAAAGCAATGCAAGGTAGGAGCTAAATTAAGCTCAACTACAACTAAAGTAAAGTAAGAAAGAAAACTCTAGTTGAATAAAGTACCTAATTGTTGATCCCTAAGTTTTGTTGTCCATTAGTGTCTAGCACTTAGTCATTTTCTAGGCAATGTTGGTCGGTCATCACTGCGACTGAGCCATCTTGTAAAGGCTGAGTCATGGATAAACTTGTACAATTACCAAGCAGTAGTTACTGTTGAGCAAGACAGAGGTCACCGAGTACTTCAGTAATTATTGAGCAGTTTATGCTAAGTTGTATGGAAGTGTCAGTGTCAAGCACCAGTATATGAAGAATAGTTAATGCCGAGTGTCAGAGACTTCATATGCCGAGCAAGCCAGTTTTGACATATGTGTTTATTATGGCACAAATAATTAGGTAAACTATTTTGGTTGACATCTATACAATATTTAATGTTTGTTGAGGAAATCACGGAGGTGATTATGCCTTATATTTGTAATCATTAATCCCTATGTAATCTATGTAGCCTATCAGATTAAGGGAATACTTAAGCGACATAAGTAGAGAACCTAGATCATTGATCTTGATCTAGGAGGTTGATTTGTTGTCTATATAAGATGAGATATTAAACCCTAAAATGTAGTATGTATGTGAATGAATGGAATGAAGGGGATATCATATACACTAAACAAAGAAGTATTTTGATATAGGCAGAGATCAGTCAGAGTGACTGAGCTAAGCAGTGAAGGGAAAAACATAGATATATTTGATTGAGGAGATCAAATAAGTATTGGAAGGAGAAGATTTGTTATCAGCATCATAGTGTAAACTGAAGGATCGGGTACTGATACATTTTAGTAGGTGAATCAGGGTAAATCTCTTAACAGAGTGGTCCTAACAGGCCTATGTAAATCTCTTAACTGAGTGCTTACTTTGTTGTAATTTTTTAAATCCTTTAACCAAGGTAGATTGTATAAGTCTGTAAGCTCTTAACAAGGCAGCCCCTCACAGGGTAGATCATCAATTTATGATCAAATTTTGTAGCCCTAACAGGCAAAATTTAATACTGTAGTAGTGAAGATTTGTGGGTGTCATCCCCATCCCAGTTTTACCTTTCAAGGGTTTCTAGGTAACCAAAATCTTTTTGTTATGTGTTTCAATTTCATGGATGAAGTTAGAGTGTTAGATCTATTTCAGTATTGAATTTGATGTTTATCATAAGTAAGTTGGATTTATGTCAAAGTAGAATTAATAGTAGCTATCTAATTCACCCCCCCTCTTAGTATCTTACTTTCCCATATTAGATTTCAAACACTAAGTTTAGCTTAAGTGAAAAAGGAAATTAAATGATCTAGTTAATAAAAAATTAGATAATATGTCCTAATTTCCCTAACAATACATACATATGTATATATGTATGTTTGTATGGACACACACACATATGTATGTTTGTATACACACACATACATGTGAAATATCTTGTTATCGTTGAAATATCTTTTAAGGTTAGAAAATTTGCAAGCTTGTCACGATGTAATTTTCATTGGAAAAGAGCAACACATAAGTACTTTGTTTATCAAGCACAAAGAATAATGTAGATTTAGTTTGCATTTAAAACTATCATTTACTTACTTTTTCATTTTAGAATATCATATTAGGAGAATAAGTCATTAGTGTCATAATGATTTTCATATGCGTGTTAAGAAAATTGAGCAAAATTATTGGGCATATGCATGGTTCCCTATAATTTAAGGAAGTAGTTTAAATTCACCTTACATGTGTTTGGGATATGATTCCTAGAATGGGTGTTGAATATGGGTAAATAGAGAAGGTTGATCCTCTTTTCTAGAAAAAATCAAATATTTTTAAGTGTTTTTACCAAAGCTAGGTATATATTGAAATAGATATAATTAGCCTAGCAAAATTTATTTATAGGTTTCTTACCATATCCTTAGAGTATGGCATTGCATGACCATGATTTATATATGAATGTTGATATATAAAGTTGCAACAAGGTTTCTATCATGCCATTGTTTCCAAGTACCTGGCATTTTGTGTAGGGTCGAGTATTCTTTGAGGCATGAAGAACTTAGGGGAAGCCTAGCTTTTTGGTTGAACAAGAATGCACCTAAGCCATGTTCTCATCCTTCGACTTGTAGATGACCATGTAGATTAGTGGTGACCAAGAACATTAGTTATGATCTTGTATTATCATTTTTGTGAAATTTTACTTCATAGATTATCTATCAACATTTACAATGCATGAGAGCCAATATTATCAAATTGTATATCACATATATGTGTTATTACCTAAAATAAGCACTTAAGCTTTGAGATTGTAATTTTGGATTTTTTAATTATTGGAGTTGATTCTTTTATTATCCCTATTTAATTATAAAATGGTAATTATTTAATTTATAAGATTATAAGGTTATGAAACCTTACAATTAGTGAGGATGAACACATTAGGAAGAGGGAGGTGCATATATAGTAAATCCATCCAAACTATCCCCATAACACTTGTCAATTAGGTAATATGCCACATATAAAGCTACCTAAGCACCTAAGTATGATTATATACTGCCATAAATCAACTTATAGTGTCCCCTCTTCTTTCTATAGAAGTTGTGTCAAATTGATCTTATAGGAGGCATTGAAAACAACTTGTAAAAGGCATGAATATTGTGGGGGGAAGACATGATTTATTTTATTTTATTTTTATTTTTTTTGTGGGGGGGAGGGGAAGATTATTTTCAAATTGAAGTTTTTTATTTTCCTCTCAAGCCTCTCAATATCATCCTTGAAATGTATTTGGCTATCAAATTGTATGTGAAAAGGAGGTGTGGAATTTGAAGAGGTAAAATCCAAAATTTTAAATTCAACTTTTGGGTCTCATTTGATCTTCTAACAATCTAAGCTTTAATTTATTGCTACAACTTGTGTCAAAGTCTTACATTTATTCATTTTGATGTTAATTAAGATATTATGGGGATTATGCATGTAATCATGAAGTAAGATAAAGTTTCACATTTGGTTGGGGGTGGGTAAGTGTTGGGTGGGGAAGACATCACGTCAAACCTATAATTTCATCCTTTTGTTGTTACACTTAATTTAGAGAACTATTTGTCTTCAAAATAATGGATATTAAATCATTGTCACATTGTCACGAGTGTGGTCTTCTATTGAATCGCCTTGGACTTTTCTATAGCCACATGATGAAAATCATAAGAACAAATACTTTAACAAAAATGAGAGATTTATGGACTAATAGGAATTCTAAATTATGAGGGATTTATTCATCGCATAGAGCATACTAAGTGCATTTTAATTGGTTGGGCCATCATTCAGAATAGTTTGAAGATATTAAATCTTCTTCTAATCCCAATGTTCCCTTCACTGAGACACATAGTACCTTGACTTGTGATGACACATTCTTAGATATTGATAAAATGCCATATAGTGTTCCTATGTGATATATCATTGCTTCCATAGTTCAAAACACTTCAATTCCTCCATTTGAGGATGTTTCATCTCCTCTGATTGAGGATACATTATCTCCTCTAGCTGGAGACATTTAATCTCCACTTGTTGAGGAAACTTCATTTACAATTGCTATGTCTAATTTCAATGATGCTTCTTCAATGAATTCTAATGGTTCAGTGCAGTAGAATTTTCACTATCTTCCTGAGATAACTCACTTGGGACATTTCTACCAAGTGTTGCATCTTTTTTTAGAGAGTCCCACATTAGAGACTTAAAGGACAACATTAAGGATATTCATACCCAGTTTCCTAACGCCTCCTATGGAGTTGCATCATTTTCTTCTAATGTTATGGGCACATCTTTATACACTCTTTTTCTCTATTTTCCAGTCTTTTCTTATATAGTGGTAGTACCATATTTTCATTGGTCCAACTATCACTATACATCCATTGTCATTGTATTCAAATATTTTATGGTACTAATTCATATCATCACATCTATAACACTTTGGAAGCAACACTCAGAGGGGTAATATTTGTCTTTGGACTATAATTTACATTAGTCTTTATTAGATTTAGTATTCTTATCTTAGTCATTATGGCCTATAATACTTATTTTTTTGGGATACCATTTGGATTGATGTGAGGACACTTGAGAAGTGTTTAGAGGCATCATCCATATTGAATTTTACTCTCTCATACTCCTTCTATAACTTAGAAGACAACTTACATACTTTTGTGGTTCTATTATTTCCAAGGGGAGAAATGTTGCTCATAAGAATAAATAATATTCAACATTTATTGTTGGGAGTCCACCATCATTGCATGATATTCTTAATTAAGATAGGGAAACATGGTCTCTCTTCTTCTTCACTCATGTAAGAATTACTTCTTCCTCACATAGGGTTTTTTTACTTTTCACATTTTACCCTCATTTAGGAGAGAGTTCTTTCACATAAGGTTTTATCACGTTATTTATGAGGTGCATTATACATATGCATTATACTTGGGTACCTTATTAGGCTTTGATATGGGGACCCACTCTTTTTCTTCTCCTAAACCATGCTCAGGGGAGGGTATTGTTGTGTAGCCATGCTTAGGTGCTCAAGTGGCTTGTACATGTGACATATTACCCTTGTGATAGTTTAGGTAGGATGGTAGGTAGGATATTTATTATATATACCACTCCTCTCTCTCTCTCTCTCTCTCTCTCTCATTTTCTTAGTTTCATGGCTAAATTTCACACTAACTAAGGATTTTGAATTTGAATGAGCAACTATTTTTCAAGAAGCATTCCAAAACCTTAAGATAACATCGCAAAGCGTCAAAGTTCCTGCCTAAGTTAAATGTAATTTTTTGAAAGCTAATTAGCAAAAATGCTAAAATTCAAGGTAAGCATACACAAATTTGTAAATTAGAAGAAAACAATTATGTTGTTGTACATAGGTTAATTATATGTCTAAGTTGCTTTCTAATATAGATATGTGAAGTTTGAACTTCTCTCGTACATGCATGATGGTAATAAGGTTAAGTTTAATTTAAACCCAAGATAATTTAAAATTAAGTATGATCAATCAATTAAGAGTGAATTCATATTATAATTAGCCATATATTAGGACAAAATAAGGTGAAATTAGTGTTAACTTGACTTTTAGCATGATGAGAACTTTGTTTAATTTTATATTATAATGGAAACATGAAAATAATAATCTAGTATCAAATATAAAGTTAGAATATACAAACAACTAAAATTTGAGAAACAATCAGAGAAGACAAATAGTGGTTGGGCTCAAAATGACACTGCGACAATATGGGGCTTTTTATTCATTGTAAAAACTAAAAATTCTCAGTTGTAGATCAATAATATATGAGAAAGGGAGATCCCAATGTTGAGAATAGGTTGCCGAGGCTGTTAAGAATGTTAAAAGGCCAAAGAATTCAAAGACAACACCACAGACTAAAAGATGAAGTGAGAATCAAACCTCTAAGTGGAAAAATGTATCCAATGTATTGCCACAATGAGGATACGAATACAAGCCCAACAATAGCATGCAAGAGATGTAAAAGTATGTAGTTACAGATCAGACATACTTGTTCCTATTTAAAACAACAGAGATGTCATACTAATAGCAACGCTCAAAAGCTCCAAATATCTTCAAAAAACATTCTGCAAATATAAAAGAAAAAACTATTTTCAATAACAGATTTTTGAGAATAAAATATTTATTCACATTTAAATTAGGAGAAGAATGAAGAATAATACCATGCTACACAAATGTTCTCCACAAGAGTGGAAGAAAAGATATGCCTTATTGAAAGGAAGACAAAACCCTATATAGAAGTGATGAATTTTCTAGATTGCATAGGTTGTCATTAAATTTTAAAATATAATTTCTTACCTTCATTCAATAAATAAAATTTAATTCTTTATCTCCATACATTGAACTCAGATTTTTTGGGAACAAAACATTAAATGTGCAGAGTAAATAATAGGTGGGAAGAAAAAATCCCATAAAATCATCTAACACTCTTAGTGCGCTAATAATGTGGAAAAAACTTGTCTGCTGGTAATAAATGTTTGAAAGCAAAATAATTAATATTTTAGAGATTTGAGATTTCATATTAGATTTTTGTCACAAACTCTACAAGAAAGTAAAAAATCATGACATATAGAATAGTATATATTTAATTGAATAAATTAATAATATTTGACAATTGATGTGATACAATGATGTGGGCAAATTAAAAAGAGGCATTTGAAAAAAAAAAGTATTTTCATCAGTGACTGTTTGCTCTATAGACCAATAAGATTTCAAAAAAATAATTTTTGCATGGTTATTTAAAATAAGAAATAAATAAAGACTATAGACTTTTTGTGCAAAATATTAAATTCATTGTGATGATTGGTGCGACTAATAGTATAAAAAAATGCATGAATTCATAAGTATTCCTACCTATGGTAAGAACTAATAACATGACAAATGCACCAACATCAATGTTCGAATAAGGTATTGTACACCTTGCATAAAATATTATGTTATAATATTGTAATTAAATAATTATTTATTTATGGTGCATCTAAGAGATGTGTTGACCACACTAGGTAACTATTTTAGGTCACTTGTAAATTACATCTAACACTAGGCTAGTTATTTTATGTGTGGGAGACATAGAATAATTAATCAGGAAAAATATTTAATGCTTGGAGTTAATGGTTTTGTGTTCTCATGACTTTGAGGCACATGAATTTGTCTAACCACTTGGTTATATTAGTGTGAGTTTGAGTCTATGCAATCAAGCACATGTTTAGTGGTTAAGGTGGGCTAAGTGAGTCTAGTATCATAGTATTGAGTTTTTCTAAGGAGTGCATATGCAAATCACGACATGGGACGTGCATATTCACATTTGGAAACATGGAAGATGCATTGAAGAGGCTTGATATTTTAGAAGTATTCAATGTAACTTGATAAATGCATGTAATTTATGAATAATAGATGGAGTATGGATGCTCTTAGAGGCTATATTTTCCTCATTGAAGGTTTTCTAGGGTATATCTCAAGTTATCTTGTGGCTTATCTATTTTCTATATGCATTATGGTTATTTTGTAAGGTTGTATGAATATTTTTCTCTCACGGGGTTATGTAGAAAATGGATTAAATGTATTGTATCTTATGCATAATTTTCTAACAAGTGGTGTTAGATCTATCATGGTTGTGGGAGGTGTGAGCTCTAAAGTCGAGTTAAAACCCTTGTTTGAGTATATTAGATGCAAAGTTGAATCCACAACTATGCATCTTATATTTGAGAAATTACAAGGTTTGGATACATAGTGAATGTGTTATTTTATAGATTTCGGCTTCTGGAGTTTGTAGATTTATTGGGTTTATTGTAGATATGGGTTTGAGAAATTTAGGTCAAAATAGTTTCCTAGAATGGGCTTTCATATGAGGTTTTTGTAGGGGAAGTTTCATATACAACCTCTTGAGACAATGTGAACCTCACTACTAGATTTAGGTTGGCTAAGAAATTAACATTGAAACAAAATTTTCCCTATCTTGGGTGGGTGGATAAGGGGTGGGGGGTTATACTCTAATTTAAAATAAATGTGTATGTTTATAATGGATGAACATATTTCTACCCAACTCTTATGTTCAAAATATTATGGAGCACATGTAGTATTTAGAAAAGTAATAAAAATAATTAATAAGGACATTTGTGTAAAATTAACTTGAAGTGCCCCTTTGTATTCTTTTGATAGAATCCATTGCAGATATCCATAATGTAATTCAACATATTTAACATCAAAATCACTTAAGTTATATTTACATTTGTCTTCACATTTCAATAATTTAACAATGTCACCATCGTCACCTTTTGGTAATCCTCCATAATATGCAATTACAATATAAAATGATATGATGATAATTGCCACTCATAGGATTGTGTAGACATCCATGTTGTAAATTTAGTACCTTGTCTTCAATATTGCATTGTTTAGCTAGTTCTTTTTCAAGTAAATTAAAATTAGTGGGTAACATTAAAATTAGAAGTCATTTAGTGTTGAATAGTGAATTGAACACTTGACATCATACGAATGATAAAATAAATGAAAATGAATATGCAACGAATAATTATAGGGGAAAATTTCTTATAGAGGAAAAATCTACTAGGAATGGTACAAATGATCAATAAAAGAGGATAAGTTCGAATATATTGGTGTCCTTTTTTAAGATTCGTCTCTTTTGCTTCCCTGCTCAAGATATGTGAATAACACACACATAACAAATTTTCTAAATACCTTTATTATATTTGCTTTTCTTTATTTTTACTAATTAAAAATATCTAATAATCTTACAAAATTATTTAAAACCAATAAAAATAAAAATGTCAATTATTTAAATTATATATATATATATATATATATATATATATATATATATATATATATATATATATATATATATATATATATATATATATATATATATATATATATATATATATATATATATATATAGATCGATAAAAGGCCGAAGCCAATAATTTATTAATCATTAAACCAATGAATACAAGAAATGAGGACCCCCGCTCAGTGTAGGTGCTGGTAGGAAAGAGCAGAGTTGAGAAAACCTCCAGCCCTTGCCTTGGACCGTAGTCTGGAGTCTGATACATAAGACTTTCAGGAGGGCATACCCTCCAGGGACTAGATTCATGCTATATATAATTACAAACTTCATACGAAACTATTCTAAATCTAGACTATTTTGCAAAGTTCTCAGGTCCCTAGTAGGCCTTCCGTCGGAGGTTTGTGTTCATTGATATTGTCCCTTTCATTCTTATGAAGTTCATCTTTGTGAAAACATTATGTTTGTCACAATGTCTATGCCAGTTCCCCTACTTATCCTGTCTAAACGATGGTTCCTCGAGATGTCCTTTTGATCCTGAAATATCTGATCTTTGGCTAAGATCCTTGTTAGTATATCCATAATATAATTTGTTGCTAATCCAAATTTCTACAAACTACTATTAGGAGAGTATTTGACTAGTAAAGTTAATTGATAGAATAATTTGCTGAAAAATAAGATACCTTTACCTGTATCTGTACCACCTAGTTTTTAAGTAAATTGTTGGTCTCAATGCCCTTATCCCTATACTAGATCTAAAAGTGCTAACCACATGCTCTTATGAAAAGGACACTACTTAGGATATCTCATCTTAAAATAGTGATAATCCATAACCTATGCTTAAGAAATATGATAATCATTATGGTAGATAAATGCTCATCCAATAATCTAATTAATGTAAACTTTCAAATTAGCTGGAAGAGACATAATGACACTAGGAGATGCTATATTTTAGTCTAATATACATTTCTTTGCAGACATATTCTGGTTATGAAGAGTCATCTATAAACAAATCTAATAGATCTTTTAGACATAGCATCATTAGAAATTTTAATTAATCTAGAAACTTAAAGTAACAACTTCTATGAAAGTCACAATACTACCAAGACAAAGGAGCACCGAAACATAGAAAACTAAGCATAAGAATGCCAGGGTAATCTATTTCCTGAAGCCAATATAAGGTATATATATATTGACTTTAAGATAACCGATTAGCTAGGGATTCTCCCTTTGCAATTAAGATGTATCTTGAACTTGAAGTGAAATGCTAGGAAAGAATGCATGAGCTTAAAAAGAGATTACCATTCCTAAAAATAGTTATATAGAGCCAAAATAAAATCCATTTGTCACGAAGGAATAGTTTAACATTAATGCACTGAAGATGCCATACCTCTGGTTAATAAAGCAAGTGACATTTGTATTCCACCGCATTAACTTTACTATTAATTATTCTTAGTCTCCTATTTTACTAAGTGAGGGATGTTTTTAGGACCCAAACTGACACATATTCATGGGGTCACCCATCTTCTAATTACAGTTAAATATGAATTATTCATTGAACACATGTTTAATGGCATCTAGCTTATGTTTGAGAGCCTCTGTTGTGCTATCACAATAGTGTATATAATGTTTAGATACTAGAATAAACATCCTTTACAAAGGAAAGCTGGCATATGATAAAGGGAGTTCATACCCGAATAGGGAGGAATCTCTAAGCCTAAGAGAACACATGGCAAAAACATAACTTAACTCGAAAGAGTGAATATTTCTCTTTAAATCTCACATTAATAAACTTAACTCATAAAATAATAAGCATCATTTAAATGGAAGGAGGACACAAGATACTAGATAGCCATACCTAGAGCTGAACCATCTTACTCTCTCCAGACATCAGAGCACCCAGATAAACCCTAATCTGAAGTCAGTATATAACCCCTATATACTGACTTCAAAATTAGTGATTATCATGGTAGACATATCTATATCTGCCCTATCTCAAACTACTGGAGCATATAGCTAAGATGAGTATCATGCATTTATAATAAACTACATGTTCTTTGTTTTGGTTTAATGGGCCCATATTAAGTCCTTTGTTAAGTGGTCTTTGTTAGTCTTTATTCTTAACAGGGAATAACTCTGTGTAATCTCCTAGTGTCAGATATTACAATCTGCAATGTACTTAAAATAGCCATCTTAGTTGCCTTAATTCCACATAATCTTCAGGTTGATTAATGTTTCATAAAACTAAAACTATTGTGATTCATTCATGACATGAGTCCTTTGTCTTCTTTAAGCTATCATAACTATGTATATGAATGAAAGAATGTAGAATTGAAAAGATACTCATTAGTTTGGAAGCCCAATCACTTTTGATATTATTAGTTAGATATGCTAAACACCATCTATCCTTTCTCAAGCCATTTATTGCCATTTTCCCCTACATCTACTTCTTGATATGCTTATCCATAGTCTTAACTAAGGGTCCTATATTTTTCCTCCTATGTAAACATTGCATCCTTATGCCTTTGCTTTCAAGACCTCTTTAAGTGTTGCCAACCTAAAGTTGCTTATCATGATATTAATCAAACATTTTTATGACTATCAATTAAAACAACCACACTACTGATCTTAAGAGATATGGTTTGTCATATGATTAAGAGTTTCTAAAGAACTTGTGAGAAGAATTAAAACAAGAGAAGAGTTTCTAAATCTTTTATCCTTGCTGAAGAATTGAAACGTACATATACATAAAAGGAGATCCACTCAGGACTTCAAGGAATATATATATATACATATATATATATATATATATATATACATATATATCTGTATATCTGT